>JAFEMH010000484.1:0-240000 GCA_022495995.1 Adenophora triphylla var. japonica
TCCTTGACTTGATGACTTGGTGTTGGCATTGCCTTAACCTTTTGCCTACTGCCCCAGTCCTGGGATGAAGTTCATGAGTTTCATATCATCTTCATGGCGGGAGGGATCTTGTCCCGAAATAGTGGAAGGTCCATTTGCTTCGCATGTATTTGGATCTTAGAGGTTTCCAAGAGTGAATCTGAAGTTAATGCCGTATCATCATCATGCTTGATATACAACACTGGAATGCCATTGGTGTTGGTCCCCTCGAGGGTGATTCTCTGTCACCATGAGACTGCATTGTTAGCTCATTGCCTTGCATGAACTTGATACTGTTGGTGAAGGGTGGATGCCATGCCATTCATTTCCAATGCAGCCCAGGGTTGCCCCAGGATGGTTGTGGAAGTGATAGGAATGTCCAACACTTGGAATTCGGTGGGGATCATCCGCTTGCCGAACTAGATGTTTAGAGTAGCAATCCCGAGATCTGTGCGGGAAGTGGAGTCATAGGTCTTGACAGTGTGGACTGAAGGCTTCAGATCTGTGGGCTTGATGTCAAGCAGGTCCATCATCTTGGTGGGCAAGACATTCATTCTGGAACCCTCCGTCTACCAACAGCGTGGGGAAGGCGATGCTGCGTCCAGCTGAACTTTGTGATGTAGGAGCGGCTCATTGTGATCGACCCCAAATTTTGGCGAGGTTCAAATGCATGAAGGTGATGATGTTTGCCGTAGTGGATGTTGCCGATCATCTGAATTACTTTGTGCAGGTTGCGTCACACGGGACCATAGGCATGGGCCAAACTTTCCTCTAGCTTGAGCTTGTGAGGGTATGAAGATGTGAGCGGGGACCAAAGGGAAATGTTCTCGCCTGGGTACACTGCTTGAGCTGAGTGAGGATCGGGTCCTCCTTCACGGAACTTGTGTCTTCGGGCAGGCCGGGTTGCGGATTTATGGCTCCTGTTGGCTTTTTGGTGGCCTTGGGGGTAATACATGGATTTGACCCGATCGGGTCAGACATTGACTTGTCAGGCTTGGTTCCTTTCGAACAGGTTACTTTGAGCTGAGCCATAGTCAGAGGAGGATTTCTCAAAGCATAGGGCCATATGTCCTCCCTCAATTCGTTGACTGTAGATACATTCCCGGGGGCTTTGACAGCTTTCTGGATTACATCCCCGGGATATCGGTTTAGTGCCTGCCGTGGGAGGGGAGTCTATGGTTTCTGCCGCAAATGTTTCGAATCGTCGTTGTGCAGCGATGGTTGTACTTAGTGAATCAACTGCATTCGCGACCCTCCCGGGGGAGGTTAGAGAGTTCTTGGTTCCAAGTGAACAAGTCTCTTTGATCTCTTCTTACGGTATACCGCACTTTTCTTTCACTTCTTCTTTGAAGGCATGCTCGGGGCATTCAGAGTTAGGTTAGGCGATATTCAGTTGGTTTGCCTAATTTTCCCTCCACTTTTAACTCGAGATCGGCTCTCTTCCAAGTAGAGCCTCACGTCGAGAGTTAGCGCCATGCATTTCTTCCCGACGTGAGAATAGCCGGTGCTTCCTTGAGTCGTATGCGACAATCTAGATAAACTCTCCATCGGGGAGCAGCCTTTTCTTACTTGCTTTTAAGCCGGAGTGGCGGGTATGTCGAAAGTGAGATATACGGCTTCTCGAACATCTCGCCCATAATGAATCCCACACATCCAACTGTCCCCGCTTGATCATTTTTGTAAACTTAATGCCGTAGGTATGTGGAATCTCCTTTGAGTAGTTCTTTGAGAGATGGTATTTCCATTTTCTTTTCTTTTTGAATAGACCTTCCTCCTTAAGCTGGCCTTTTAGCTTGAGAGCGGAGTGAATGATCCGTTCCACATCCTCCCAGACCGCTCGGGATTCCGGTTTTGTTGACTTCATGACCGGCTTGGAAGAGAATGGTTTCACTCGTCTCTCATCGGTCGCTTTCACAAAGGACTTGCTTTTCTCTGGGAGAGTAAGCTCTTGTACTCTTCATGCCTTTGTTTGGCTAGAGTATTCCTTGTCTTGTGCCATCTCCGATCTCCCTAGTGCATCTGGACCGTTGACCGCCCTCCCTTGCCGAGAGTGGGTTTGATGAGAAGTGATTGTAGTCCAGAAGATTACCGTGGGCAAAACCTTTGAGGCTCGAACCTGGCTCTGGGGAGTGGCCTCTAGCTTTCGGCTCTGAAAAATTTGCCGATTGCGACACTTTGAGGGCTTGGTCTCTCGTGAGTCTCTCGCGAGCTTGGTTCCTCGTCCCGGAGGGAGCCTTAAGCGGCTAGTTCCAGAGGGTTTTCCCTTGCCTGAGCTGAGCTGTGCAACGGAGTCTCCGTATGAGGTGCTGTAACAATTCCAATCAGCGGGTGTCTAGAAGCGTAATCACATGTCATCAAATCCCGAAATGGGCGGAAACACTTGGATTATATCGACAAAGGAAGCTCTGGCCAGGACATTCCATGCGGCCTCTCCCCTGATCATCGCTATGCACAAGAAGTTTGCCCATTATCTATTTGAATTAAACCCACGAGGGTATTGGAATTTTGCTATGTTGATGGTCTCGTGATCTCGCCGGATAGCCATGGTATTAGAAGCCCTCGTCAGTAGTGTGACCTTGCCAGGCCCTGGTGCCATTCCTCAGTAGCGAGCATAATGTATGTAGGGATCTTCACCGTGGATCCGCTGCGTGTTCGACCTCCAGAGAGTCCTGATTCGGCTTGTTCGTCAAGCTGGCTCTCAACCCAGACGTAAGGGACGTCCCTACGCGTCCCGCTACGATCTGGAGCCGCTAGAAAACACTATCATGTCCTTTCGCTGAGAAGAGAGTGCTCCGGTGGGCAATTCCACTCGTGTAGGACATCCCCGGATTACTGCCATACATTCATCACGAGTGTGATGATGCTTGTTGACCTTTATCACGAAGGTTTCTTCGCTGGTGGGGCCGTAGAGTTGGCTTGAAGGATGCTAACAAACCTTCGACCTGGGAGATGTGGGGCTGTGTGTTCGCATCATCGCGATGCTCGTGGTTTCTTTCCCAAATCTGTATCGTCCAAGTTTCGAAACGACGGTTGAACTTGATGAATCGACCGCTCTGTGTGGTCCCACTGTTCGAGGATGTTGACATAGTTAGCACCTCCGGACTCGAGAGATTCCGATGAGATTTGCCCCAATAGTCCCTTGGTCGGCTTGAAGGAGGTAACCCGGTGTTCTATGCCGCGGGCTCGCTTGGCCGTTGTCTCCGTTTTATTGCACTATGAGGAAACCTGTCTCCTCGATGACTTCAAGATCTCCTTGCCTGCTAATGAACTTGATGCACCGATGGAGAGTGAAGCTATGGCTTTCATGTGGTGTAGCCATGTGGCGTCCCAACAGAGCTCCGAATTCGGACGGGATGTCCATCACGTGGAATTTTGCTGGCACCATTTGGGTTTCGAACCAGAGCTCCATAGTCACCATCCCCAGGATGGGAAGAGACGTGCTGTCGTAGGCTTTGATAGTTCGGCAGATGGGATCATGTGGCCTTCGTTGATGCGTAGGGCTCACATCATGCTGAGAGGGAGGAGGTTATTTGGCCGATCCATTGTCTACCAATACCGGGAGAGAGATGGTGTTGAGCTGGTGAGTGATGTACGCAGCTTCATTGTGCCCTGAGGCACGTTTCGGCAGTCTCGTCATAGAAGGTGTGAGCATACTGCCATACAGTCGGGAATAGTAGATCTGGTCTTTCCGGAGAGGGAGAGTCATCAAGCCATCCATTTCCTGTCTTCCTCTTGAGAGGTAAAGCTTTGGTGGTGCCTCGAGATTGTGTCGAGGTAGCTTGTGGCGGTGGCCGCCCTTGGTTAGCTACGCTTGATTGAATGCGAGTGCCAAGTTGACTTTGACTTTCCTTTGTCGGCCCGTGCTCGAAGTTGGGCAAATTGAACCTCGGGCCGATCCCGCTGGGATTAGGCTTACAGGCTGGCAGTAAGGTTGCCAAGATTTGAGGTATTCCGGTGTCCCGAGGCGTGAACTTTGGCGTCGCAGATTTTTCGGCTTTCCCACCCCTGCGCTCTAAAGTCTGCGTGGCCTGGAGGAAGGGAGGGGCCGGAGTAGAAGTACGTAGTAATCAAACTTCCCGGATGGCTCTCCGAGTGTACCCAGCTTCTGTGTCTCCTGGCTTAATATCTTTCTCTTAGTTTCTGTTGAGCAGACTTTTTCTTCTTCTTTCTAGGAGAATCACCCTTGATCATGTCTTGGAACTCGTACTCAAGGCATTCGGTACAGTCACAAACATCGTAACTGATGTGGACGTTTGATGAGGACACATGCCGGAAGAGGCGGAGGAACTGGCTCTGCGGCAATCTTCTTTGGCACCCACTCGATGGAGTTCACACTGTTGTTGTTCGAAAAAGGGTTTCCGACTGTATTAGGTCTACAGAGATGCTCCAATTTTCATTCCTCTATCAAATTCTGGATTTTGTACCATAACCCCATGTAATTGTCGGTGGTGTGGCCATGGTACTGGTAGAAGGTGCTTTATTTGCTTTTATCAGCGTTGACTACGGGATTCTTGGGTTTGTAATTTTCATCCAGCTTGAGGAGGCCTTCTTTGATCAACCCTTTCAGCATCTGACTCAGTGGCATGTCCAACTTGTTGAAGTACAGTAAGGTCGCCTGGGGTGGAGTTGTTGCTTTGTAGGACTGGGTTTCTGTTGCCCGACTACTGTCCCTGATGAATGTAGTTGACGGATGTATCTTTCCCTTTATCTGGGCCACGCGCAGATTGAATGTAGTCTGGCGATCTGTATCTATATGGCCGTATCGTGGCCAACTTTTCCTTGAGATCCTTTTTTGAAGCGTGAGCCTAAGCATTGACCATGGCTCGTAGATCCTGGGAAGAAGTGATGGCCGATGAGGAGTTCCGATGGACGGCCTCAAGCAAGACTTGAAGATCCGCATCTCCGCTCATCCTTGGAGAGTGGCTCCATAATCTCGAGAGAGTTTCCAACTCCACCTCTTGTAGGAATTCTCCGACGCTTTCATCTCGCTTCTGTTCGGTGGTGATTAAGTCCTCCCGACTTGTTTCCCACTCTAGGTTGGATACTGTACCGCTCTAGGAAGATATTGGCCGATTTGATCCCGTGTATGGCGATCTGCGAGGCTTGACCCTTAGAACCATCGTAACGCGAACTCTTGAGCGTATCTTTGGAAGTGATCGGCCATTTCAAGGGTTGCTCCTTTCGCTCTCATGCCGAGAACGTAGGTGTCAACATGCGTCTGTGGACATTCGGTTCCGTCGAATCGATCCATCTCCGGCATTCTGAACTTGGCAGGGAGAGGCGTGACCATTCCTGGATCTGTGGATCTGAGCATTTCTTGCTTTAAACTGCTTATGCTGGCTTTCAGGTCTTTCATACATTTTGACCATCCAGGCTAGGGCTGGGTCCAGTGGTAGACTTTGAGGCTTGATGCCGGGTGCTTCCCTATGAGTGGCAGTAATTGGAGGTGGGAGGCTTGATATATGTGGATATATGGGGGCCTTTTCTGGACTATATTGGGGTTTGTCCCCGGTGTTTTTGGGTTCGTGTATAGGCAATGGGTTGAACCCGGGAGGGTATTGGAGGATGTTAACATCTGTTTGAGATGGTCCAGCGGTGCGCTGGTTGTACTGAGTGATGGGAGTAGTATTGGCTTAGCCGTATATGATAAGGTTGCCTTGAGAGGTGGCAACATGAAGCCTAGGTCAATTTGTTTCCTTGGTTCAAGGCATCCCGTAAGTTGGCGGGGGAAGAACACCGGTTGAAGGTTTGAGGAGCCGATTTCGGGAATCGTCGTCCTTGATTAGGACGAAAGTACCATCTGGCGGGGATAGGCTGCTATACCTCGCTCATTCAGAAGCCGTACTACGAAATTCTGCTGATCTTCTCTTTGCCTCTTGTGAACCTCACAAGCCCGGATGGCTTCTTCCAATGTCATATCTGTTACCGGTGGCGGGGTTCCGTTCCCATCACGATTTCTCGGTGAGCTTGACATGTCGGAGAGTCTGAAGGAACTGAGGGAACCGAAGAAGCTCGACGCCGCCGTAATGCTTGTGACTGCGAGGCGCCGGCCGAAATTCTGAACCACTTTTACGCTCATTGTGGAATGAAAGGCAGGGTTTAGGCTTCGGAAAGAGTATTTGGCTCAGGGTTTCGAGCTAGTGCAATGTGCAGTTACCGATTAATGTTTACTTAAAACGTATTTTCTCAGAGTCCTAATCGGTTGAAAAAGATTGTGTCTTCTTTTTCGCAACTAACCTAAGGCTCTAATCAGTGGATCTCGTCACTACGTTTATAAGCCCCTTGTTTTTCACCTGTAAATCGTCTTCTCGGGACGGACTGTAATAACCCAAATTTTTGGTTTCTTTTTTTTCTTTATTTAATTAAATTGTTTGTTATTTCTTCTAGTAATTGGATTAAAATTGTGGACTTGTTTATTGGGCCTAAGTTAACCTCCTTGGTCTTGGTTTATCTTTGTGGGCTCAGGCTTAGTAAAACCCATTCATAAATACTCCTTTTAATAACCCTAGCAGCCTTAGTTATTCTTTACGTTAATAAGAATAGAGAGAGAGGGAGGCGGCACAGGAGAATACCACTTAGAGAGAGAAACCATGAGGGAGAGAGAGCTGCGGCAGAGAGGGCAGAGAGAAAGGGAGCAACCGTGAGTCTGAGAAGGAGAAGAAGAAATTCTCCTTTGGTGTTTGAAGATCCAGTTCAGTTCAAGGTAAATTCAATTCCCTTTTTGTAGTTCTTAAACCCCAAAATTCTGGTAGTTGATAACTAGGGTTTGGGGTATGTTACTATGAGTTAATGCATGCTAGGTATAAAGGAAACTAGGGTTTAGCATGTGTTTGATTGTGTGTGAGAGAGTCTGTGTGTGTTTACAGAGAGTTGTGTGCGTGTATTGTGTGTGTGCATGTGTCTATTATGGGTGTACGTGTCTGTTGTGAGTCTGTGTGCATGTGCAGTGTGTGTTCCTGATGTGTGCTCTGTGTGTGAGTATGTTGTGCATGTGTGTGTGTTGTGTGCGTATGTGTGTCTTTGCATTGTGTGCGTATGTGTGTGTTTCTGTGTGCGAGAATATGTTTACAGGAGCTGTGCGTGTGTTTGACGGCCGCGTGTGTGTGTGTTCTGCTGTGTGCATGTGTGTACTGCTGTAGGCAGCAATGTGTGTGGTGTTCCGTGTGTGTGTATGTGTGTGGGTGTGTGTTAGTGTGTGCTGTAAAAGGTGTAATTAGTGTGTGTAAATGTGTTTTTGATTAAAGTAAAGGGAATAAAAATGTTAGAAACCTAAGGGTAGTTTGGGTAAACCCTAGGGGTGTTTTTGTATTTATGTGAAGGGTATTTTGGGAAACTCTAGAAGTGGAAAGCAACTTGAGACGGAGTTAAATAGAATTAACTCATAAGTTAGTGAAGTAAAATAAAGTTAAGTTGGGACGGAGTATTAAGTAGTTAATCCGTACTTAACGGGTATTATTTATTTGTGTAGATCCGATCAGAGTTAGCAATTGTTTGAGTACAAACAATCGAGGTAAGGGATTATACATCTTTAAGTTAATTGATTTTCGCTCCGTTTCACTATTTAGGCTTTCGCATATTTCTTGGCGATATACGTTCATTTGATACGTAAAAGCTGACCTCGCGTCAGTATTTGTTTTGACTCCCTCGTTTACCGTTATTTTCTAATCTTTTGTTATTCGTTTGCTAAATCGTTCTTTTGGTTTCGTAAATACAAAATTTTATTGTTATTGTGAAAGTTCGCTATCTGTATAAAAAAATGAGTTTTGATATGATATGATTTTGTTCCATTAATGATCACTAAGTTAGACAACTGACAGCTTGGCGGGGTATATTTGATATTTTGGCCTTCGGGCAAACTTAGTTCACCGCTTCAAAGTAGTAGTGGTGGGGTGTTTGGATACCTTTGTTTAGGACTCAGCGGAGTCAACCTTTGTGCCTTTTGTGGGTATTAGTGCTCTTTGTGGGCTTTTGTTCCCTTTATGGGATTTTTGTTTGATAAGGTCGATTGGACCACTTATGTGATCATGATGTCTGTGAGTGATTTGATTACCTACGGTGGTATGGGACGGTGTAGATAATTAGATTACTCAAGTTAGCTTTGTTCGGCTTATCGGTCCTTTGAAATTCCTAAAAAATGCGTGAGTGGTTTAATTAGTTAAGAAATTTGGTATGGGATGCAATCTTAAATAAGTAAACCATTCGGGCCGGTTGATTCGATTTTGTCATCATTTGAACCTCCAAAATATTTGTCAACTCAGCTTGTGAAACCGTTGAGATTTTGAAAGACATTTGGTTTGAGATTTGGTAAATAACTATTTTGAATTTGTGTTCTGTTATGTATTCGATTGTTATTGGAAATTTGTATCGTTTGATATTCCTTCAGGTCAACTCCTCCTTAGTAAACTAGAGAGGGGTTGTTTATGAACTTACCAGGCATTGTTCGCTCACCTCTTTCATCTTCTTTTCTTCCGTAGTTTCATATAGGAAGAATGTGAAACGGTTCGGGAAGCACTTCATAAGGAGTTCAAGGATCGTTTTAGTTTATTCATTTTTAGATTCTTTAGTTAGTTATTTCGGTTATTTTAGAGTTTGTAAGACTTTTAAAGATTTTTGTTGAGCTAGTGGATTGTACTAGCCGTTGAAATTGTTACCGTTATCCGCATTTAAGTTATTTCAAATTGTGGTTTGTGTTTGAATTATGGTTTTAGTAGCCGTTGGAGGTTATTTTTATTATCAATTAAGTATTATTATTGTTGCGGAAATTCGGGGTCGTTACACGGACAATCCCGAGCGAGGGTCCTATAAGGCAAGCGAGTTCCACCGACAAAGGAAAAAAGTGAACTTAAGGCTAGCTGGTTATGCAAACCTCCAACATATGTGACACGCGGGCCACGGTCGAAGTCAACGTCCATGAGCTAAGGCAGAAATCGTGCCGAAATTTCGGCATGACCTCTCCTGACTCGCTTGCGCGAGGGGCCTTAGCTTTTGGCATTGTCCAAGTTGTGGCTGGTACGGTGCATGCATTGAGGGTTTGGTGACACGGTGTCACATTGAACCTTCGGGTATGTTTTTCGGCAGAGCTCCGCATCAAAGTCAAGGCTGAAAAGCTCAAGAATTTGGGTCGGGAACGACCTTCGGTCTCAATCTTTCAAGATTGACTTGTGAGGGAACCCGGCGTAAAAACATACACTTGGGCTTTATGACACGTACTAAGCCAAAAACCAACCGGGGTCTTGGACGAAGTGACACAAAGAGTGCATGGCTTACGCGGGCTAGGATGGGCTATTTGGGACGACCCCGTGCACGCTCGAAAGGTGTCTGGCAGACCAACCGAGCTGCAACTGAATGGTCATCCCGAGTTATGGGTCATAGTGTGCAGTGTACCGAGGCAGCAAGTGCACGTAGTGTGCGGTGTACCGAGGCAGCAGTGCAAGTAGTGTGCGGTCACTAAATTCTTTTTTTGAGTAAAACAGAGATTTTCAGAATGTGTTTTAAAGAATTTATGCGCAGTTCAAAATGTAACATGAAAATCAAGTATGAACGGGAATGCTCGAACTTGTTATGATTTTAGATGAAAAATGCAACACATTTTTTGAAAACCGTTCGATGCTTTGAACAACACACACAAAAACGAGAAAGGGTAAACGAAAGTTTGACCCACGGAATGCTTTTTTGAAAACGATGGCAGTTTTGAAAAAGTATCCTAGTCCCCAGCGGAGTCGCCAACTGAAATTACCCGAGATCGCGCGGGCTGGACGCGAGCGATTGTCTTTCGCGGATGTTTGGGACCTCGCATTCGGGAAGGAGAGGAGTCGCCACGCGGTTTTGTATTTTGATCCCAAACGATGAAAATGGCTTGGAAAAAGTGTCATTTTGTATTTTGAGCCCAAACTTTGGAAATGGCTTTGAAAAGGTGTCGTTTTGTATTTTGAGCCCAAACTTTGGAAATGGCTTTGAAAAGGTGTCGTTTTATATTTTGAGCCCAAACTTTGGAAATGGCTTTTGGTACCGGGGATTGTTAGGTTCGGAGGTCACGTTATGTTTCAGGAAGTGTATTTTGAGATCACCCGAAATGTCTCGTATGACGAGTCTTTCTACCTTTCTCGAAATTTTGTGTGTGTGTGTATGCATTTTGAAAATGGGGGCTTGAATGACAAGCTTAATCTTTATTTGAATGTCGAATGTCGATTTTAAGATTCTTGGGAAAAAGCGAGCGTTTGAATGACAAACGTCGGTTTTGGAGTTTTTAGAAAAAGAGGTGCGAGTGACGAGTTTGAATCTTTAGCTTAAGTGTCAAATGTTGACTTTAATAAAAGAGCGTTTGAATGTCAAACGTCGGGGTTTGAGTTAAAAATGATCGTTTGGATGCCAAACGTCACTTTTGCGCATTTTGAAAGAGAGTTCGAATGACGAACTCCGGTTTTGAATCAGGCATTACATTGTTAGCTATTTTATGGAAAAAAGCATTAAATGAGACGTGATCGACGAATCGTTTGCGACTTGGACTTTGATAAGTAAATACTATCACGAGCCAAACGGCTCGGACTTGTAAATGACAGCATTTAAAATGCGGTATCAACGAAATCAAATGATCCGAACATTAAAGGTGCGATCAACGAGCCAAACGGCTCGGAATTGTAAATTTGCGTAATTTAAATGACAATATCAATGGATCAAACGATCCGGACTTTGTAAATGACTATCACGAACCAAACGGTTCGGACTGTAAAGTTGCGAATTGACGGATCAAACGATCAGGACCGTAAATGACATAAAAAGTAAAGAATGGGGCCGGAACGCCGCTTTAACTCCGATATTACTTCTCTTACGGGAGAGAAGATGATCTTGGACTAAAACGTATCGGACCCCGTAGACGGTGTTACATCTACATTTCAATGATTTTCGACCGAAGCGGTTGTAGCGTTTGACGCGTAAACCGAGACGAAACGAGTGTTTAGGGAGAGAGAGTGTTACCTATGGCTAGGGGTTGACTCTTTTGGCTCGATTGACGTATACGGGATACGGTTTAGTGTTTGAAAGGGTGTTTTGAGTTTGTTTGGTTCGTGTTTGGTTGAAAAACGAGGTTTTCACGCAAATCGAGATAAAATGGGGCTCGGGAGAGGGTGGAAAGGGTTTATGCAGTGGGCTTTGGTGAAAATGGTTAATATTTTTCCGCCTTGAAATGTTTTGACAGCCCTTGTATTTATAGGGTAAAATTGTAAAACAGTCCGGACGGACTTATCCTCAATTTGGGGAGGTTTTGTGGTATTTTGGAAAATGGAGGACTTGTTGGCAATTCTGGTTTTGCCTGTAAAATAGTCCAGATGTACTGTGACTCAATTTTGGCATGTTTGCCACGTGCCCCTGTGACTCACTTAGGCTAGGGTTTTCATCCCGTTATTCCCGATTTTGTCCGTTTTTTAAATAATTGTCCGGAAAATGTCTGAAACGCCCTCGGAAAATCCCGAAAAGTGTGTTTTTTGGGAAAATCTGTACTTTTATGTGTGATAACTTGTGTTGAGTATGCTTTGACGTTGGGATGCATGGGGCAGTCCCGGGACGTCTCGTTGGCTTGAGAACCGGGAGTTTAACGGGTTCCGGTTAACCTGGAGCGGTCCAGTTTAACAGATTCCGATTAACTTTTAACGGATTTTGACGATCCGGATTTGGGTACTTACAGCAAGTTGTTGAAGCCGTAAGGACTAGAGGTCGTAGATTGCGTGCGAGCTTCTCTTGTCGCAATGCAGCATTTCCGTGCAGCTTTTCTGTCTTCCGCAGCGTCTTTGGGAGTAGGGACGTACCCTAGGCCACATCGGGTATTTTTTTCTTTGACCTCGATGATCTATTGGGTACCTTGATGGCGTTTGCCCATACCAAGTCCCGGGATGTAGTTCATGAGCTTCATCATCTTCATGGTAGGAGGGATCCGATCCCAAGTCAGGGGAAGGTCTATGTGGCATACTTGGGCCTTGGGGCTTTCGACTGTGAACCCTGTCAGCATCATGCCTTCATTGTCATGCTTGATTTCCAAGACTGGGATGTCGTTTGTGTTGGTCCCTTCGGTAGTTATGCTGTCCCCATAAATGATGGTGAGATTACTTCCTTGGACGAACTTGACACATTGGTGTAGAGTGGATGCCACCCTGTTGATTTGGTGTAGCCAAGACCGGCCGAAGATGGCAGTAAAGGTGATCGGGATGTCGATGACCTGGAAGTTTGTTGGTACTATCTGCTTTCCGAACCACAGGTTCAAAGTGGCTATCCCCAAGACTGAGCGAGACGTCAAGTCGTAAGCTTTGATTGTCTGTGTTGATGGCTTTAGATCAGCCGGCTTGATCCCTAGCAAGTCCATCATTTTGGAAGGAGGACATTCATGGCGAATCCCCATCTACTAAGACCCGAGGGAGGTGGCGCTCGTTGAGTTGGACAGTGATGTAGAGAGGCTCGTTGTGGTCAGCCCCAAATTTTGGTAGATTGAGCTCCGTAAAGGTAATGATATTACCGTAGTAAACGTTGCTGATCATTTGGACTGCTTCATCTGGTGTCACATTGATGGGTACCATGGTCTGGGCCAGGCTTTCCTACAGTTTGAGTTTGTGCGGGTAGGAGGAAGTAAGTAGGGACTAGAGGGATATGTTGGCCTGAGTGCGCTTGAGCTGGGTTAAGATCGGGTCTTCAGCCTTTTGGTCAAATGCTTCAGCTTCTTTGGCTAAGGGGCCTTTCTCAGTTCGCGGCTCAGGTATGGCTGACCTCTTGTCTGTCCTCGAAGGATTCACCGGGATCTGGCCGGAACGCATCACCACGTTCACTTCTGGCTTCACTCCTTTGCTAGTTTCTCCCACTTTTTTCATGGGAGGGCCTCGGTTGGCGTAGGGCCATGCATCGCAATTCAGCTCGTTCACCGTTGTTGCTTTTATTGGAGCATCAACGATGGCCTTGATGTCTTCCCAAGATAGGGGTTGAGGAGTCAGGACCGTTGGGGGCTGTACGGAGCTCGTCCCAACTAATCATGGAGCAGAGGTTGCCGTGGTCTTGAGTTGAGTCAAGCTGAGGAGATTTGTTAGAGTAGATGACGTAGTAGTAAAACTTTCCCGATGGCTCGCCTAGGGTTCCAGCTGTGGGATCGCCGACCTCGTACCTCTTTTTCAGTTTTTGTTGAGAAGAGGATTTCTTCTTTCTTGGGGGACGGTCCTCGTGTATTTCATCTTGGAAGTCCCTCTCCAGACAAATGGGGTAGTCGTATACATCCCACCAGATGTGTTCAATAGATTGTGGTGGGCTCAGGACCTCGGTGTGCTGACTTGGCGTATCTTTTCCTAGCGGGCCTTGAGGCTTCATGTCGTAGCTGCGGGGCTCGTACAGAGGCGCAGGATTGCATCCCGGGGGACAATGAGAGACGTTGGGAGCTGCGGGAGCGGGTATGTCTTTGTTTTTCCCGGGAGCCCCAGGTGGCAGGGGGATGGCTAGTGTTCCGAAATGATGCATGGAACCTTCGATCCAAGCCTGTTGCTCGCCTTGGAGTTTCTCGAGAGCCATGATGGCATGCCAAACCTCTTCCATTGTTGGGAAATTTCTCGGGGGCAGAATTCCGTTTCCCTCATTGTTATCTGCCGACCTTGCCATGGGGGAGTGACAGGCTGCTCTGGTGGCTGTATTGGAAACGCTGTTGGACCTTGCGGCTTTGACACTGGAAAGACGATTCCCGGGTACTCTCAACCACTCTCGGTTCGCTGGAGGGGGTGATGGGTAAGGTTTAGACATGGGAAGGCTTTTTTATTTGGATAAAGGGGGAAAGCTCATGCAACATGCAGTTTCCTTTTTCATTTTTCCTTTTATGATTTTTTTGTTGTTTTAATTAACTTAAAACGCGTTTTCTCAGAATCCTAAGTTGGTTGGAAAAGATTGCTCTTCTTTTTCGCAAGTATGCTAGATCCTGGGACAGTGGAGACCATCAGTGCGGCTATAAGCCCCTTGTTTTGCACATGTATTTCGACATCCCGGGGTAGACAGCCCCGGGCAAGGGTCCTATAGGGCAAGCGGTTTCCACCGGCCAAAAGAAAAACCGAACCTAAGGACCGAGCCTGTCATGTTCGTTTTAATGCGTCGGCCGTGTGAACAGTGAACAGAGCCGGCACCTGAGTCCAGATCGAGTCGAGTGTTCGGCATGACCTCTCTTTACCTTGCTTGCGCAAGGGATCTGTGACGTTAGGGGTTGGCTAGGTCATATTTTCATGGATGACGTATCAAATGCTTGATGACATGGTATCATGTGGGCATGGGTGTATATCCAAGGCGGAGCATTGTCCGGTGTAGCTTTGGAAATCAAGATCGGGTCAAAATTTTAGCATGACCTTTCATCGTCTTGTTTGCGGAAGGGATCTTGAGTTTCGAGCTTCGACTCAGAAAATGGTCGGCATGGGACATGTATCCGGGCTTTATGACACGGACTGGGTAAAAACCAACTGAGTCTGGACAGAGTGTGACTCAAGCATGCATGGTTGACACTGGCTAGGATGGGTAGTTTAGAACGATCCCATACGCGCTCGAGAGGCATAGGAACACCAACCGAGCTGCAACTGAGATCATCCCGGGTTCAGGGTTGTAGTGTGCAGTGTACAGGATAAGAGTGCGCGTAGTGTGCGGTCACTAAAATTCTTTTTATGAGTAAAACAGAAAGTTTTGCAAATTTTTTAAATGTATGTACACATATGTATTATGATGCATTTTTTTGTATTTTTATTTTTTTTGTAAATAAAAAGTAGGCACATGCACAAACACAACAATTAAAGAAGGGGTAAAGTGAAAGTTTGACCCTCATCATTGTTATAATTTTTTTTTGTTTAAAAGTTTTTAAAACAAAACGTCCCCAGCGGAGTCGCCAACTGAGATTACCCGGATTCGCTCGTGCGGGCCCCGACATCTCGCGATTTCGAGTCGAGAGGTGTCACTGCGTTTGTTTAGAGGAGTCGCCACGCCGTTTTGATATAGCCCAAAACATTGAAAAAAAGGCTTGTTTAAAAAAGGTTGTTGTGTAATGAGATTTTGAGTTCAGAGGTCAGGTTACGCCTCGGGAAGAGAATAGCAGAGCTCACCCGAGTCGCCTCGTATACACGAGTCTTTAGATACCCCTCTTTCTTTAAAAGTTGTGTGTGTGTATGTGCTTTTAAAAATGCATACTGAATATGATGTCTACATTGTATGCTATGTATTGAAATAAATTGAAATAGTGTAGGAAGGAGGCCTTACCAATGTTGGTTCGGGTCTATCTTCCGCTGGGGAATAGTGTTTGAGTGTGAATAGTGGTCCGAGATGGACCGAGAATGTTTCGAGATGTACCGGTGTCTGCGGACAGAGCTTCGGCGTGCCTCGGGAGTGCTAGGTGTGTCCTCGGAGAGAGGCTCGGCGTGCCTCGGGAGTGTTGGTTGTACTCGGGCAGAGGTTCGGCATGTTTCGGGAATGTTGGTTGTCCTCAGGCAGAGGTTCGGCGTGCCTCGGGACTGTTGGTTGTACTTGAACAGAGGTTTGGCGTGCTTCAGGAGTGTTAGTTGTACTCGGGCAGAGATTCGGTGTGCCTCGAGTTCGTTGATTGTGCTCGGGCAGAGGTTCGGCGTGCCTCGGGATGCCTCGGGATTGTCCGGCAGAGCTTCGGAATGGATCGGGATGCCTCGGGATGGATCAAAATGGCTCGGGATGAACCGGCAGGGCTTCGGGATGCCTCGAGAGCACCTCAGGAGCGCTTGGCGGGGCTTCAAAGCACCTCGGAAGGGCTCGAAAGGCCCCGAAAGGAACCAAAAGGGAATGGGAGTGCCTCGAAAGGACTTAGAGGGGATCCTGAAGGCTGGGGGGAGAGAGGAGAGAAGGGAGGAGTGAAGAAAATGAGAGGGGGAGCCCTCTATTTATAGCCATGGAAAAATGACAAAGTGGTCCGCGCGGACCTTCTTGGGAAAATCAAATTTTTAGTTTTCCAGGATTTAAGAGAATCTCGTGGACATTAAGAGGATTTTGCAATTATGATGTATGGGTGCAAAGTGGTCAGTGCGGACCATTATGCAGGCCATATATTTTTCGTAATTCCCAAAAAGTCCTTTTGCTTTATTTTATCCCGGAGGGGTCCTACCTTGGTTTGGTTGGTGGTTTTGAGGTTTTTGAAGGTTACGGGTCTTCGGGATCACGTTCGTGCGAGTCCGCGGTGTTCCCCGTGTGTCGGATGGGGAGCGATCCAGATTGGGGTACTTACAATGATGCAATTTTCATTAATACCTTCTAAGATGTTTAAGATTTACAAGTCAAGGTATGAAAGGAAATTACATATTTGCAAAAAAAAAAAAACTAAGCAAAAAGAGTTAGACAAAAAAAAGTTACATTGAGTGCGATCTAACTAAGGATCTACCTACTGATTGTTGACGTTTGGTGCAGGCATCCACAACGTGATCAGCTACATGAGGTTGAGGGTGGTTGAAGGCGGAATTTTCTGCTCTAAGGGTTCTTCTAATTCTTCTGACCTCTTCTGCGGTCCTTCCTTGAGCGGTTTCTAGATTTCTTATAACATTGACCGCAGTTTCTAATCTTGAGTTATTGGAACCAACTGCTCTGCAATTCCCCTTGGGTTCTTCAATAAGTTGATCAATTTGGGTATGGAATGAAGAGTTGAGGGAATTGAAAAAAGGTATGAATTGAATCCTGAATTGCATCTGTCTAAGCGATTATGGATTGATGGAGGTTTGGCTCTATCTCAGTAATGCTCCCCCTCAAGGATTTATCCAGCTCTTGGAGTTTGATGCTGAGCTTGTTGTTGAATCCCTCCTTGAGGTTTTCTAGCCTATCATTTATCTCATCAGTTAGACTATCTAACTTTGCAGTTAGATTGTCTCCCATTAAGTTCATTTTCATTTTGCGCTCCTCTTTAAGAATATCAGATTCACTTTGGAGGGAAACTTACATGGAATCTAGAACAGATCTGAAGTCTTGACCATGTTGCGGTTTGAATTTCCTTATCTCTTCCATCCGCTCAATCTTGAATATTCCAATAATATTATCTACTGAGTCACAAAATACGTTGATGAGATGATCCATCATTTCTTTGAGCTGATCCTTGTTGACAGAATCTCCCAAGAACTGAAGAACTGCATCAGCAAGTTCTTGTTTGAAGGTATGGAAGCTGGACTCTGCTGCAGTTTTGACTATGTTTGCAGTTTCAGAGTTTGAGGTTGAGGTGTTTCTCTCCCCCTTAATGGCATCAATCAATTGAGCTTTAATGATGGCCATCTCCTGGGTTTGAGCATCCACCCTAGCCTGGAAGGAGCGGTTTAAATCTGCAAGGGAGCGGTTTGATTCAGTGACCTTAATCATGTGGCCTTGGTTTGCAAGAAGTTGGCCTTGGATCAAATGAAGGGTAGAGAGAATTTGGGTGTAGTCAGAAGGAGGGACGGTTGAAGAGGAAGGTGGGTTTGGGTAATGGGAGCGGTATGGGTAGGAGGAGAGGTTTGGGGAAGTTGAGTGTGAACGGTTTGGAATATCGTGGGAATGGGAATTGGTTGAGATTGGGTGGGAGGGGGTGGAATGGGAAGCGTTTGAGGTGGAGTGGTTAAGGGCGCGGTCAGGATGGGCGCGATTAAGGTTGGCAAAGTTGGAGGGATGGTTTGTGTAAAAGAAAGAATGGTGGTTTGAGGTGGGGGTAAGTTAGAAGGAGTGGCAGTGTGAACTGAGATATGGGAGTTGGATTGATTAGGTTTTTGTGACTGCGGTTTAGGTGACGGAGGAGGTGAAGGTAGACTGCTGTTTGAGTGAGGAGGGGAAGGAGTGGGTTCTTTGCGGTTGGAAGTGGAAATGGCAGGGCCTCCTGATGGTTGGGATTTCTAGGGTTGGTAGGCCTTTGAGAGTGGGGGGGGTTTGGTAGTTGGAATGGTCAGAGTTAGAATTAGAGTTAGATGGGAGTTTCAAGCTGGAAACAGAGGAGGAAGATTTTGAGGGAGAGGGAGAGGGAGAGGGTGAAGGTGAGGGTGAGGGTTCTACTGGCTTACCCTTCTTTGAGGTTTTCTTAGCCCTCATATTCAATCTTTTTCTTTGGGTATCCCCCTAAATTGGTGCATCTTGTGGTGTATTTGGGGAATGAGGTTTGATAGGTGAGGAGGATTTGGAGGGTTATTGGGATTGGATAGGGGATTGCGGTTGGGTTTAGATGGGAGAGTGAGATTTAGGAGGTGGAGGTGGTTGAGTGTTTGGTTTAGGTGCAGGCTACGGTTGAGGAGGAGTTGCGGTTTGCTTCCCTTGAGCAGCTCTCCTTTCTAGCTTTTCCATCTCAACCCTATGGAATAGAAGAAGGTCTTCATCATTCATAATCTTCTTTTGAACCACCTTTGCAGCTCTGGCTCTAGCAATCAGGGAAGGAATAGTAGCATCTTCTTCTTCATCAGCATCATCATTACCCATCCTTTCATCTTCTTCAATTACTTCTTCATCAACATCTTCATCAATAAGGGCCTTCTTCTTTGTCTACTTAGGCTGACTTGGACCAGCACCAGTAGAAGCATGTGGTTTGGGGACTCATGCGGTTTTTGCTCTCTTCTGAGGCGGTTCAGCTCCTCCCTGGTTTCTGGCCTTCTTAACCTCTTTGCCAATTGCTTTGTTGGCGGTCTCAGGATTCATAGGAACATAATGTTCCTTGGTTGGGAGCTTGTCAGCATTCCAAAAATTTTTGTAGTCTTCATCTCCAAAATTGAGTCTGAATGTGTGGCATGCATTCAAACAAAGAGTTTCTTCAGAACCCCAATCAACCATCAATTCAGGGTTTGCCAATATGAGGTCTTCTAAGTGTTGATAATTGGAGAAGAGTACGGTCAGGAGTCTACAGAAGAGCCTCCACCGTTGATCAATTCCTTTCTCTTTGGATTGATAGGTAGAGATATGGGCAGAGAGTTCTCGGAAGAGGATCTTTGGTCAGTGTAGACGAATCTCGCTAAAGATGGCTGAGCAATACATCCATTGCTATTGCTGGCTTGTAAAGTTATTGTGGTTGCCATTCTTTTCACAAACTGATTTTCCTACTAACAAGCACAAGTGGCTCATCAGCTCACCAAAATCCTTTCGTGGGACAACTTTATACTTCCCCACCAGAGTTGGAATCCCTGCGGTTGTTGACGCGGTTGCATCCTGAACTTCTTGATCAACTTTCTCATGAGCATTTGGAACATGGAATTGAAAAGTTCCCTTGATATCTGGGTAGTCGATTGTAATATCTAACCCTTCCACATTGGCAGTTAGACAAGAGACTCTCCTACCATCAACTAAAATTTTGACTCCTAGATTGGCATTTGTGTAGAACTGATCTACAAAGGATGGAATTGTAAATGACTGCTTCTTGGAGAATAGGAGTAGGATTCCTGAAGCTTTCATCTTTCTTATCATCTCTCTGCCAAGGGCATCATGCTTCAATTCATCTTCATTTATCTCCCAGCCTGCCAGGAAGAAATGAGTATCCTACAAAATGAAAATTTTAAGTTAGATCCATTTTAAGAGATCACAGTTCACGTGCGGTTTGAGCACCCATGCGGTTTAGCAATGGTGTTGTTTGAGAAGTGAAATACCTCAAAATCCAAGTGAACTGTGAATACAAGGCAAGGAAATAAATGAGAACCTAATGGCATATTTACTAGTACGTGGCATTGTTAAACCAATTTTATCTCACACTTCCATGAAGTGTTGAAGGAGAAGGTTATGATTTCCAACCCATATACTAAGTAAAATTTAGGAATAATTAGCATGCGGTTTTAAAAGAAAGATATCATGCGGTTTCAACAGATAGAAATGCGGTTTTCTACATGCGGTTTAACTTCTAAAATGATCAAGTGGTTTTACACATGGAGGTTCAACATGCGGTTTAGCCTATGCGGTTTATTCCAAGCATGCGGTCTGAGAGATGAGGTTCTAATGTATATGCAAATCCAAAATTTTCAAGAAGATTTCTAAGTATGGAAAACATAATTAAGGAATCATGTAAACTAACATATAAAGCACTTTTCTGAAAATGTTATGAATAGTATGAAGAACACGAAGAAGAATTCAAGAACACCAAGAACAGAGGCATAATGAAAGTTCATCAAAATCAACAAACATCATATCAAAATGATCACATTTGGCAATGGAGTAACAATATAACAATAAAAATCCAATCTTTACCCAAAATCACCAATAAATAGCCAAGAACACAGGAATGGGTCCATTTCAAAAACCCTTTACTGAATTTTTCAAAATTAACAACCAAAACATGTATTGATCATAAAATAAATTGCATAATCTGAATCCTAACAACATTTCGAGCAAAACCTAACAAGAATCATTCAAAATGAGCAAGAAATGAAGCATTAATCAAGAAAAATCAGTTAGAAGAATACGAAGGGTTTAAACAATGCTCAACAATGGCTGATTTGGAGAAAGTAAAGATTAAGGTTAGAAAATCATACCATATCATGGAAAGGTTTCTTAGGGGCTCTAGAAACTGCATATTCTCTAGCATTAGGAGCCATTAATGGTTTGAGTGTTTGAAAAATGAAGGTTTATAGAGAGAGAGAGAGAGAGAGAGAGAGAGAGAGAGAGAGAGAGAGAGAGAAAGTGAACAGTGAACATGACAGAGAGTTGGCACGTAAAGAGTCAATCGTTGCACCAAAATGGGTTTATATATGTGGTGTCTAGGCTGGTGTGTAGAAAGGTGATGATGGTTCCACTAACTGTTACACCCTTTTAACTTATGCACACTGTCCTATTACGACTGACAAGAGGGTTTTAATGCAAATATTCTTTTTGCATTAAATGCATTTAAATTTTAAATAAACGTGGGAAAATATTTGCAAGAATACCCTTATGCCAAATAGATTAAAAAATATGGACCAAATAATAAATATAGAAAATGTACCTTGGTCCATGTGGCATGCATGCAGTTTGACAAAAAGATAATAAAAATAATTTTTTAAGAAAGGAAATATCAAACCGCTTTGGAGCTTCTTCAAAGCTAAGAAATGAAAATCAGTGAAAAATCTCTAAGTGTTGAAACGCGGTTTTGATCAAGCGGTCTTTCTGCAGCATGCGGTTTAGAACATGCGATTGACCTCATGCGGTTTGGATCACGCGGTTTCAACAAGGGTGAGGTCTGAAGCCTCAACAGGATTTTTAACCTAAAAACCACATACTCAACACACAAGTTAGTAACAAAAAGTATGGACTTATTTAAGTTCAAGCATAGCCATTTCTCCTCTGAGGAATGAGAACCTCTTGGAGTCAAGAGCTTTGGTGAGGATATCAGCAATTTGATTATCTGTCCCCACATACTCTAAATGGATGTTCCCCTTTTCCACATGGTCTTTGAGGAAGTGATACTTGATGTCTATGTGCTTGGTCTTTGAGTGCATGAAAGGGTTGTTGGAGACTGAAATTGTTGATGTGTTATCACACATGATTGGGCAGTTTCCTTCATCAATCCCATAGTCCACCAACTGTTGCTTCATCCAAAGAATTTGGCAGCAACAACTTCCAGCAGAAATGTATTCAGCCTCTGTAGTTGACACTGAAACTGAAGCTTGCTTCTTACTGGCCCAATCGACTAGTCTATTTCCAAGAAAGTGACAAGTCCCACTAGTGCTTTTTCTGTCAATTGTGCAAGCTGCATAATCTGCATCTGAATAACCTACAAGCTTGAAATTCGAATCTTTGGAATACTAAAGTCCAAGATTAGTAGTTCCAGAGAGATAGCGGATTATACGCTTGACCGCACTTAAATGTGCTTCTCTAGGATCAGCTTGATAACGAGCACAAATGCAAACACTAAACATAATATCTGGCCTACTAGCAGTTAAGTAAAGTAATGAGCCAATCATACCTCGATATAAGGTTTGATCAACCTTCTTACCTTTTAGATCTTTATCTAGTTTATTATTGGTAGCCATGGGAGTATCGTATGTTTTTGCATTTTCCAGTCCAAACTTCTTGATTAACTCCTTTGTGTCTTTGGCATGGCTGAGGAAGATTCCTTCTTCATATTTTTTGATTTGAAGCCCGAGGAAGAATGTCAATTCTCCCATCATGCTCATCTCAAACTTGCTTTTCATTAGCTTTTTAAAACGCTTACATAATAATTCATTAGTAGAGCCAAAAATAATATCATCAACATAAATTTGAACAAGTAATGAATGATTATTATATTTAGCAATGAATAGAGTTGTATCGATTTTACCGCGTTTGAAGCCCTTTTCTAGTAGAAATTTAGATAGAGTCTCATACCATGCCCTTGGAGCTTATTTTAGTTCATACAAAGCCTTTTGGAGTTTATAGACATGATTTGGAAATTTCGAGTCTTCAAATCCAGGAGGTTGAGCAACGTACACGGTTTCTTGAAGTTCACCATTGAGGAAAGCACTCTTAACGTCCATTTGATATAGCTTGAAATGTTTGTAAGATGCATAGGCCAAGAAAATTCAGATTGCTTCTAGTCTTGCAACTGGAGCAAAAGTTTCCTCGTAGTCAATTTCTTCTTCTTGCCTATATCCTTGTGCAACCAACCTTGCTTTGTTTCTGGTGATGCTTCCATTCTCATCCATTTTGTTTCGAAACACCCACTTTGTTCCTATCACTCCTTGATCATGAGGTCTAGGCACTAATGTCCAAACCTTACATCTTTCAAATTGGTTGAGTTCTTCTTGCATAGCAACGACCCAACTGGAATCTTGGAGTGCTTCATCAACATTATTGGGTTAAATTTGAGATAAAAGAGAGGTGTGCTCATCATAGTTTGATCTCCTTGTTTGAAATCCGAAAAATAAATCACCAATCACATTTGAGAGAGGGTGACTGCTGACTTCACAAACCTCGAGGGGTAAATCTGGTTGAACTGAGGTTTGCTGAAGATCTTCTAATGGAACATCGTTAGATCCTTCAGTTAAGTCATTGAATGTAAGTTGACAAAGAGGTTCAACAAGTTGAATGTGTGAGTTCTCATCAAAATCTTCCCTTTAGGTTGCATCTGGAGTAGGAACTTCAGGTGCGGTTTCAAAATTGTTTGAGGGAATTTCAGTTAAGGTTGATGGATTTCCTTGAGTTGATGAATTTTGCAATTCTTGAGGTTTAGGTGCGGTTTTAGAAGATTCACCTGTTTCATTAGTCTCAACAAAATCATCAGCAACATTTGGAGCTAAATGTGGCTCAAGGAGAGAATGTTCATCAAAAGTGACATGGACAGATTCTACTATCTTTAAACTAGATTTGTTAAAAACACAAAAAGCTTTGGAATGTTTAGCATACCCAACAAAAATACCTTCATCAGCCTTAGCTCCAAATTTACCTCTATTTTCTCTTCCATTGTAGAGGATAAAGCATTTGCAGCCAAAGATTTTGAAGAAAGCAATGTTGGGGGTTCTTCCTCTCCAAAGTTCATATGAAGTTTTGTTGTAGGTTTTGTTGATGAGGGAGCGGTTTTGAGTGAAGCATGCTGTGTTGACTGCTTCAGCCCAAAAGTACTGAGGAAGCTTGGCTTCAGATATCATTGTTTTTTCAGCCTCAATCAACGTCCTGTTCTTTCTTTCCACAACCCCATTTTGTTGTGGAACACCACCAGTAGAAAAATTGTGATCAATTCCATGATCATCACAATATTGAGCAACACCGTTGTTTATGAATTCAGTTCCATTATCAGACCTTACACTAACGATGTCGTCTTCTTTTTGGGTTTGGAGCCATCTGAAGAGTGAGGTTAGAATTTCATAGCAATCATCCTTTCAACCCACGTATATCTTGAATAATCATCCACCACCACTAAAGTGTATCTATTTCCTCCAATGCTGGAAGTGGTGACGGGTCCAAACAAATCAATGTGAAGCAGTTGTAAATATCTTGAAATTGATGGCACGGTCTTGCTAGTGAAAGACGACGCGATTTGTTTACCTAGTTGACAATCACTGCATTTCTCAGGATGGTGGTCAGCCACTTTGGGTAAACTGCGAACGAGGTTTTCCCTTCCAATCTTTGCAAGATACTTGAAGTTCAAGTGGCTCAACCGCTTGTGCCATAGCCAACTATTTTCACTCACATTTTTAGCTACAAAACAGAGATTAGTAATACTACATGTAGAATTTAAATCAATAATGTAAATATTACTCTTACAAATCCCTGTGAGTACTGTGACTCCGGAAATGCTATCTTTGATAAAGCAATTTGAGGAAGTGAAGTTGCAATTCATTCCTTTATCACATAATTGAGAAATTGAAAGGAGGTTGTACTTAAGTCCTTCAACAAGAGAAACATTCTCAATGGTTAGGTTTCCTCTCATTATAATACCATACCCAATAGTCTTGCCTTTGTTGTTGTCACCAGAGGTGATAGGCTAAAGTTGCACGCCTACAAATTAATTACCAAGACAAGACTCGACTACAAAACTGCAGCTAGGACAAGTCCAGGGTCGATCCACTGAAGAACGGTTATTTATTTGCACAATTGTCACTTGACAAGATTGGGGGTCTAAGATTGATTTTAATTAATTCCTAAGACGGGAATTAAAAACTAAGTTTTAAACAATTAACGGAAAGCACTTTGGATCAATTATTTTCCCCGTCTATCATTCAAATATCATTGGTTAACTCTTCTCACTTTTACCCTATTCACTTGATCACGAGATGTTTTTCAATCTCTATCTCTTCCTTTGATAATAGTTAATAACAATGACACATTCACTAATAACCCTAATCAATACCTAAACCTAACTGACACAGTCTAGATTTACAATATCGATTGATTCCGCTTTAAGAGATTAAGATCGAGAACACGTTCTAATGTTATTTCAATTAGATACTTGTCTATTTTCTTCCTATTCACAATTTACCATGACACATGCATAAATCATAAATTTGCTACTTGTGAAACCCTAAATTGACACAATCTTAGGGGATTCTAGCAATGAATTAAGATCCAAAATTAAACAATTGGCCTAATTGAAAAACCCTAGAAATCAAATCAATCAATTAAAACAGAAGAAAATATGAATAGGACAAAATAGATGAAAAGAAATTAACCTCAATTGAATTCAAGATGGTTCCAAAAATTGAATCCTGAGCAGTAGAATTAGTTCTCCATAAAAGCTATCAACTCTCTAGGGAAAAGTAATAATAAAAAGTCGAACCCTAATCATGAAGTTAAAAGAAGTATTTATACTTCTTACTAAACCTAAACTAATAAGGAAAAGAAAAAGAAAAACAAACTAAAACAATTCCCCAAAAACGCGTCAATTGTTGCTGAAGATGACGTCATTGTACGCCAATAGCACGACTCGTGCTAATCCTCATGAGTTGTGACCTTCTTTTCAGTCGTGGCACGCTTCGTGCTTCCAAATGTAGTCGTGCAGGGAATTGGAATGACTCGTGCTGAGAATCACGAGTCGTGACTTTTCTTGAGTTTCCAGATTTCCAGCTTCTTGCTCCTTGGCCCTTGAAGTTTCCTCCTTTTTGCACTTTGCCCCTTGAACTTGCTGTTGACTTGAACTGGTTCACATTCTAACTTGTTGCTTGCTATCTCAAAACCATATCTCCTCACATTACAATAAAAATGTTCACAATAACCTTTCAAATTACAATGTTTCCTCTAAAACCAAAATATAGCAACTTAACTAAAATAAACACAAAATGTACCAAAATTGCTACAAAATGTCTAGAAAAATCGAGGAATTACCAAGGCTAAAACCAACCTATCAAATTCCCCCACGCTTAGACCTTTTACTTGCCCCTGAGTAAATTTCTGATTCCTCGCTAACTCCAGGTCTAAAACAGGCGCGCGAGGGTGTGATGTACCCGATTTTTGAAATCAAACGGAGTCGCCACGCCATTTTTGTTTTAAGGGCCAAAACTTTGAAAAATGCCCGAGATTAGAGATTTGGGTTCGGAGGTCACGTTACACGCCGGGAAGAACGTTAGTGTTCACCCGGAATGCCTCGTAAAACGAGTCTTCCAAGCATTAAAAACCATTTGTGTGTGTGTGTGTGTGTTACTTTGGCCAAAATAAGTTGAAACTCAGAAAAGTAAAAATAGGGAATCCTTTATTAGACTTTGGACAGATCCTATGATTTTTAATATGATTTTTGGGTTGATTTTTGGGACTCAAAGGATTTTTTGATGTTGAAAAACAATTCTGCCAGAATGAAAAAGGCAGTGGACACTTTATTTTGAAATGGACTTAAGGGCCTCAAAACTCCAGAATCTGAGGAAACTCAGAGAATGAAAGTTGTTCCAGACACCTTAAATAAGATTTATGTAAAAAAAATTTCCCATTTGGAGTTGATTTGGTGGACCAAAACCTTCTGGAAATCCCAGATATGAAATCTGGACTTCCAGAGGAACTGACCTTTAAAAGAAAATTTGAAAAAGGGAGTTTTACTCACGCAAAAAATAAAGTAAAAATATTTCTGGAAAGCTCTGGATGTTGGATACAAAAAGTGTTTTGTAGTCAACACCAAATTCCAAGTTTATATGTGTCCAAAAAATTAGACCATGGACAGAGGTCTTAGAAAATTGCTACTGGATAGCAACTTTCTTATGAAGAAAAACATGATTTTAAAGGGGGTTTGGCATCCATGCTTGTCCCCATTTCCCTAGGTTTTGATTAGTGATCACTTGAAATTTTAGTGGTGAATCAACTATATCAAACCATCCTTGGGGTACATTAGGACTAAACACTTCATTTGCTTGGGAAGGGGAATTTTATCCTTGAAAATGAAGATTTGATGTATGAAAATGATCTTAGGGTTTTGAAAAACTTGTTTGCAAGTAAGTAAAAGAAGAACACTTTGAAAGTAATGTTGATCCTTGTAGAGGATCATCCATGGAGATGAACTTCCATGGTGATCCTCTTGGATCTAAAGCAAGAAATGAACAAATTACATCTTCAAAGTTTGAGATGCATGCATGGATGAGAGAGATTTAGGGTAGGGAGAGGGAGGTTATACCTATCTTCCCTTGTGTTTGTGTTTGAATGGATTCATGGCTTGGTTTGAATGTGTTTAGGGTTTGAAAGTGTTTAGGGTTGGTGATTAGAGTTGGTCAAAGAGAAAACAAGTAGATAACAATGAAGTCCTCTATGTTTTCTCTCTAATCCTCCTCCTAAAGGGTGATTTGAGCTTGAGTTAGTGTATGTATGAGAGTATGTACGAGAGTGATTTGAAAGTATTTTGAGTGAGTGGGATTTGGGAAAGATTGGAGAGAAAATGGTGGCAATTCAAGTGAATTCCCACTGTTTTCTCTCTATTTTTCGCCAGAGTGCTGTTGCTGTGAGTGATTTTTTGTGTTGTGTAAACTGAGAGAGGAGGGTTCAATTTATAGGCCTATGGAAATGCAATAGGATCCGCACGGAGGGTTGTGTAAACGTGCCTGGTGCATTAAATGCTGCTCCAGGCTTTGGACAGGAAGAAAATTATTCAAAAATTCCAGCAGTTTCTGTTTTTCAACTTGCCTAATTCGGATTTTTCCAATTTCTTTTGCTTTTTGAGATTCTTTTCTTAGTTTAACTTTAAATGGCAATCCCTAATCTACCCTCACTTTGTTAGAAAGGTTAGGAATTGTTAGAAATGTTAGTAATGTTAGGACTTTCGTTAATTTTCTAACGAGAATACTAACAACTCAAATTGGAGCACTTACAGTAGCCCCTCGGCGACGGCGCTTTCGAAGGAAGCGGGGTCGTCGATAAGAGTAAGGCTCCAAATTTGACAGGATGATCAAGTGATCGAGTGGCTGAACCTAGCGATAGGCTACCTACGTATCCCGATTGGGGAATCAAGCCGGTCGTAGTTCGGGTCTTTCGACTATCTTCAGACATCGACCCTAGAGTGACTGTTTTAGGATGTCAACCTGGTGAGCGAGTTCTGCAGTCGATTGCTTGGAAGAAAACTCTGCTGGGGATAGGAGACGACCATTTTTGGTCAGGTGGCTAGAGTCGTACATTGGCTCTGCTGGGGATAGGAATGACCATTTTCGGTCAGGTGGCTAGAGTCGTACATTGGCTCTGCTGGGGATAGGAATGACCACTTTCGGTCTGATGGCTAGAGTCGTACATTGGCTCTGCTGGGGATATGAATGACCACTCTTGGTCTGATGGCTAGAGTCGTACATTGGCTCTGCTGGGGATAGAAATGCCCACTTTCGGTTTGATGACTAGAGTCGTACATTGGCTCTGCTGGGGATAGGAATGACCACTTTCGGTCTGATGGCTGAACCTAATGATAGGCTACCTACGTATCCTTAAGAGGAATCAAGCCGGTCGTAGTTCGGGTCTTTGACCCTAGAGTGACTGTTTTAGGGTGTCAACCTAAGATTTGACTATTTTTGGGAAGTCGCCCTAAGGTTTGACTATTTTTGGGAAGTCGCCCTAAGGTTTGACTATTTTTGGGAAGTCGCCCTAAGATCTGACTATTTTTGGGAAGTCACTCTAAGATCTGACTATTTTTGGGAAGTCGCCCTAAGATCTGACTATTTTTGGGAAGTCGCCCTATGATCTGACTATTTTTGGGAAGTCGCCCTAAGATCTGACTATTTTTGGGAAGTCGCCCTAAGATCTGACTATTTTTGGGAAGTCACCCTATGATCTGACTATTTTTGGGAAGTCGCCCTAAGATTTGACTATTTTTGGGAAGTCGCCCTATGATTTGACTATTTTTGGGAAGTCGCCCTATGATTTGACTATTTTTGGGAAGTCGCCCTGGTAATGATTTCGGTTTGTCGAATTAGGGGATGATTGCGATTTATCGCTTTCCTAGTGTTGTGTGTCGAAATCGAAGTGATAGCATTTTAGGTACCTCAAACCTTGATGATGGCGTCTTAGGTGCCTTGAACCTTGATGATGGCGTCTTAGGTGCCTCGAACCTTGATGATGGCATCTTAGGTGCCTCGAACCTTGGTGATGGCGTCTTAGGTGCCTCAAACCTTAATGATGGCGTCTTAGGTGCCTTAAACCTTGATGATGGCATCTTAGGTGCCTCGAACCTTGATGATGGCGTCTTAGGTGCCTCGAACCTTGGTGATGGCGTCTTAGGTGCCTCAAACCTTAATGATGGCGTCTTAGGTGCCTTGAACCTTGGTGATGGCGTCTTAGGTGCCTCGAACTTTGATGATGGCGTCTTAGGTGCCTCGAACCTTGGTGATGGCGTCTTAGGTGCCTCGAGCCTTAACAAAGGGTGATCTGGAGGTATCAACTTGTTTTGGAACTATTTCCTTCAATGTTCGTATCCTTTCGTTGGGGACAGACTCCGAGGGGATAGGCAGTCTTTTGGTGGACTTCATTTGAAGGGATCGGTCTTACGTTTGCTGCCGGAGATGAAAGAGACGGAATTCTGTTGGCTTTCGTCAGGGATGAACCTAAGTTTAGGTTTAGTTCTATTGTATGAACCTAAATGAGGGCTCAGTTCAGGAGTATGAACCTAAATCGAGGTTGAGGGAGACTATTTGAGGGCATTCTCGCAGGGGAAGATTAGAGCTTACGATGATTATCGGGGAAAGGGTGACCGTGTTGGTCAAGCGGCTGGACCTATGGTAGGCTGCCTACGTATCCCGAGTGGGAATCAAGCCTGGACGTAGTTCGAAATCCATTGGGCAGTTAGGAACAGGTCTAGGATCCTGGGCCTTTTGATACTTCGGAGGCTATCACCTTAAGGAGCTAAAGCTTCCGTCGCTATTTGCGGAGATGGAGATAGCTAAAGCTATGGGTAATCATGCAACATTTGTATGCATATTTTTGAGATATGTTGAGGGACTAACGTACCTTTGCTGTGCTTACCTGCAGGAGAGCAAGTTGCGGGGGCTGTATAGTGTTGAGAGTCTTGATGTATCTGATCGAGATGTTGAAACATTTAGGGGCGTGAGGTACCTCTGACCGATTGGCATTTGGAAACTTGGCGTCCCTGACCTACTTGCCTTTGAGAACTTGGTGTCTCTGATCGAATTGCATTTGAGACCTTGGCGTCCCTGACCGATTTGCATTTTGAGAACTTGGCGTCCCTGACCGATTTGCATTTTGAGAACTTGACGTCCCTGACCGATTTGTATTTTGAGAACTTGGCGTCCCTGACCGAATTGCATTTTGAGAACTTGGCGTCCCTGACCGATTTGTATTTTGAGAACTTAGCGTCCCTGACCGATTTGTATTTTGAGAACTTGGCGTCCCTGACCGAATTGCATTTTGAGAACTTGGCGTCTCTGACCGATTTGTAGACACTGGAGGCGGTCTTCATATATTTGTGGATGTTGGGGGTTGTCTCTACCAAGTTGCAGGCGCCGGAGCTTGTCTTTGCCAAGCTATAGACATGGGGACTATCTTTGCCAAACTGTAGATGCTGGAGGTTGTCTTCATCCATTTGTGGACATTGGAGGTCGTCTTTAGTAAGTTGCAGACGCCGGAGCTTGTCTTTGGGGACTATCTTTGCCAAACTGTAGATGCTGGAGGTTGTCTTCATCCATTTGTGGACATTGGAGGTCGTCTTTAGTAAGTTGCAGACGCCGGAGCTTGTCTTTGCCAAACTGTAGATGCTGGAGGCTGTCTTCATCCACTTGTGGACATTGGAGGTTGCCTTTGCCGAACTGGAGATGTCGGAAGGTGTCTTCACGGACTTGATGCACTGTAGACCTGGAGCCAAGGTGGTGTTGTCCTAATGTGTCTGAGGCTAAAATGGTGCAGGATTGAGGTGTCTGAATCAGGCTGATGTCGTCTTTAGGTGTCCGAGCACAAGCTGTCGTGGGCTTGAGGGGTTTGAACCAAGAGGGTGTTGACTTGAGGTATCCGTCATTTGGGTAGTTCCGTTGAAGTCATTGGAATTACGCTTCGGTAGAGACCATCCTCGGCTATCAACAGAGTAGAAATGGGCTTCCCCATTCTCTACCTCTTCTCTTCGGCATAACATAAGCCGACCAGGCCACATAAGCCGAGGAAGACTTCTCACCGGCGCACGTGCAAAATTGCAGTTTATCCAATCCTACTCAATAAAGGACTGTGAACAGTTATAATCCTCTTAGGATTATAACCTAATCTCACAAGAAATCTCATGCAACAAGGATTGAGCAAGTTATAATCCTCCTTATAGTAAAATCTTATCTACATGCATTCCTATCTAACATGGATTATACAATGCCATGCCTATATATACAAGTCATAATTCACATATTTTGGTATGCAATCTTTTGACTCTAAACTCTTGTCAATTGATTTCTCTCTATAAAACACAAATACTTACTCTCACACCGGAGGGCCTTCTCCGGTGAATCCCCAACTAAGTTTACGTGTTTGTTCATCTTTTTCAGGCTATTCAATTTCCAGGATACAACCTGCTGCTGGATTTGGGCTGATCCGAACGTTTTTGGCATCATCAGTTTGGTTCCATTGACGGGAAACGATTCGAAACACCCATTGAATAGCCGGAAAAATTCCTTTTGGCTGGAAAAATTTCTGTTCCATCTGAAGGTTCGGCTCGCCTGAAAAGTCAGTTTGCCAGAAAAGCTGAAAAAATTCCGTTCATCTAAAAGTTCTGTTCGATTGAAATTTATGCCCTTATCCTAATGGAAGACGGACATACCGCTAGCAATACTCCTGAAAGGATTCATGTTGAAGACATTCTTGTTAACCCTAGGACTGGTCTTCCTCTCACCAATGGAGAACTGCCTCCCCCACCACCGCTAATTGAAGGTCTGCCACCGCTAGGAATGACTCTGCGTCCTAGGGTACAGCCAATGATCGAGGCAGTTGTTGTAAACCCTCCTCGTCATTGGCGCCAAAGAAGGATTGCCGGTAGCCAGACGACGAGGATTTCTGTTCAGGGAGGAGCTGGGGCTTCTACCCAGCAAATCGACCGTCGAACTCTCTTGCACCAACAAATGGAAACTTTGCAAAGAATTTATGAAACTCAAAATGCCTTGTTACAGTTGGATCCAATACACTCTCTTGCTGAATTTATGAGGCCCACGAGGACTAGAAATTCCCTTGGAGGGGAAAGTCAAGGTAACATGTGTGGTAGTCAGGGGAATAAAGAAAATCTTCCTCATGGCCAAAATCCCCCTCAACATGACATTGCTGTCAGATCTAAGCAAAACCCCCAGGATGTTCCTCCTCGTCGTAGGTCAAACGGGAATGGAAATGAAAGAAATACGATATACTTAAGAAGTCACTTGAATCACCAAAGGGAGCAGGAGGTTAACTCTGGTGACTTGCGAGCTAGGCTCAGTCATGCAAGACGTTTAATCCCTCCTCGGCTCGTGAACCCTCCTCGTCATAGGAGCCCACCTCAGCCAAGGAGTCCTCCTCATCGCAGAACCCCTCCTCACCCTAAAAGGGCACCGAGAAGAGAAAAAACTCCATCTGGACACAGAGATAACCACCAGGATCCCAAGGAACATTGTAGGGTGAATGGTCACAGAAGGAAAGAAAGATCCTATCGAAGCTCCCACTACAGCTCTGGGATTGATAAATATGCAGGAATCACTGATGCAAGGGACCATGTTCAAAGCTTTGAATCTACCATGGCCCTCCTCACCAAAGCAGATGACATCCTCTGCAAAGCTTTTTCCAGTACCTTCTCCGGAATAGCCTTGTCCTGATTTCGTGAGATAAAAAGGGAAGCATTGACAACTGGATAACCATGAGGAGAAAGTTCCTGGACCATTTTCTACTACAGGGAAAAGGAAGAAGAGGTTGACTAACCTTGCTAACATCGAGCAAGGAAAGAATGAGACCACTCTGAGTTACTATAACAGATTCAGAGCAATGGCAGACCAAGTAGAGGAAAGCCTGACCGACAGTGAGGTGATTGTTCGCTTAAACTCCGGATTAAGGTCTGGACAGCTGATCTATAAGCTTTCTGCCAGAGAGCCAAAGTCAAAATCTGACCTGTATAATGTGGCCTATGCCATAGCTATGGCTGAGGAGAAAAGTAAGAAAATATCTGATAAGCCTGAGGCTGAGGCAGCTGGCGCCAACCAAGCCTCCAATGGAAATGGCTACAGAGGGAAGAACAGAACCCGAGGCACTGAAAATTCCGAGGTTTTCACTTCCCTCACCAAACCAATCACAAAAATTATGCAATTGGTGAATCTACCCAATCCTCATCCACTCAACAAAAAATCAAAGTACACTTGTGACACCTCAAAATATTGTGCCTTCCACAAGGACCATGGTCACGACACTAAAAACTGCATCTCCCTCAAGAGAATGATCCAGAGATGGGTAGATGAGGGCAAACTTGATCGTTATGTGATGAAAAAAGATAACAAACGAAATAGGAAAGATGACGATGAGGATAAAGAAGATGAAAGGGACGAGAGACCTCCTAGGTCTAAGCTGCATATAATAAGGGAAGAGACTGTCTTCACAAAGAAGCTGAAAGACCAGATTCATGAGTTGAGCAAAGTTTACCACATCCCATCCTGGATTCACAAAGAAGAGGAAGTCATAAGCTTCTCTCCCAATAAACTGGTTGGGAGTCACGTCGCTCGTGAGCAACCCTTGGTAATTAAAGGGATAATTGATAATTAACTGCGAGTCCAAGAGACTCCTTATCGACTCGGGGGCCTCCCAAGATATTCTTTATGATTCCACCTTTCAGAAGATGAGTCTGAAAGACAGTATGATGGAGCCTTACTCTGGAAGGCTAGAGGGTTTCACCAACCACAAGGTCAGTGCCATGGGTACCGTCGATCTATTACTAGAAGTGGGTGATCATCCCTTTCGAGCAGAGGCCACTGTCACATTCGTGGTCACGGATTTGACTAGCGACTACCACGCCATCTTAGGCATTCCAAGTCAAGGAAAACTTGGATTGGTCACCTCCCTTCCTCACCAACGAGTTAAGTTCCCTACTCGTGTTGGAGTTGGATGCGTGAGGGTGACCCCTAAAGACTTCTTGGAGCATGTCGTAAGAAGCAGAAAAGCATCCCAAAAGGTGGAGGTGGATACACCGGAGGATAACATGAAAATTTCTAAGTCTGTAAAAACTACCCATACAAGCTCTAGGATAAATCTCATTTTTGAAGCAGAGGATGAAGAGCACATGATACTAGAAATAAATGAAAATAATGACACAGTTATGTTTGTCCCGAATTCAGCCCCACATCTCGTCAGTAGCCAGAACTCGGGGGCCAACCCTGACTTGAGACATGGAGAGCTTTCGGACATTGACGAATTGATGGAAGCAAAAAACCTAGACATACATGGTGAAGAAGGTAAAAGACTTAGAGAAATAATTTTTGAATCTCTAGAGTTCTGATATGGTCCAGAAATGGAACCCGTAGATGAACTAGAAGAAATTGTACTCAATCCTGACTATCCAGAATAAAAAATAAAATTTGGAGGCCAGCTCTCCCCAGAAGAAAGGGAGGAAATCATCGCCCTTCTTAGAAACAATCTAGATGTCTTTGCTTGGAAAGTCGAGGATATAAGGGGAATTAAAGAAGTGGTAGCTCTCCACAGGTTGGAAGTTGACCCATCTGCTAGACCCATCAAGCAGACTAGAAGAATTTTGGCCAACGACAAGGAGGATGCCATCAAAGAAGAGGTGCAAAAATTACTAAGCGCTGGAATCATCAGGGAAGCAACTTACCCTATTTGGTTGGCCAACGTGGTTATGGTAAAAAAAATGGGAAGTGACAAATGTGCGTGGACTTTATAGACCTCAATAAAGCCTGCCCAAAGGATAGTTATCCTCTCCCCAGAATTGAAAAATTGGTAGATTCCATTGCTGGACATTCTACTCTCAGCTTCTTAGATGCCTATTCTAGCTATCATCAGATAAAGATGGCCGAGGAATATATTGAGAAGACAGCCTTCCAGGCACTGGAGGTATTTATTGTTACACCATGATGCCCTTTGGGCTCAAAAATGTAGGCGCCACCCACCAGCGGATGGTCAATAAAATCTTTGGGGAACAAATAGGCCATAACATGGAGGCCTATATAGATGACATGGTCACCAAAACCAGGAATGGTAGTCACGCCCCCGACTTGGAGGAAACTTTCAACAACCTACGAGCCAACAACATGAAACTAAATCCAAGTAAGTGCGTGTTTGGGGTGACTGCCGGAAAATTCCTCGGTTTTATGGTATCACAGAGAGGCATCTAGGCAAATCCAAAAAAAATTAAAGCCTTGATAGAAATGAAGGAACCTACCAGCATCAAGGAGGTTCAAATATTGAATGGAAGGATAGCTGTGCTAGAAAGATTCATTGCTAAATCCGCAGAAAAATTGCTTCCTTTCTTCAAAATCTTGAAGGGGGCCAATAACTTCTCCTGGACACCTGAATGCACAGAATCATTCAAACAGTTGAAGGAGTACTTGGGATCCCATCACTGTGCTTACCAATGCGCCCTTGAAGAAAATCTTGCATAAAATGGACTGCTCAGGACGTCTCCTTAATTGGTCTATCGAGCTCACTGAGTTTGACATCACTTACCAACCAAGGAAGATGCTCCTAGCATAGCCTCTAGTTGATTTCGTGGTCGAAACTGCCTTCATAGGAGAGCACGACCCCACCTCCCATAAGAACAAAAAGCATGAGGGAGAAGAATTAACTATCAAGCTCCCATGCAATTGTGGGTCTTATACACTGATGACTCAACCACTAAGGAGAGAAGCGGAGCTGAAATTGTGCTAGCAAGTGCCGATGGGGAGCACACAATCCAAGACATCATCAGATTCAAGCTCCCTCCTTCCAATAACCAAGCCGAATATGAGGCTCTATATTCGGCATTGAGTTGGCTTCCTTCTATGAAGAAACCAAAGTCGCTGCTTTCTGTGACTCCCAGCTAGTGGTCAAGTAAGTGAAGGGGGAGTATAGTACACAACATCCTATACTTACTATTTTGGTAAAAAACAATCAACAATGAAGAAATTTGAAATGAAACGAAGGAGGGTGCAATGGAATAAAATTGGTGCAATAATGTAATCAAGATGGCTCGATCATGTAACGAGGAAAACCCTTGAGATAACTATCTCGCCAGCACAAAACCTCGGGAGGTGATTATGAGCACCTACCTTCCCAAATAATTGTATTATCAATGAATTACAAGGTAGAAAGCTATGGCGGATTACAACATGTTCTTGAGCTATGTGAGTGTAATGCGTGTGTATATATGTTCGTGTCCTTTTTTCTCCAGCCATGAGCTTTAAATAATAAAAAGAAAACAGAAAAAATCAAATCCTAACCAACTCCCCTACAATCTCGGTAAGTCATCTTCATCTTGACTTAGTCTTCCGATCCGTTGAAAGGAGTCTGTTGGTCATGGATTTTCTCACGTGCTTTTTTATCCCTGTGATTAAATATAATAGAAATAAATAATAATTTTTACCTTGCCCTCTAGTGTGAAGATGTTGACATGCTGATAAAAACTCAAGATGCATCAATCCTGAATTTTACCCATAATAATTGTCCCCAAAAACTGTCTTTTAAAAGAATTTTAAGAGGTCAGTTTTTTCCACAACCTTCTAGATGCTCTGCGGTTAATTAATGGAGAAGATACGTGGCGGTTGAGAGGTTAATCTCCAATTAATTAACGTAACTACTCCCAAGATCTAGGGCTTAAAACCGAAATCTCTTTTCACTTTCCCCTTTATCTTTTCCAATCATTTTCATCCATTCCTCTTCACGGCGATGATTTCTTCCTCGAAGGTAGAAATCCTTCCCTCTCTTTCTCTTCCTGTTTCTTTTTTTCAAAAATTGTGAAATCAAAAAAGGGAAAAGCCGCGAAAAATCCTTCGAGTTCACACGAGGACAGGGGTTTTTCGTGTGAAGGTTTGTTGAAAAAACCAGATGAAGAAATTTGTGTTTTCAACAACGAACTGATCGAATCTATCAAAGATCGACACTGCTTCCCAGATTCTACCATCTTTAGGCCGTTTGATGTTCTTCTTAGGTCTGATTTCGTTTCCCCGAGATGGATTTGCTTTTATGAGTATCCTTTTACTCTAGGGTTTTCTTATCCTTTCCCTGCAATGATAAACGAGTTTTTTAGAAAGACTAACCTTGCTTTCGTACAAGTGATGCCCATGATTTGGAGGATCTTTTCTTGTGTCTTGAGGGTGAACCGTGAATTCGATTTAGATATAGGTTTGAAGGAGTTAGCCTTTGTGTATGAACTCCAAACTTTTGGTTCCACGAGATACCTTCTTAAAACTATGTCTGGAATGAAGCCTCTGTTTTTGAAAGTGACTGTAAGTGATAGGGGTTGGAAATCGAAGTAGTTTTTTATTGAGAAGGACTCTTTGGAGGAAGGAGACTTCTTGGCGACTGAATGGAATAGGGAAGGTATCCTTCTTATAAATTCCAATTTTCTCTTCTTTCCCACACTTACCTGTTGTAATTTTTCTGTTGGTTTTTGCATCTATTGATTGGGTGAAGCTTTTCCCTCCATCTGCGGAAACGATTGGGAAGGTGAATAGACTGTTGGAGTTATCAGAAGGGGAAAGATCCTTCCAACCTTGTGAAGACGTAATCGTCTCTGAGAATAAAGAGATACCACCCTCCACTGGAATGTCTACCGGTAAGATTATTTGATCCTTGTGTAACTCTTCTTGGTGTTTCTTGATTCTGCCTTCTTCTGATAGTGTGCTCCTTTTGACAGTTTCAAAATCAACTGCTGATTTTTCTCTTAAAGACCTTCAGGACTTTGTGGGGAAATCCCAAGCGAGCAATCAAATGTTGGTGCCCAAAAGGGAGATGGAGGCATCTTCTGTTGGAGCCAGGGTAAAGAAGAGGAAGAGCAGTTCCAAGGAGGTAATTATTTTGGATGAAACGGGCTTAGGAGATGCGGAAGAAGCTTTGACGAGGGTTGTAGTGGTAGGTTTCTTTGAAAAAAATAGAATTTCTAATATATTCCTAAAATGAATAATGTATCTTAAGGTTACTATTTGAATTTTTTGGCTTTTTATAGGGTATTGATACTGCTAAGGCAAAAATGAGTAGTCTGGAGGAAAGAAATAGGAAGCTAGTGTTGGAAAATATTCAAGTCAAGAAACAGAGTGAAGCTGGGGCAAAGAAGATTGGAGATTTGCAGAAGGAAGTGGAAAGCTTGATGACAGGGATGTCTTCCCTTCAAGACACATAGCTGCACGAGATTGAGGATTTAAAGAAGAATATGATGGCTTCTGCTGCCCAGAGTATGGTTGCAATCAAAATTCAAATGATGGAGGAGTTCTATGCCGGGAAGCACACAGAGTGGAATGTTGAGCAACAACATTCCCTCTTGAAGACTTTGGAGGCTAAAGGAGATGATGTAGGAGAAGGATCTTATGCAGCAAAAGGTGATGATAACTTGGATGAAGGAGTAACAACATCAGCGGCAGTAGCCACCCCGTGAAGGAACATGGTAAAAAAATTTTGGTTTTGAAAACTTTGGTGCGAAATACTTTGGTTTTAAATGGGCTGTGTCCCAAAGACAATCTTTTTTGGTTTGTAATGGACCCATAAGGGTCAAGACAATATGTTTTTCAAGTGTTAGGTTGGTCCAACACTTTTTATGCTTTCTGTAGAAAAAATCTTTACTTGGGTTTTGGGAAAAACTTTCCCCAAGTATCTTTATAAAAAATGTTTTAAGAGGTTGATATGTTAACTTCTTTATAGATGGTAACAACTTGCGAGTGGATGTAGAAATCCTTTGCAATTACGTAGATTGACATGTAAATGTCAATAACCGTTTGTACTTAGATGACACGTAAGTGTCATAACCATTTGTAAAGATCTTAGGGTCTAACACATTGATCGAGTGATGATGGGTAATTCGTATATATTAAACATACGGGCCCACCGTATACCTCAATCAAGGTTGACATCGTGCGCTCCAGGCGAGGTGTTTAAACCTTAAAGCAGTGAAAGAAAGTAATTTCTTTAAACCTTTGAAGGGATTAAGTACATTAAACGGAGGTGAGATGGCCAGTCTCAAAATGGTTGCTTTCACAAGGACTTGTACTGAATTTGGAGACTTCCAGTTCTTGCAAAAATAACAAGTTAATGAAAGATTTCGACATCTTTTCTGATGTCACATTTTATTCGATAGAAGAACTATGAAAATACTTTCTAAATAAAGAGTAGGAAATAGTCCGTACCTGATTTAAGATGTTAAGTTCCTGGGAGGATTCTTACATCTCAGTTAATCAGTGAGTTACATTCTAATGTTTCTTGTTTCCTTGCAAAACAGAAACATGTTAGGGGTGGGCGTTAGCTTAGCTAACGCCCCTCCGATGCTTAAGTCAGTAATTATCCCAAAAATTGAATAAAAATGGAAACAAGTATTTTTATTGAACTTAGGAAGGTAGAGATCATACCTTGGTTTTATTTGCATTGTAAAATAATCATGTAAACTTACATAAAGTAGGTTTTGAGATGGATGGCATTCCAGCTTCTAGGAATCCTTGCTCCTTCTAGAGTCGATAGCAATTAGGAACCTTTTCCTGCTTCAGCATCCACTAGGTATGGCCCTTCCCATTTGGGAGCCATCTTTCCAGCATTGGGCTCTCTTGTATTCTGAAACACTTTTCGTAGGACTAGATCACCAACTTGGAATTTTCGCAACCTAACATTCTTATTGTAGGATCTTGCAATCTTTTGTTGATATGATGCTATCCTGATTTTAGCAAGGTCCCTCAGTTCGTCAACGGTGTCCAGATCATGACTTAGGTTGGTATCATTTTGCTCTGGTGTCAACATATTGAATCTGGCAGTGGGGACGACAACTTTTGCCGGGATGACCGCTTCTGCTCCAAACACTAAAGAATAGGGGGTTTGACCTGTCACGTTCTTTGGTGTGGTTCTATCTGCCCATAGGACAAAGGGAAGCTCTTCTGCCCATCTTCCTTTCTTTTGATCTAGCCTCTTCTTTAGGTTATTGATGATTATTTTGTTGCTTGATTTTGCCTGGCCATTAACTTGAGGATGTACGGGTGAAGATGTCACCATCTTAACTCCCCACCTAGCAAGAAAATCTTGGGTCTTCTTGCTGATGAATTGAGAGCCGTTGTCACATATTATTTCAGATGGGATGCCAAACCTACTAAATATATTTCTCTTAATGAAGGATATGACTTCCTTATCACGAACTTGCACATATGATTCAGCCTCAACCCATTTAGAGAAATAATCAGTCATAGCAAGCAAGAAAACTTTTCCCCCAGGAGCTTTAGGCAATTTTCCCATTATATCCATTCCCCATCTCATGAACGGCCAAGTAGAGAGGCTTGGATGAAGCAATTCTGCGGGCTGATGCAAGATGTCGCTATACCTCTGGCAGGAATCACATTTCTTGGCAAAGATGGTAGCATCTTGTCACATTGTTGGCCAGTAATAACCTATCCTCAGAGCTTTCGTATATAAACTTCCGCCCCCAGAATGGTTACCACATGATCCTTCATGTAGTTCTCTTAGGACTTCTTTAGCTTGGTCGGCTTCGAGACATCTCAAATATGGTCCTGCAAATGATTTCTTAAATAGCACATTATCTATTAATATAAATCTTGAAATCCTTACCCTGAATGCTCTAGCATTCTTTTCTTCATCAGGGATAGTGCCATCTTGAAGATATTTAATTATTGGCGTCGTCCAAGATATCTTCATCTGATTATCAGGGATATAATCATCTATACAGAATAGTTCTAACCTTTCCACAGCAGGGATGTTAACATGTATGATTAGGATATTGGTCTGGGATAAACTTTTGAAAGCTGATCCAAGATTGGCCAATGCATCTGTTTGAGAGTTATCTTCTCGGGGTATTTGTTTTTCAAGAGAATATTTGAAATTTGCTTGCCAAAATTTTTACAATGCCCAAATAAGCTGTCATCTTGGCATTTTTTGCTGCATAGGAACCGTTAAAATGATTTACAAGTAATAATGAATCACTATATACCTGTATTGCTTTGACGTTCATGTCTAGAGCCACGGACAGGCCCACGATTAAGGCTTCGTACTCTGCCTCATTATTGGTGGCTTTGAAATCACAACTAATGGCCTGGGGTATGATGTCCCCTTGTGGTGACTTTAGGACAACACCTAATCCTGTGCCCCTCATATTAGAAGCACCATCCGTGAATAGAGTCCACATCCTCAGGGTGTCCCCATCTTGGAGTTGTTGGACCTCAAGTTCTACTTTAGGTTGCATACTTGGACTAAAGTCTGCCACAAAATCTGCAAGTGCTTGTGATTTTATTGCTGTTCTAGGCTCATATTTGATGTCATAAGTGCTTAACTGAACGGACCACTTGGCCATCCTTCCTGACATTTCTGGTTTTCTCATTACACTTTTTATTGGATAGTTAGTACGAATGACAATAACATGAGTTTCAAAATAATACCTTAACTTAATTGAAGCAGAAATTAAAGCTAATATTAATTTTTCAAGGTGTGAATACCTGGTTTCCGCATCGAGCAATGTTTTACTTACATAGTATATTGGCTGCTGGATGCCATCTTGATCACGGATCAGGATGGCACTAACTGCGGTTTCAGAGACAGCTAAGTAGACACACAATGGCTCACCTTCTTGAGGCTTTGAAAGAAGGGGAGGTGTTGACAGGTACATCTTCAGATCTTGAAAGGCTTGTTCATGCTTATCAGTCCACTCGAACCTAGAATTTTTCTTTAAGATGTCATAGAATGGCTTGCATCTGTCTGAGGATTTTGAGATGAATCGATTTAATGCTTCCACCTTCCCTGTCAATCTTTGAACATCTTTTATGGATTTGGGTGACGTTAAGTTGATGATTGCTCTGATCTGTTCCGGGATTGCTTCTATCCCTCTTTGTGTCACCATGCAGCCCAAGAATTTCTCAAACTTCATGCCAAAATTGCACTTTGCTGGTGTGAATGTGTGCCCAAAATTTTTGTGTTTGTTGGATTCACGCGAGTTTGAAGACATCCGATTTAATTTGAAAAACGGAGTCGCCACGCCATTTTGATTACCTCAAAACTTTGAAAAAAAGGTTTTATGGGTTCGGAGGTTAAGTTACCCCTTGGGAAGAACGGATCGTCGTTCACCCAAGGTGCCTTGCCGGAGCAAGTCTCCCAAGATCCCATTAATCGTGCTTGCTTGCGTGCTTTCTTGTGTGCATGTGTTTGAAAATAAGGAGGGAATGTCCCAAGTCGTCTTCCGGACGTACAAACCATTTATTGGTTGTCGCTCGGGATTTCTTGGATTTTATGTGTTCGGGATTATGATCCCGCCCTCATCTTGAACTTGTGATCATCGCATTTTTTGGACCTTGGGACTTGCGTGATCGAGAGAATGACTCTCTTTATAGTCAAAGATGAGGTTCTTTAGAAAAGGAGGGTCCTTAGCCCATCAATCCTACACTTTAAGATGGTCGAGCTCGTATAGATGCTTCATACTCATCTTAAGTGATAATCGGAGATATAGGGTTCAAAGGTGTCCCTTTCTAAAGAGATTATGAAACCTTTATGGAAGGAACGATGTAAAGATAGGATCTTTTACACCGGTCCGTTCCGAGGTTACTAATGGGGACATGGGGGAATGTATGTAAAAATGACATTTTTAATGAAAAGATGACATTTTTGGGTTGCAAATGATGCATTTGATTCAAAGAAATGATCTTTATTGCAAATGATGCATAAAGATATGATTTTTATGCAAATGATGCATTTTTATGAAGAAATTGGAATTCATTATGCAAATGATGCATAAAGATTGCATTTTGAAAAGCATATGATGCTAGTTTATGGTAAAGACATGATCTTTAAAGCAAATGATGCTTGGAAAAGGGATTTTGAATGCAAAGGATGCATTTTGATTGAAAAGATTTGATTTTTATATGCAAAGGATGCATAAAGATGACATTTTTATTGGAAAATGGGGGTTTTAGGTGCAAAGGATGCACCTTTATGGGGAAAGACTACATTTTTATGACAAATGATGTCTAATGCATGCAAAAGGGGAAGGGGGAATATAAAGATATGATCTTTAATCTACCAAGTCCCAAGCAATATAAAGGCAATGCAATGAGCAATTTTATAAAGCTATTAGGATGCAAGGTTAGGGCGTGCGAGGTTACCAATGGCTTCCTTCTTCTTTGGATGGAGCTAGGAGGAGAGGTTGATCTTGGATCTTCAAGGAGGAGGGAGGTAGCTTCTTGGCCTTCTTCTTCACCTTCTTGGACTTCCAGCAGCTTCTTGGGAGGATTTCTTCGTAATATGAGAGATTGATGCCTTTTGTGGATGATTAAAATGGGTAGAGGAAGGCTCTATTTATAGGCAGTCTGGAAATCGCCAATGAGGCCATGCGGCTAGGGACCTCGAGCTAATGCAGCCGTGCGGCATTATCCACAATGACTCAGCATTTCTAGAACCATGCAAGGTGGTAAATTCTAGAAACTTCTTCCCAATTAAGAAAAACGTGTTTCTTAATTGGGAAGGCTCCTTTTCAGCCTTTTATTAATTTGGAACTGTTCCGGAATATTTTCGGAACACTAGGAAGGTCCGGGGAATTACCGGAAAACTTACCGAAATTGCTGGGAAATTTAACCGGAAGGCATGAGCCAGATTTGGGTACTTACAGCTGGGTTCAGCTTCATGTTGAACTTGTCTAGGATGTCGAATGCTTGAGCAAGATCTCGAACATGATCTTCATCTTTCTTTGACTTTATCACCATATCGTCGATGTATACTTCCATTGTCCCCAATCTGCTCCTTGAACATCATATTGACTAGCCTCTGGTATGTAGCACCTGCATTTCTTAGTCCAAAAGGCATTGCAATATAACAATAAATACCTGTTGGGGTGATAAAGGCGGTATCTTCTTGATCGGATGGTTCCATCTGGATTTGCTGGAATCCTGAAGATGCATCTAGGAAAGTCAATACTTCATGTACAGAAGTAGCATCCACCAAAGTATCAATGTGTGGCAAGGGAAAAGGGTCTATGGGACATGCTTTGTTTAAGTCCGTGAAGTCAACACAAACTCTCCATTTTCCGTTCTTCTTTTCTACTACCACATCATTTGCTAGCCATCTTGGATATTCGACTTCTCTGATCATCTTAGCTTTGAGTAGTCTACCCACTTCTTCTTGAATGATAATATTCCTTTCTCGTACAAACTTTCTTCTCTTTTGGTGGATCGGTCTGAAAGATGGATCGATGTTGAGTTTATGGGTGATTACATCCTTACTGATGCCTGTCATATCTTCATGTTTCCATGCGAAGCTTTTAATCCTGCTCTGTAAGAGGTTGATAAGGTCTTCTTCTATTTCTGCTGGAACATCTTGGCCAACCAGCACTTTGAGATCTGGGTTTGAGGGATCTAAGAGTATCTCTTTCAAACCATGTTCCTTCGCCTCCAGAACCTCATGGGCCTTTCTCTGTAATTGCTATGCCATCTTAGGGGTTGTTGATGCCTTCATGGAAGTCATGTAACATTCTTTAGCTGACTGTTGATCGCTGTAAACCTTGACAACTCCCCAAGGTGTCCGCATCTTGACACATTGGTGATAGGTGGATGGTACAACCTTCATTCCATAGATCCATGGTCTTCCCAAGATCACATTATAACAAGTTATACTATCGATTACACAGAATTTCTCCATGGAATTGATACCTTCGACGTAGACTGGAAGTGTAATCTCACCCACTGTACTTTTGGTTTCTCCACTGAAACCCACGAGCACCGAGGTCCTTTTTACAATGCTATCTTCAGGGATCTTCATTTCCTTCAGAGCATCCAACATGATGAGATTCACAGAGCTGCCCCCATCTATTAGGATACGTCTAACCTTGCAGTTGGCTATCTGAAGTGCAACGACCAAGGCGTCATGATGTGGATCCATAACATTGTCCCGGTCACTTTCTTCGAAGGAGATGACATCTTGAGATGTGAGCTGTGACATCTTGGAGGATCTCTCGGGTTTCTCATCCTTAGCTTGCTTAGCGAATCTCTTAGCTGCAGAATAAGAAGTACCACAAATATCAGAACCACCACTAATAACATTAATTACCTTTGTTACCGGTGGAGGAGATGGTAGTCTGGTTGCAACGGGTTCTTTATTCTCCATCTTGGTCTTGCGGTTCCCAAGGAGCTCTTTAAGATGTCCATTAGACAACAGGTAACTAATCTCTCTCCTTAAGGCGATGCAATCTTCAGTAAGATGTCCAAAGTCTTCATGATAGGCACACCATTTGGATTTGTCCTTCCTGCCGGATGACTTGTCAGTCTTTCGAGGCCACCTTGCTTTATCTCCAAGATTGCTCATTGCACAGAGAATACCTGAAACATCCACAGAAAAACAATAATCAGATATTTTAGGAGATTCAATATCATCATCCCCATCATCTTCCACATAATTGACTTTGTTATGGTCATTTCTCTGATAGGGTCTGGATCTGTTCTGTCTTTGGTGAGATGATTCTATCTTCCTATCAGGGTGGTCATATGTTGAAGCTTTGTCAGGATTTTTAGATTGCTGCGCCTTATCCTCTTCTAGCCTAATAAATCTTAGAGCCCGATTTCGGATATCTTCCATTTTCTTGCACGGGTTCATCACTAGATCTTCATAGTAAGGGGAATCCTTCTTCAAGCCCATTTTGAAGGCTTCTGCAGCTGTTGCCATGTCCAGGTTGGGGATCTCCAAGACTTCTTTATTAAACCTGTTAAAAAAGTCTTTTAATGCTTTCGTGGGTTGCTGAGTGATACGATAAAGGTCGCTGGTGAGCTTTTCAAATTGCCGACTGCAAGAAAATTGTTTGTTGAAGAGGTTGACAAGTTGAGCAAACGACCCAATAGAACCAGGAGGTTGACGGATCAGCCACTTCAATGCCGGTCCTACCAACGTCGAACCGAACCCTTGGCACAAACAAGCCTCACGAAATTGGAGCGGGATGCGAACAATCTCCATCTTTTCTTGGTAGTGGGCAACATGCTCCTCAGGATCAGAACTTCCATCATACAATTTCATGGCAGGAACGCTGAATCCTTTCGGGATGTCCACATGCACAATAGCTGGAGTAAAGCGAGATTGATTGTAGCATGTTGGGGAGACTTGCTGGATAGGCGGGGTGACACCTGGTACATTCATGATCATATCTCTCAATTCCTGAAGCTGATTTGCAATATAGGTTCCTGCAAAAGGGTTAGTAGTACGAGCAGTATTATCTAAAACAGGATTATTATTGAAATTAACGAAAGGATTAACATTATCTGTAGAGGATGTCAGAACAGTGCTATTAGTGAAGATGGGCCCTTCTGGGAAGGTCATCCTGTAGGCACTGGTAGCTAAGGGAGTTGACATTGCCACAGAAGTAGTAACGGGAGGGGAAGATGTTGACATCCTTATAGATGAAGCCATTGGTAGGAATTCATTTAAAGTTTGAGAGCTGTCCCCAATGTTGAAATCAAGGACTCTAGGACGGTAAGGAGAAACATTATCCATTCTTTTGGAAAGTAACTCCTGCTCCTTTTGCACCTTGATCAAGCTTTCGGCTATCACGGAGGTGCTATTCTGTTGACGATCTAGCTGATTCTTCATCTGCATCAGCATGTTCTTGATCTCAAGATCAGGAGATGTCAACATTTGCTTCTTGCCAGAATTCACAGGAGGAGGAGGAGGCAATGTTTCTTGGCCTCCGGTTGTCGATCGGCTACTGGTTTGAGGATTCATGCTGCTAGGAAGGGCTTTGGTGACAACGGAAGTCAAAGGTTGGGTAGACATGGTAAAAATGTGAGGATTTTGAACCAATTAAAAAACCAATGGCCCCTCGGTGGGCGCCAAACTGTTTTGGTAAAAAACAATCAACAATGAAGAAATTTGAAATGAAACGAAGGAGGGTGCAATGGAATAAAATTGGTGCAATAATGTAATCAAGATGGCTCGACCATGTAACGAGGAAAACCCTTGAGATAACTATCTCGCCGGCACAAAACCTCGGGAGGTGATTATGAGCACCTACCTTCCCAAACAATTGTATTATCAATGAATTACAAGGTAGAAAGCTATGGCGGATTACAACGTGTTCTTGAGCTATGTGAGTGTAATGCGTGTGTATATGTGTTCGTGTCCTTTTTTCTCCAGCCATGAGCTTTAAATAATAAAAAGAAAAAATCAAATCCTAACCAACTCCCCTACAATCTCGGTAAGTCATCTTCATCTTGACTTAGTCTTCCGATCCGTTGAAAGGAGTCTGTTGGTCATGGCTTTTCTCACGTGCTTTTTTATCCCTGTGATTAAATATAATAGAAATAAATAATAATTTTTACATTGCCCTCGAGTGTGAAGATGTTGACATGCTGATAAAAACTCAAGATGCATCAATCCTGAATTTTACCCATAACAATTGTCCCAAAAAAGCTGTCTTTTAAAAGAATTTTAAGAGGTCAGTTTTTTCAACAAACCTTCACACAAAAAACCCCCGTCCTCGTGTGAACTCGAAGGATTTTTCGCGGCTTTTCCATTTTTTGATTTCATCATTTTTGAAATAAGAAACAGGAAGAGAAAGAGAGGGAAGGATTTTTACCTTCGAGGAAGAAATCACCGCCGTGAAGAGGAATGGATGAAAATGATTGGAAAAGATAAAGGGGAAAGTGAAAAGAGATTTCGGTTTTAAGCCCTAGATCTTGGGAGTAGTTACGTTAATTAATTGGAGATTAACCCCTCAACCGCCACGTATCTTCACCATTAATTAATCGCAGAGCATCTAGAAGGTTGTGGAAAAAACTGACCTCTTAAAATTCTTTTAAAAGACAGTTTTTTGGAGACAATTGTTATGGGTAAAATTCAGGATTGATGCATCTTGAGTTTTTATCAGCATGTCAACATCTTCACACTCGAGGGCAAGGTAAAAATTATTATTTATTTCTGTTATATTTAATCACAGGGATAAAAAAGCACGTGAGAAAAGCCATGACCAACAGACTCCTTTCAACGGATCGGAAGATTAAGTCAAGATGAAGATGACTTACCGAGATTGTAGGGGAGTTGGTTAGGATTTGATTTTTTCTGTTTTCTTTTTATTATTTAAAGCTCATGGCTGAAGAAAAAAGGACACGAACACATATACACACGCATTACACTCACATAGCTCAAGAACACGTTGTAATCCGCCATAGCTCTCTACCTTGTAATTCATTGATAATACAATTTTTTGGGAAGGTAGGTGCTCATAATCACCTCCCGAGGTTTTGTGCCGGTGAGATAGTTATCTTAAGGGTTTTCCTCGTTACATGGTCGATCCATCTTGATTACATTATTGCACCAATTTTATTCCATTGCACCCTCCTTCGTTTCATTTCAAATTTCTTCATTGTTGATTGTTTTTTACCAAAACACTTACAAAGTACAAAGACCTGTTCCTAGACGTGACAAAAAGATGGAATTATTTGAAATAAGTTAGATAGGCAGGAATGACAATCAAGTGGCGAACGTTCTATCTAAATTAGCAACTATTGACGTGGGAGATCTCACCTCTAACCCACTCATAGTTTTTGCTGAAGAACCTGCCTACGAAAGATTACAAGTAATGCTCCTAGATGATGAGGAGAGATGTTGGATAGATGACTACAAGGACTACATTGACAAGAACCAGCTCCCGAAAGATAAAGAGCGTGCTAGGATTATTAAGAAAAAATCAAAGGTTCACAATGATGAACGGAGTCCTCTATAGAAGATCATTCACAAAGCCCCTGCTGAGGTATGTCTATCCTAAGGAAATAGAAAATCTCTTGGCTGAAGTCCATGAAGGCATTTGCGGTGGACACCCGGGGGCCATAACCTTAGCTGATAAAATCATCACGCTAGGTTACTATTGGCCGAACCTGTAAGAGGACGTGCAGCCTATGTAAGAAAATGTGACAAGTACCAGAAATACCTGACATTCCCAGACTCCCAGCAATTGAGCAAACTCTTATAATACCTACGTGGCCATTTGACATGTGGGGAATCGACATCATCGGACCCTTCCCCCCACCCTAGGTAACTGCAAATATGTGATCGTGGCAGTTGACTACTTCTCCAATTGGATTGAAACAAAGGCCTTAGCCAAGATAACTGAAGAGAACACAATCAACTTTGTCCACAACTTCATCTGGTGTCACTTTGGGGTTCCACGCACTATCATTTCATATCATGGTCTTCAGTTCGCTAGGGCATTCACAATGGAATTGAACAGACTTGGAGTTCGACATATCAGGTTATCAGTAAGCAGACCTCAATACAACGGACAAGCAGAAGCAGCCAATAAGTTGGTACTTATAGCCCTAACTAAAAACCTTGAAGGAAGAGATGGTAGATGGTTGGACGGACTTCCCTTAGCCTTATGGGCAGTTCGCACAACCACCCGGAGTCCAACCGGGGAAACCCCATTCGCACTGACCTTTGGTTCCGGGGCAATGGCACCAGCTAAAATGGCTATCCCTACAAATAGAAGTTCCAACTATGATGAGCAAGTTAACAAGGTCAACAGGCTCCTATACCTAGACCTACTAGATGAAAGGAGATTAGCTGCTCAGATGAGGATGGTGAACTACAAGCAAAGGACTAAAGCCTATCATAACAAAAGGTTCAATAGAAGAGTATTCCAAGTAGGCGATTGGGTGCTCAGAAAATTTGAAGCAACTGGCAGAAGGGCCGAACAAAATAAGCTCTCCCCAAACAAGGAAGGCCCTTACATCACCACTCAAGTCATCAGAGAAGGGACCTACAGGATGAAGACCCCAGATGTGCAAGAGCTGAAACATCCATGGCACTCTGACAATCTACGAAAATACTATCACTAGTCTGTAATTTGTTTTTTTAAGTAATAGTTTAGTCCTTGTTAGTTTTTCCTTTACTTCCAAGTAAGATAGGATTTCAGTTTGATGTAATCAGTTTCAATTAATGAAATTCAGCATTTTCTTCAAACACAAGTGACTAGCAAGGCAGATATTGAATGACAAGGAAACAGCCTCCTCGGCATCCAGTAGGAGAAATCTTACAAAATCATCTAAGACCTACGTACGAGTCATATTCCTCAGTATAGGTATATAAAAGAAGAAATATTCAAAGCGTTATGCCGAGGAAACCCCTCGGCCAAATGACTTAATTGACAAAAATCACCCAAGACCTATGATCGAGCAAGATACCTCATCATAGATAGGTGTAGCCATGAAAACCATCTAAGACCTATGTACGAGTCATCTTCCTCTGCATAGATAGATAAAAGAAGAAATATTTCAAGTGTCATGTCGAGGAACCCTCCCTGGCATAATGACCTAACTTACAAAACCATCTAAGACCTATGTACGAGTCATCTTCCTTGGCATAAGGTAGATAAAAGAAGAATAACTCAAGTGTCATGTCGAGGAACCTTCCTCGACCTAATGACCAAACTTGAAAAATATATAAATAATCAAGATCGAACGGGCTTCTGTAAGTATGCCAATCCAATTCGCGACCCTTTTAGGTGCAATTTAATTTGATAAAATTGCACTAAGGGGCGTTTTGGTAAATTCTCGGTCTATTTTGAGACTTCCAGAATCATTCCATAAGTTTCTCGTGAAGGAAGTACCTTTTGGTACTTTACTCGTGCTAAAGGACCTACAGGGAATAAACCTTTTTGGACCTTTTGGGTATTTACTTAGAATATTCCAGAAACTGGTTTTGGCGCCAAAAGCAGTTGGTGACACCTTGTGTCACGCGACAAGTCGAGGCATGGAAAATGGTTACAGAAGGTCGTGCGACACACTGTGACCATCAACTGCAGCCTATAAATAAGACCCTACCCCTCTCAGAAATGGATCCCAACTTCCACATACTGTTACTCTGCCAAAATTGGAGCGTAACACACACACAGAACGCACACCTCTCTCTCTCCTACCCAAAAAAACCTTCAATTCCCCCCAATTCACCTAAACTCACCCACCAACACTTGGATCCTCCTTCCACTAATCCATCCCAATCCAAGCAACTCCAGAAATAGCTGTAGAAGGGTTCTATACTAGCCTTGGTATAGAATTCATGGAATCAACAAGGGTAACACTCTTAATTCCATCTCTCTCTCTCTCCTACCTTGCTACTTTGATAATTCCATCGTTTTACCTTCTTTGGGTTCAGTAATCAGACTCCATCCGTCTTGATTACTGAACCCCAATCGCAATCTCTCTTTTTAACTTTGTGGATTTATATAATTGAGTGTTCATGATTTGATCCTTGGGGAAATTGGTGTTTAGATCCCAAGGGAGTGTGGATCTATCCATATCCACACCCCCTTGGTTGATTTGTGGTTAATTTTTTCATTTCGAAGTTAATCTGGTTGTATAGTTAGATCTGTGTTGGCTGATTGTTCTTCTGTGTTCAAGCTGTGAGGTATCTGCATACGGACATCCTGTGTCACGCGACACATCGTGCTTGGTTGATCCTGTGTCACGCGACACCTTCAGCCATGCATGTCATGTGTCACGCGACACTCTTTGTCTGTTTGCAGAGACCATTTTCCTTTGTAATCTGTTCTGATCTGTTGTAATTGGGATGTGGCCTCCCTAAATAAATGGTTCACAAGTTGTAAGATTCCAATTCAAATCAATAAAATTCATGTTTACTACATTTGCTTATCATCATTGCTTGCACACGTTTTTGGATTACTTGGATGTTTAGTTAGAAAGACTCGTCCATGGACGAGGCATGTTGGGTGAACTCTCGGTTCTTCCCAACACGTAACCTGACCCCCAGACCCATTCTCTCTCAAAGGTTTTTCAAAGTGTACCTTAAAACATGGCGTGGCGACTCCTTTTTTTATCATCGAAAAACAAAATTTTTTGGGCGAGCGCACATTCAGTGGCGAATCTGCTGGGGATCCACTTTTGAAAACCTGTTTTTTCAAAAATAAGAGGGTCAACCTTTCATTCAATTAAACATCCAACATATCCATCTTTGTGTGCATCATTGATGATCTTTTGTAGTACATGCATTTTGTTGCATTATGAGACTTGTGAGCCTTTTGTGTGTCTTTTGTGGCCATTTTGTTGTGCTCTATTATTGTGCTTTGTACCTTGCCCTGGGAAGGCAGAGGCTGATTTCATTTTTGCAGGGTTCTGGTTCAGTGACCTATCAGGTCGTGTGACAGCTTTGTTTTATGATGTCCTGTGTCACGCGACATGATTGGTCACTGAACAATTATCTCAGGTGCTAGTTTGAGGGCAGTCCCTTGAATCAAAAATGGCTCAGTTGATTGTTGTTCCCCTTTTTCCTTGTGAGAGTATGTGTGTTTTCTCTTTTGTTTTTCCTTTTAAAAATAAGAAATAAAATTTTTTGTTTTTCATAAATAAAAGAACATAGTCATCCGCACACTACTACCACATAGATTTAGAACCCTCGGGTGCGATTGACGGCATCGCGGACGGTGATGTATGTCGCCTACGCTTGAGCGCCTAATATCAAACCTATCCCCCTAGTGCGTTATAGTTGGCGCCATACTTAAAACTTACCCACGGTTGGTTTTTGATAAAACATTTTTAATCACACTAAAATGAATTGTTTTTAAAATTTACAATAGGTCCTTATACCTTTCCCAAAACCTTGCACCTTGTGGGCATGTTGCCAATGCAACATGGTTTCACGTGAGGACATGTCACTCCCGTGGCGTGTTCTAACGAGAGATCATGCCGCATTGTCACCGTGCACCGACGAGAGGTCATGCTGGATTTTTCTTGGAAATTCTTCGAGAATACCCGTTATGCTGCCCAAATTTCCCCAAAAATTTGGACCACTCGTCCATCCCATACGGTGCTTAGGTCTTGTTTAGGTATCATTACCTATTGCTAATTTTAATGCAAGGCATTTAGTGTAGTTTAAATGTTGCTTCCTTAGGTTTCCCCAAGGTGTAGTTTGCGTAAATAAAGGCTTCTCCTTTCCCAACCGTATTTAGGATTTAAAACACCGATTTATACTTGAAGATAAATAAATTGTTTGCGCGAGTCCGTCCCTCTTTCCTTTTCCCTCTCCTGTACTTCCTTTAAATCTCCCTTTACTGCCTTACCAACCCGTATCTCCCCCCTGTAGTTGCGACAAGTTGGGTACGTGCTCTGATATCCAGTGCTCGTTTGGTTCACGTCTCCGGGATAGTTACATTTTTAGCAAAGCTCTCATCTTTTCTGATATTCGAGATGTCTGGTGCAAAGGATATGTCATCCACTCAGTCCAAAATTCCTCTTACTTCGGGTCAGTTGGACATGAATGATTTGTCAGTGGCAAAGTTGCGAGCTGCTCTTGAGGCCGCCAAGGTTCGTGAGTGCAAGGCCCAATTGCTTGCCCAAGTTGCTAAAGCCCGAGAAGAAGAAATGCACGCTAGGTTTGTGGAAGCGATGCGCGTCCGAGGGATCACAATAATTCGTCATGAAGATGGGTCATACGAAGAGATCATCGGTGCTAGCAGTGTTGATCATGGGAATGGAAATGTAGAGAAAGGGATAAATGAGGATGAGCAAGATAAGATTCTTCCTCCGGCACCTCAAGTGGCCCAAACTCAGATTCAGGATGGACAACCGATCCCCGAGGCTTTTAGTTCTCTTAATCAATTTGGGTTGCAGAGTCAGTATCAGCCAGATTCCCAAGGATCGTGTCATTATGTGAACGGCCATTTCAACCAGAAAGGATCACTGCCATTCCATGCTGACCAGACTCCTCTTCAAGGAAGTGTTTCTCAACCACCAATGAGTTCATATGGCTTCAACTTATCATCTCCGCAAGATCAGCGTTCGGGACCAGCCTCATACGTAACCGTTAATCAAATGTCTTTCATTCCTGCCGTGAATCCTATCCAGCAAGGGATGCTAATACCCGAGTCTCCTCCAAAGACAGTTCAGATGGAAAGGAAGAAACAGTACTGGGGTGATTTGGGGATGCCCATGAATCAATTCCTCAAAGTTTTGGTGAGTAGAGGACTGGTTCAGCTACTAGTCAATTATAGCCCTCCTCATAACAACATAAAGCTGGACCCAAGCAAATATTGCTACTATCACCGATATTCGGGCCATACCACTCATGAATGCAGACAGCTGAGGGTGATCATCCAGGAACTCATTAATGAGGGGAAGATCGAAATGGGCTCTCATGAGGAAAGTAGTGTCCAGAATCGTGGTCGATTTCCACCGTGCAAACAGCGAGAATTTGATGACCTAGAAATAACAACCGAGGAAGCTTTCAATGGGTTGATGCGAAGAGGAATGATAAAGCCGCTTGATAATTATCATCCCATCAAGCCCAATCCGGATTTGGATTGCAACAAGTATTGTTACTATCATCAGTATCCCGATCACGTCACCAATGATTGCACCCTTCTAAAGGTACTCATTCAAAAGCTGGTTGATGAAGGCAGAATTGAGAAAGCTCCTCCCAAGGTGGTTACCAATCCTTTTCCGCAGTTTCAAGGACCTCCCATGTGAAGAAGTCAGTCAGTCAGTCATCGTAGGGTCTGGATTTGTTTTTATTTTTAATAGCGAATGTCTCTTTTATGATTTGAGTCTGCTATATCCATGTCATGAGTCTTTTTGTTTCAATAATAAAAGTATTTGTTTCTATTCTTGCTAGACTCGTGACATCACTTGCACACTCACGTTACATTTCATTGAAATGGTTTTATTCTACATGATCACTTGTGCTGCTCAATTACTAATGCTTTGAAATGACTAATATTTAAATTGATCAGAGTGAGAAAATCGACTGATATCTTTCTCAAATTGGGGCTTACCAACTCCCCACCTCGCACCTCATATGCTCACATCTCTTTCATCATCCTCATCATCCCGTTGCTCAATGAATTTGCATGAATCTCCCTCAAGCAAGCTCAAGCAAACAACGCGGCTTTAATCTCGTTTAGACCATCCGGTATGGACTGCGGTTGACACCTTTCACCCTTAGGAAAACCATCGCCTTACCCTCACCAAATAATATCACTTCATTTCAAGATGGCACATTTTGAAACCCGTCTAACCATCTCCAGAAGAAGAGGGACCATCCTTGGGGCTCCCATGATTCAAAAGAAGATTGACCGTCTCCAAGCTCAAGAACGGCAGAATGCAATGATCCATTCGGGGACTAGCTGAAGTTTCTCTCAAAAACAAAAAAAATATAATTAAAAAAAAGAGAAAAGAATAAAAAAAAGAGAGAGAAAAGAAAGAGAGCCTAGTCCCTAGCGATCCTCTCGAAAGCAAAAGTCAAAGGATTCGGTCGTTACTCAAGAGGAGTCTCAGAGTGAATAAAAAGACAGCATGGATGTCCCCTCACCTTCCAAAACCAATCCCAAGCCGTCCTCTTAATTTTAGAGGATACTCCCATTACCGTTACCCTTACCTTTGGCTGAAGCAAATTTGGACCTCTCATTCTTAGAGGCAAATCAATTCCCTTACCTTAGAAATCTCAAACACATCCCTGCGAGCCAACCTCTCATCTTTAGAGGTTCAGTCAGTAAAAGGCCTAGCCGACCTCTCGTCTTAAGAGGTCATGATATCCCAAATCACCCAAGGGCCGATCGAAACCCTGAAACCCAGTTGCAGTTCCTACCGGATAGCAGTCTCATTCCAATATCGTCAGGATCTAAATCAGATGAATGCTTTGTTGCATGCTTAAATCGGAGCCAAGTCCATCCCGGCTCGAAAGACCGTCAATCGAAGATTGTGCAAATTCCATTCATTCATTTGACATGTCATGTGAGCATGTTCCACTTTCCCTCCAAAAGACACCTCCCGTGAATATCCCACTGGGGCTTCACATCTGTATCCTTCATCGACGCTCCAAAAAAAAATTTTGTACGTCAACTCTCCAGAGTTTATAAAATCCAGTGTCCTCAAAGACTGTTCCTATACATTTTCCATCATTCGGAGTTTGATTCTCGATATCAGGTGGTTTTCTCCTCGGGATTAATTAAAATATTTGTTCATATCGGCTTTGGTGATTGAATAACCCGAACATCAACAAAGGGTTTTAAGCAGCCTTGTGATCATCACGAATAAGACAAGTTTTCAAGTGTCTCGGCAAGTCTTCTTCTCTACATCTTAGGAATATAGAGCTAAACACTGTATTTCTGTCAAGTAGGGGCTTCCATACACTTTCCACACCTTGCAATGCTTATACTCTCCCAAAAGAGTCAAACCCAAAAACGAGAACGTCATACACAAGCTCAGAATTCATTCCACCTTTCGAAAGATGTGCCCCTGCACGTAAACATTTCCGAGTCTTGTTCGTCGATTGATTGATTGAAGTTTGAAGATAACCACTTCCTGGGCTACATGATGTGTTGACTGCAATGAGGTTACATGTCAAACTGGGGCTTGGCCAAAAAAGAAGAATGATGTGTGCATTTGTGCAGTTCCCGGGGTTGGCTTTATAATCTCGATCCTTGGGAATGGGTTTGTTACTTAAGGCCTACTTCATGTTGGGGCTGCTGAATTTCTTACCCTAAGCAAAAGGGAGAGGTTTGGAGGCAATGTGGAAGCTTGGTTTGGAAGACCTGTCAGCATGACTTGTTGTGTCACGCGACAAAACGTGTACATGCTGTCCTGAGTCGTACGACACCATGAGTCCAAACACCAGACATCAGCAAGCTGCAATCTGTTTTGTACCAGGGCACGCCCGACTTGTTCAAAAGCTGCAATTATCAACCACCCTGCAAATAGCTCGGGAGGGGGCTCATTCATTCATTCAAATACACACCATGCACATACAAACCACCATTCCACAAATTCAAATCATACAAACCATTTACACACCAATATCATAAACATTTGACCCATTTCATTCTCATCTTCCAAAAATGGACTCGTTGCAAACAGCAAAAACTAATAATAATGTACTAAGTCTAGGAAGTGCAAAGCAAATAAGTTTATACAAAGAGATAGAAGAGTGTTCGTTTCCTTCAAGGGGTACAACAATCAAAATGGAACTATGATTTGGTCCAAGATGCTACTCCTAACCATCACTCTCTGAAATGTAATCACCTACTCCATCATCAGAATCGCCATCATCATCTTCATCCTCACTGTCCTCTCCATCTGCATCATCTTCCTCAGCCTGTGCATGATCCGGATCAACAACAGGACCTCGGTAAATCACGGGATCATCACGATAAAACTCATCAACAACAGGGATAGCAGTGGTCTCAATCTCGTGGGGATCTTCAAGAGCATCGTCACTCTCATACTCTGAACTAGAAGGACTGGGGGAACATCAAGAGGCATTCTTGGTCCTGGGTCTATGCTGGTCACCCGCAGCCGTATCAGTCCAAGCCCTCTTCTTATCGGGCAAGCTTGGAGTAGAATCATCGTCATCTGAGCTCCGAGCCAAGCACTGCTCTCTCCAATAACGGGCGCTCCTCTCCAGCTGCTCGATCATGTCCATGGATCCAGTGTAGTATCGAGCAAAGCTCCAATAAATATCAGCCGAGACCTGGTACAATCAAACAAAGGAGGAATCAGGGAGCTAGTCACGACAAAAGGCAAAGGGATATAAGCAGTTCAAGCAGTAAAGAAAGGGAAGATAGTATTTACAGATCGAGTGCCCTCCAAAATCCTGAAATGAGGATAGATCCGACTAGTATCAAGAGGAGCCCGTCTCAGGTAGTCCCCATCCCGGAAATCAACGAATGCAGGAGGTAAGGGTGCGTCCGCCACAAATCCAATAGAAGGGCCTGCACCCTGAACATCACGCCTCGGCACCACCTGCGGTGACCTCAATCTCATCGCCACATAAGCTCCATAATCTCCTCCATCCTCATTATGGTTGAAAGCAGCATCTCCCTGGATCAGAATAGCCAGATCATCTAGTTTACGGGGAAACCACATATCCATAGGGGGATCAATGGGGACCCAAGCAATACTACCGGGACCGTGCTGTCTGTAAACTCTCTCTCCTAAGTACAAAGCATCACCAGATAGGCCCACAAGAAGCTTGCAACACTCGGTAAATTGCACATCATGTCCTAAATCTAGCTCATCATATCGGTCGGCCCAAGGGAACAGATTCAGGCTCCCAGGAGTCCCTCGCAAGCAAATCATAATATCCGGGAAAGAGGCTGTCACCCATCCTCTGGTATCAGCTGTCCTGACCTTCTGCCGCGCATCCTGTGCCCAGCGTCTCAGGTCAGGAAACATGGTGACTGGGTACGCATCCTGGACCCGCCAGGCATAGCAACCGAAGACCTCATAGGCCCAAGCCTGAAAGAGAAAAATCAAAGCAAGTCAGACAACAGTAATAAATGACGGAAATAAAGAATATCCTAAGAGATGAAGTCAGAATGGGAAATACCTCAAAAGCCAGATGACAGCAGTTGAAAGTCTTCGCCTCCCCCCTGCTAACATCATCCAAGGCCAGGTACATCTTAGCAAGTCCTGCCTCTCCCCAAGATAAAGTCCCAACGGCATCCCAATCTCTCAGAAGCTCCAACAAAGAAACTAAGCAGAAGATGTGCCGTTGATGAAAAGCATGTCAGAAAACCCGACCCACACAAATGCTCTCGCCAACCTCTCGGCCCTCAGCCGGCCCTCCTCAGTATCAGCCAAATCAGCCGGATAGTCTCTACTCTGCACAGCAATATGGCTATGAAGCTCGCCCAGCTCGTACCCGTTCCCCTTCTTATCCTGGGGAATAAAGCCGATCAACTTCATGAAGTATGCCTCAGTGGGAGGCTGAGGGTCATCCGCATGTGCAGGCTCCTCCAGGTAGAGAAGCTCAGTGGTAAATGGCAAGCCCGTGATAACAGCAAAATCATAAGGCGTAACCGTCGCCTCTCCCCAGGAAAAGTGAAAGGAGTGGGTAGTCTCCCACCAGAACTCCCGAAATGCCTTCACCAACTCGACGCTCCGCTGTGTATCCCCAATGGCCTTCACCATCTCAAAAAACTGACCAAACCCAGCAGCATACACATGCCCTTCGGCGACTGTACCAGCTCCTGGCTGCCAGCCAAGAGATCCCACAGCCTGCCAATGACCTCTGGCGAGCCCCGGGTGTGCAATCCCTGCAGGTAAACACAACTCAGGTATGAATATCTCATTATGTCAATCAATACCTAGTTTACAATAACAACAACAATTTTCTATTTTGAATGTGTTTTACCCTTTTTTCCCAAGAAAAATTAGGGTTAAATCATATAACATGCATCCATAATCTTTCCTAGTTCAGATTCATGCAGTAAATTCATGATTTCACAGGCAAAGTTCGAACCTTTTTGACACAAAACCCAATTTTTCAAAGAAATAAAAAACAAAGGTTACAGAAGTACCGTGTTCTTCTTCTCGGGTTTGGATGTATGCTCTTTGAGCTGTGTATAAAACTCTCCCCTCATGGCTAGAGGGATAAAGGGTCGTTGATTCTGTAAAACCCCTTTCCTACGAGCAGCCAACTCTGCCTGTTACGGACCCTTCTTCGTAGGGCATGCTCGAGGAGGCATGGTTACAAGCAAAATCCAAATCAAGCTCTTGAATCTCCTCTTTCGTGCGAATGGTTCTCCCTCTCTCAAAGCGCTGTTCGTCTCCCTCTAAGGTGCAATTTTCAAATGACGACTGTTCAGGGTTTTAAAAGAGACTGTTCATTGGCTTTAAGACGTTGTGCAACACAACGTGACCCCTTGGCCAAATTTTCTAAAACCACCCTTGTGGTTTGCTGTTTTACACTTTAACCCCTTAGGCATGCTTTGCAGATCCCCCCGCAGGTACAATGATCAACTGAGCATCATCAGATCTTAAGGACTGCCCCTCGAAGCAAAAATAGAGACAAAGATTCCACATCTATCAGTCTCCCCAGCAATGTGCATCAAAATCATCGGCCCCGCCGCCAAAGCTCCAGCAAAAAAACATCTATCCCCAGCAGAATCAATAGTAGCGTATGTCCCCTGACAGCTACTCCCCATCAGCAGTGGCCTAAGACCCTTCGGTAGCCACGACCATCAGCAATAGTAGCGTGAGTCCCCTGGCAGCTACTTCCCATCAGCAATGGCCTAAGACCCTCCGGCAGCCATGACCATCGACAGCGGTAGCCTAAGACCCTTGGCAACTACCTTCCATCAAGCAGTAGCATGAGACCCTCCAGCAACTATGACCTTCCATCAGTTGCAGCATGAGTCCCTCCGGCAGCTATAACCTTTCACCATTAGCAGTAGCATGAGTCCCTCCGGTAGCTACTTGCCACCATCAGTGGCAGCATGAGTCCCTCCGACAGCTATAACCTTTCACCATCAGCAGTAGCGTGAGTCCCTTCGGCAGCTACTCGCCACCATCAGTTGCAACATGAGTCCCTCCGGCAGCTACTCGCCACCATCAGTTGCAGCATGAGTTCCTCCGGCAGCTACAACCCTTCCATCAACCCTCCGCAATCATCAACAGTAGCGTGAGTCCCTTCGACAGCTACAGGTAAGCACAACAAAGGTATGAAAAGCACATCTCTACCATTTCTTGCTTCTTGTCGGTTTCGTTTTTCCGAACTACGATTTGGCTTGATTCCCTCCTAGAGATACGTAGGAATCCTTTCTCCAAAGGTCCAGCCATCCGATCTCCTAGATCATCATCCAACCCTCCGCCTTATCCCCTGCCGCTCATTGGGATTGGGTCTTATTTTATCGACAACCTCACTTCTTCCATAAGTGACGTTGCCGAGGGGCTCTGTAAGTATACCAATCCAATTCGCGACCCTTTTAGGTGCATTTTAATGTGATAAAATTGCACTAAGGGGCATTTTGGTAAATTCCTGGTCTATTTCGAGACTTCCGGAAACATTCCATAAGTTTCTCGTGAAGGAAGTATCTTTTGGTACTTTGCTCATGCTAAAGGACCTACAGGGAATAAACCTTTTTGGACCTTTTGGGTATTTACTCAGAATATTCCAGAAACTGGTTTTGGTGCCAAAAGCAGTTGGTGACACCTTGTGTCACGCGACAAGTCGAGGCATGGAAAATGGTTTCAGAAGGTCGTGCGACACATTGTGACCATCAACTGCAGCCTATAAATAAGACCCTACCCCTCTTAGAAATGGATTCCAACTTCCACATACTGTTACTCTGCCAAAATTGGAGCATAACACACACACAAAACACACACCTCTCTCTCTCCTACCCAAACCTACCTTCAATTCCCCCAATTCAACTAGACTCACCCACCAACACTTGGATCCTCCTTCCACTAATCCATCCCAGTCCAAGCAACTCCAGAAACAGCTGTAGAAGGGTTCTATACCAGCCTTGGTATAGAATTCATGGAATCAACAAGGGTAACACTCTCAATTCAATCTCTCTCTCTCTCCTACCTTGCTACTTTGATAATTCCATCATTTTACCTTCTTTGGGTTCAGTAATCAGACTCCATCCGTCTTGATTACTGAACCCCAATCGCAATCTCTCTGTTTAACTTTGTGGATTTATATAATTGAGTGTTCATGATTTGATCCTTGTGGAAATTGGTGTTTAGATCCTAAGGGAGTGTGGATCTATCCATATCCACACCCCCTTGGTTGATTTGTGGTTAATTTATTCATTCCAAAGTTAATCTAGTTGTATAGTTAGATCTGTGTTGGCTGATTGTTCTTCTATGTTCAAGCTGTAAGGTATCTGCATACGGATGTCCTGTGTCACGCGACACATCGTGCTTGGTTGATCCTATGTCACGCGACACCTTCAGTCATGCATGTCATGTGTCACGCGAAACTCTATGTCTGTTTGCAGAGACCATTTTCCTTTGTAATCTGTTCTGATCTGTTGTAATTGGGATGTGGCCTCCCTAAATAAATGGTTCACAAGTTGTAAGATTCCAATTCAAATCAATAAAATTCATGTTTACTACATTTGCTTATCATCATTGCTTGCACACGTTTTTGGATTACTTGGATGTTTAGTTAGAAAGACTCGTCCATGGACGAGGTGTGTTGGGTGAACTCTCGATTCTTTCCAACACATAACCTGACCCCCGGACCCATTCTCTCTCAAAGGTTTTTCAAAGTGTACCTTAAAACATGGCGTGGCGACTCCTTTTTTCATCATCAAAAAACAAATTTTTTCGGGCGAGCGCACATTCAGCTTCCTCGTTCCAATCAGCATAATTCATGAATGATGAAGAGGGCCTTCCTCGGCTTCTAAAGAGGGGATTGATACTTACCAAATATTCAACATACATTTCAAGCAAATAAAGCAGTTCATATCAAAGCATAAAAGTGAAGACGATGAGGAAAAGAGAAAAGGCATTGTATTAATATGAGAAATTGAAGTACATTAGCCCTACTCTATTACATCAAAATAAAAGTAAAAAAATCCTAAGTTTGCTCATCGCCAAAAGGCCCAATGAAGTCATCTTGATTGACCTCCGAGGGAGGAATGACGACTTGCTTGGTCGTAGCTTCAGTTTGAACCCCCTCATTGGGCTGCTCCTCGGCATTCACTTCCTCGTCAGCGCTAAGGACCTTGTCCTCGATCCGTTCAATTATAGCATTAATATTATGTGGATCGATGGAAGGAGGAACCCAAGCGGGACGACCAGCCTCTACATCGTTGGAAGCAATAATACTCAAGGCGTTGTCAGAGAAGGGCACCAAGTAATGGAGAGAATGAGTAGCCTCATCATAGGAATCTTGGCTTATCAGTCGGGCCAGCTTCTCCAAATCAACGCCGAGGGACGTGTCAGCCATGATCCTCCTGGCCAGGTGCAGGTACCCGTCCGAGTACATTGTGGCCATTTCCTCGGCCAAGGCATCCATGAAGGCCGGGCTAGCCTTATATTCAGAAAGTGCATCTTCATTTTGAGAAGGCAAGCTAGCCTCCAACTCTTTATACCGGGCATCAGTTACCTCCGCATTAGTTTTTAGCTCGGCTTGGAGCTTCTCTATCTCGGCCTTCCTGGCCCTAGCTGCCTCCTCGGCCTTGGATTGAGCCGCCGTGGCCACCCTCTCGGCCTCCAGATCCTCCCGAAGGGTCTTCATCAGCGCCACAGCCTTGGCCATGTCGGCCTCACCCTTTGCCACTTGCTTCTTAAGCTTGTCGGCCTACTCGTCACGCTTTTTTTCTAGGGCCTCAGTCGCCTTAAATGGCTTCATAGGCCATGATGGAAGCAAGCTGCATATAGAAGAAAATAAAAAATGATCAGCAAAAGACAAGTTTAAAGAATAGACAAACAGATAAAGAAAGAAAGACGAGGAATCCTACCTCGCCCAATAGGAGGCCCCTCCTATTGATAAGATGATCCGGGGAGGGTTTGGACGCAATAAACTAATCGACATAATCCTGGTTGAAGGACCTGCTAAATTACCCAGATCGCGAGCGGGGGAAAGCGCAGCGAGTGGTTGTCTTTCGCAGAGTTTGGGACCTCGCTTTCGGAAAGGAGAGGAGTTGCCACGCGGTTTTGTATTTTGAGCCCAAATGTTGAAAATGGATTTAAAAATGTGTCATTTTGTATTTTGAGCCCAAACTTTGGAAATGGCTTTGAAAACGTGCCGTTTTGTATTTTGAGCCCAAACTTTGGAAATGGCTTTGAAAACATGTCGTTTTATATTTTGAGCCCAAACTTTGGAAATGGCTTTGAAAACATGTCATTTTGTATTTTGAGCCCAAAACTTTGGAAATGGCTTTTAGGACTAGAGATTGTTAGGTTTGGAGGTCACGTTACGTTTCAGGAAGAGTATGTTGAGATCACCCGAAATGCCTCGTATGACGAGTCTTTATACCTTTCTCGAAATTGTGTGCGTGTATGTGTGTGTTGCATTTTTTTAAAAGGGGGGCTTAAATGACAAGCTTAATCTTGGTTTGAATGTCAAACGTTGATTTTATGATTTCTGGTAAAAGCGAGCGTTTGAATGACAAACGTCGGTTTTGGGGTTTTTTTTAGGAAAAAAGTGCGAGTAACGAATTTGAATCTTTAGCTTGAGTGTCAAACGTCGAGTTTTGAGTTTAAAAATGATCGTTTGGATGCCAAACGTCACTTTTGCGCAATTTGAAAGGGAGCTCGAATGACGAACTTCGATTTTGAACCGGGCATTATATTGTTAGCGATTTTATGAAAAAAGGCATTAAATGAGATGTGATCAACGAATCGTTTAGTGACTCGGACTTTGATAAATAAATACTATCACGAGCCAAACGGCTCGGACTTGTAAATGACAGTATATAAAATGCGGTATCGACGGAATCAAACGATCCGGACATTAAAGATGCGATCAACGAGCCAAACGGCTCGGACTTGTAAAGTTGCATAATTTAAATGACAATATCGATGGATCAAATGATCCGGATTTTGTAAATGACTATCTTGAACCAAATGGTTCGGACTGTAAAGTTGCAAATCAACGGATCAAACAATTCGGACTGTAAATAACATAAACGTAAAGAACGGGGCCGAAATGCCGTTTTAACCCGAGATTACTTCTCTTACGGGAGAGAAGATGATCTTGGGGTAAAACGTATCGGACCCCGTAGACGGCGTTACATCTACATTTAAATGATTTTGATCAAAGTGATTATAGTGTTTGATGCCTAAATCGAGGCAAAACGAGTGTTTAGAGAGAGAGAGAGTTACCTATGGCTAGGGGTTGACTCTTTGGCTCAGTTGATGTATACGGGATACGGTATGGTGTTTGAAAGGGTGTTTTGAGTTTGTTTGGTTCGTGTTTGGTGGGAAAATGAGGTTTTCACGCAAATCAAGACAAACGGGGCTCGGGAGGGGTTAGAACTAGTTTGGACCGTGGGGTTTTGTGAAAAAAGATTACATTTTTCCTTTTTTGAAATATTTGACAACCCTTGTATTTATAGGATGAATTTGCAAAATAGTCCGGACGGACTCTTCTTCAATTTGGGGAGATTTTTTGGTATTTTGGAGAATAGGGGGACTTGTTGGCAATTCCGATTCTTCATGTAAAACAGTCCGGCCGGACAGTCATTCAATCTCAGGGGTATTTTGGTCTTTTCACTTTGGAATTTGATTGATGTTGATTGGAGGGTGTTGGCATGCATGCCACACGCCCCTGTGACTCACCTAGTCTAGGGTTTTCGTCCCGTTATTCCCGGTTTTGTCATTTTTTTAAATAACTGTTCGAAATGACCCCGGAAAGTCCCGGAAAGTGCATTTTTTGGGAAAAGCTGTACTTTTACGTGTGATAACGCGTGTTGAGTACGCTTTGATGTTGGGATGCATGGGCCAGTCCCGGGATGTCTCGTTGGCTTGAGAACGGGGAGTTTAATGGGTTCCGATTAACCTGAAAAGGGCCAGTTAATGGATTCCGGTTAACTTCTAATGGATTTTGACGATCCGAATTTGGGTACTTATAGTAGCCCCTCGGCGACGTCACTTTCGAAGGAAGTGGGGTCATCAAAAAAGATAAGGATCCAAATTGGGGGATGCCTTTCTTGAAGATACCTGAGAGGTCAACTGGCTGGACCCTTAGCAGACGGATTCCTATGTATCCCGAGTGGGAATAAAGCCGATCGTAGTTTGTAGGTGAAGGGGCTGCTCGTGGGGGCCTTGACCTAAGCGAGACAGTTGTGAGGCATCTGAACCTAAGTGAGACTGTTATGAGGCGTCTGAACCTAAGTGGAGACTATTGTGAGGCGTCTGAACCTAAGTGGAGACTGTTGTGAGGCGTCTGAACCTAAGTGAAGACTGTTGTGAGGCGTCTGAACCTAAGTGGAGACTATTGTGAGGCGTCTGAACCTAAGCGAGACTGTTGTGAGGCATCTGAACCTAAGTGGAGACTATTGTGAGGCATCTGAACCTTAGTGGAGACTATTGTGAGGCGTCTGAACCTAAATGGAGACTATTGTGAGGCATCTGAACCTAAGCGAGACTGTTGTGAGGCGTCTGAACCTAAGTGGAGACAATTGTGAGGCGTTTGAACCTAAGTGGAAACTATTATGAGGCGTCTGAACCTAAGCGAGACTGTTGTGAGGCATCTGAACCTAAGTGGAGACTATTATGAGGCGTCTGAACCTAAGTGGAGACTGTTATGAGGCGTCTGAACCTAAGTGGAGACTGTTGTGAGGCATCTGAACCTAAGTGGAGACTGTTGTGAGGCGTCTGAACCTAAATGGAGACTATTGTGAGGCGTCTGAACCTAAGCGAGACTGTTGTGAGGCGTCTGAACCTAAGTGGAGACTATTGTGAGGCATCTGAACCTTAGTGGAGACTATTGTGAGGCGTCTGAACCTAAATGGAGACTATTGTGAGGCGTCTGAACCTAAGCAAGACTGTTATGAGGCGTCTGAACCTAAGTGAGATGTTGTGAGGCGTCTGAACCTAGGCGAGACTGTTGTGAAGCATCTGAACCTAAGTGGAGACTATTGTGAGGCGTCTGAACCTAAGTGAGACTGTTCCGGGTTTGACGGAAAGGCTTTCTTGAAAGGTCGTTGTACGGGCTTACGTTGATTGGCCGCTCGCGTCCTGTCTGCTGGGGATATGGTGTTCGGGCTTACGATGATGGCCGAAGAGGGATTGTTGTGCGGGCTTACCTCGATGGCCGCTGAAATGGGATGGTCGAGCTTACGATTGACGGCCGAGGAAGTGAACGTTCACTGGCTGGAGTGAAAAGATGCTCGGGCTTACTAGGGCGGCAGAAGAGGGATTTAACATCCGAAGACGGAATGTTAGTGAGAACTAATGGGGATATTAACATCTGGAGACGGATTTGTGATTTAACGTCCGAAGACGGTTTGAGATTTAACGTCCTAAGACGGAACGTTAGTGAGAACTAACGGGAATTTTAACGTCTGGAGACGGATTTGTGATTTAACTTCTGAAGATGGTTTAAGATTTAACGTCTGGAGATGAAACGTTAGTGAGAACTAACGGGAAATTTAACGTCTGGAGACGGAATCGTGATTTAACGTCCGAAGACGGTTTGAGATTTAACATCTGGAGACAGAACGTTAGTGAGAACTAACGAGAAATTTAACGTCTGGAGACGGAATCATGATTTAACGTTCGAAGACGGTTTGAGATTTAACGTCTGGAGACGGAACGTTAGTGAGAACTAACGGGAAATTTAACGTCTGGAGACGGATTTGTGATTTAACGTCCGAAGACGGTTTGAGATTTAATGTCTGGAGATGGAACGTTAGTGAGAACTAGCGGGAAATTTAACGTCTGGAGACGGATTTGTGATTTAACGTCCGGAGACGGTTTGAGATTTAATGTCTGGAGACGGAATGTTAGTGAGAACTAACGGGAAATTTAACGTCTGGAGACGGATTTGTGATTTAACGTCCGAAGACGGTTTGAGATTTAACGTCTGGAGACGGAATTGTGATTTAACGTCCGAAGACGGTTTGAGATTTAACGTCTGGAGACGGAATGTTAGTGAGAACTAACGGAAAATTTAACTTTTGGAGACGGATTTGTGATTTAACGTCCGAAGACGGAACGTTAGTGAGAACTAACGGGAAATTTAACGTCTGGAGACGGAATCGTGATTTAACGTCCGAAGACGGTTTGAGATTTAACGTCTGGAGACGGAATGTTAGTGAGAACTAACAGGAAATTTAACGTCTGGAGACGGAATCGTGATTTAACGTCCGAAGACGGTTTGAGATTTAACGTCTGGAGATGGAACGTTAGTGAGAACTAACGAGAAATTTAACGTCTGGAGACTGAATTGTGATTTAACTTCCGAAGACGGTGTGAGATTTAACGTCTGGAGACGGAACGTTTGTGAGAACTAACGGGAAATTTAACGTCTGGAGACGGATTTGTGATTTAACGTCCGAAGGCGGTTTAATATTTAACATCTGGAGACGGAACGTTAGTGAGAACTAACGGGAAATTTAACGTCTGGAGACGGATTTGTGATTTAACGTCCGAAGACGGTTTGAGATTTAACGTCTGGAGACGGAACGTTAGTAAGATCTAACGGGAAATTTAACGTCTGGAGACAGATTTGTGATTTAACGTCCGAAGACGGTTTGAGATTTAACGTCTGGAGACGGAATGTTAGAAATGTCTAACTGGGGAAATTTTACACTTTTGAGGGCCAAAAGGGGTAAATTCGAAATTACGGGAAGCTGAGGGACCAAAGTGGCAAATAAAACTTTATGGTGTAAAAGAGTCCGGCCGGACCCTTCTTCAAATTGGCTAGATTTAAATCAGCACCAAGGCCGACGCAAACCAGGCCAAACTCCATCATTTCAGGCCAGAGAGAAGAGATAATAGAGAGAAATTTCTCCCCCTTTTTGCGAGTTTTGTTCGAATCTTCGCGGGATAATCATTATGGAAGCCGGATTAGGGCCATGAACTCGGCACAGGAGGACCGACAATGAGAGAGCGAGGTTGAGGAGGACGATACGGACCACCGCTCTTCCCATGGATCCAACTGAGTTTTATCCAGCTCGGGACACTCATAAATCCAAGGAAGGGACCGCGAGGCAGGTAAGCATCCTCCAAATTCCGTTAATTTTCAGAATGTACATTCTTGAATTTTAGGAATTTGATTAGAATTGAGTTAGGGCTCTTGGTGCCCGAATTGGGGCTTTTGACTTTGCGATGTGCCTTTGTCTAAATTGACTAGAACTTAGTTCAATTGACATTACGGGTAGACAACATAAAGATTTTGGTGGCAAAATTCCATGTCTAGGGGTGTTTTCCGAAATTAAAGTAAGTTTAATTCGGGACGGAGTAATTCTTTGAAATGTTTGAAAGTTCCGACTTCGACGGATTTTTCGAGATGTTTTGAAAGTTCCGAATTCGACGGAGTTTTCGAAATGTTTTGAAAGTTCCAGGTTCGACGGAGTTTTCGAAACGTTTTGAAAGTTCCAAATTCGACGGAGTTTTCGAAATGTTTTGAAAGTTCCGAGTTCGACGGAGTTTTCGAAATGTTTTGAAAATTCCGAATTCGATGGAGTTTTCGTAATATTTTGAAAGTTCCGAGTTCGACGGATTTTTGGAAATGTTTTGAAAGTTCCAATTTTGACGGAGTTTTCGAAGTGTTTTGAAAGTTCCGGGTTCGACGGAGTTTTCGAAAGGTTTTGAAAGTTCCGAGTTCAACGGAGTTTTCAAAGTGTTTTGAAAGTTCCGAATTCGACGGAATTTTCGAATTTTTTTGAAAGTTCCGAGTTCGACGGAGTTTTAGGAATGTTTTGAATGTTCCGAATTCGACGGAGTTTTCGAAATGTTTTTAAAGTTCCAAATTTGACGGAGTTTTCGAAATGTTTTGAAAGTTCCGAATTCGACGGAGTTTTTGAAAGGTTTTGAAAGTTCCGAGTTCGACGGAGTTTTCGAAGTGTTTTAAAAGTTCCGAATTCGACGGAGTTTTTGAAATGTTTTGAAAGTTCCGAGTTCAACGGAGTTTTCGAAATGTTTTGAAAGTTCCGATTTCGATGGAGTTTTCGGGATGTTTTGAATGTTTCGAATTCGATGGAGTTTTCGAAATGTTTTGAAAGTTCCGAATTCGACAAAGTTTTCGAAATGTTTTGAAAGTTCCGAATTTGACGGAGTTTTCGAATGGTTTTGAAAGTTCCGAATTCGACAAAGTTTTCGAAATGTTTTGAAAGTTCCGAATTTGACGGAGTTTTCTAATGGTTTTGAAAGTTCCGAGTTCGATGGAGTTTTCAAAGTGTTTTGAAAGTTCCGAATTCGACGTAGTTTTCGAAACGTTTTGAAAGTTCCGAATTAGACGGAGTTTTTGTAATGTTTTGAAAGTTCCGATTTTGACGGAGTTTTCGGGATGTTTTGGAAGCTTGAACCGTGAATATTCTGACTGGGACAAGAATTTTTTTAGGAGAAAATGGCTATATCTGCGTTTCATCATCTTGATATGCGCCTGTGCATTTTGTGGATGTTATCTCTGTAGTAACGTAATTTTTCCATGTTCACCTGCAGGGGCGAGGGCCGATTGATGTGCATAACTTGAAGAGCAGGGGAGCCTTTTGTTGGGTTTTATGGGTCCATGCGCAGCAGAATTAAGCATCAAATAACATAAAACCCAAGAAGCCCTAGGATCCGTTCTATATGATTAACTTGAAAAACTATGAGATAGATATAACCAACCTTGAACGCTATCCGTTCTTGAGCTATCGAACGATTTGATTATGTGATTTCGAGTCACAAACATCGTTCTTCAACTTGCTTGAACTCTAGGCCTTGATCGATGAACGAGCGAATACCCTCTTTCGGTATCCACATATTCGAATGGATCCAAGAACAATTTCTTGAAGATTGCTAGATCCTATAAACCTTGGAATAATATTGAGAATATGTTTGTGAATTTCTTCTGAGAATTTCGGCTAGTTTTTTAGGGCTGACGGATTGTTATATTTATACTACTTTAGTATCAATATGTGTTTCCTAATCGAATTAGGAAACCAGTCCAAAATTAACTCTGTGGACTTATTGTGTCGCACGACCAGATGAGTCACGTGGACTTGATCTGTCGCGCGATACAATGAGTCACCACAGCCTTTTCTCAATCATTCTTCCCATGGTTTAATCAATCCATTCTAGTTGTGTGTGACCCAATAGGATTACATTATGTTGGCAATGAGTTCGATCATATCGACACTCATAAGACATAAGCGAACTCTAGCAAGTCATTATGTCTACCCAAATAATGTAACGTAAGAGTTCACGTTTCCAATGGTACACTTCCATTTCTCCCTTTGTCTCGCGATGTTATATTGAACACAAGTCATGGTCCTCGTCAACTTGTCTTTGTTCAATGCTTTCTCGATTCTTGAGTATAATGATAATTCCAATCATATTGGGGTACGGCCATACACTTTCATCATTATCACTCATCGAGGGGCCCAAGCCAAACATCTCTCTATTGAGGGACAAATTCCATCTTGACTTATCATCCTTCCCATCATGAATTCGATCATGCCAAAATTAGCCTTTATAAATATCGTGTTAAGATATCGTTTGACTAAAATCAAACATGACTTTCATCATATGTAAGGTCATGATAATCTCAGGTCTAGGGACTAAATGAAGTAACCTTATGAGATTTAATTATGACATTTGACCATGACATAAATCTCATGCGGGTCAAGTCCAGTCACTTGTTCTCTAACAAGTACCCATAATTTCAATGTGCATCTCTATGCATATAATCATCGTATGATTATCCATAGACAATTATACTAATTATTCTCTTAATAATTAGGGACGGAGATTATTATAAACAAATATACAAAATATATATAATAATCAAATGATAAACATCTCATATAATAATAAATAATGTCAACACATAAGTCTATCAATCATAGGCCTAGGGCATAACACTAATAGTCTCGCACATGCAGTAGGCCCAATCTCCCATGTATCAAATACCTATGGACCTAACATGACCATCATGCTTAGCTTGCGAGAGAGCCTTAGTTAATGGGTCTGCCACGTTGTCATCAGTGTCTACTCTGCATATCTTTACGTCTTCCCTTTCACATATCTCTCGGATAATGTGGAAGAGTCGAAGTATGTGTTTGGATCTCTGGTGTGACCTTGTTTCCTTTGCTTGTGAAATGGCTCCATTGTTGTCACAGTAAAGTTCAATAGGGTCTCTGATGCTTGGAACGACTTCCAAATCACTAATGAACTTTTTGATCCAAATGGCTTCCTTAGCTGCATCAGATGCCGCTATGCACTCAGCTTCGGTTGTAGAATCAGCAAAGGTACTTTGCTTGGAACTTTTCCAACTCACAGTGCCTCCATTAAGCGTAAACAAAAATCCAGACTGTGATCTGAAATCATCTTTGTCGGTTTGGAAGCTAGCATCTGTGTAGCCTTTCACTACAAGAACTTCTTCCATTCCTCCAAAGACCAAGAATACATCCTTAGTTCTTCGTAAGTACTTAAGGATATTCTTGACTGCTATCCAATGTGGTTCACCGGGATCCGATTGGTACCTACTCGTCATGCTTAGAGCACACGAGACATCGGGTCTAGTACATAACATAGCATACATGATAGACCCAATTGCCGAAGCATATGGAATACCATTCATTCTATTTCGCTCATCATTAGTCTTAGGACTTTGATTCTTGCTAAGGGATATACCATGTAACATTGGCAAGTTTTCTCTTTTAGAATTTTCCATTTGGAATCTTTTAAGAACCTTGTCAATGTAAGTACTTTGACTTAAACCAATCATCCTCTTGGATCTATCTCTATAGATCTTGATACCAAGGATATATGCGGCTTCGCCCATATCTTTCATCGAAAAGCACTTTCCTAACCAAGACTTGACAAACAGAGTGCAGGAATGTCATTTCCAATGAGTAAGATATCGTCGACATACAACACCAAAAATAGTGCTACGCTCCCACTAATTTTCTTGTATACACAAGGTTCATCTTCGTTCTTGATAAAGCCAAACACCTTGATTGCTTCATCAAAACGTAGATTCCAACTCCTAGAAGCTTGCTTTAATCCATAAATGGATTTCTGCAACTTACACACCTTGTTAGAATTTTCTGGATTAATAAAACCTTCAGGTTGTATCATGTATACATCCTCAAGTAACTTCCCATTAAGGAAAGCTGTTTTGACATCCATTTTCCATATCTCATAGTCATAATATGCGGCTATGGCAATTAAAATTCTAATAGACTTAAGCATAGCTACAGGCGAAAAGGTTTCATCATAGTCTATGCCATGAATCTGCCTATATCCCTTAGCTACAAGCCTAGCCTTGTATGTGTGCACCTTCCCATCCATGTCGGTCTTCTTCTTGAAGACCCATTTGCACCCTATGATTTTTACACCTTCGGGTGGATCAATCAAGTTCCAAACTTGATTATCAGCCATGGATTGTAATTCGGACTTCATGGCCTCTTGCCATTTTTCCGAATCAGGAGCGGACATCGCCTCTTGATAGAAAGTAGGTTCATCGTTTTCGATTAACTCCACTTCATCACTTTCCATAACGAGAAATCCATATCTCTCGGGTTCGGATCGTGATCTACCACTTCGGTGAAGGGCTTGTGCATCTTGAACCGATTCCACAACTAATTGTGAACTTGGTTCAGTCTCTACCATAGGTTCAATGTTATTTTCGGGTTCTCGAATTTCTTCGAGATCTATTTTACTCCCACTGGTTCCTTTGCAAAGAAACTCCTTTACTAAGAAAGTACCATTTCGAGCAACAAATACTTTGTTCTCATTTCGGTTGTAGAAATAGTATCCTTTGGTTTCCTTAGGATAACCCACGAAAACACATTTATCAGATTTAGGTGCTAGCTTGTCAGAAGTTAACTTCCTGACATATGCATCGCAACCCCAAATCTTTATGAAAGACAAACTAGGTTTTCTTCCATGCCACATCTCATATGGGGTCTTTTGAACCAATTTGGTAGGAACTCTGTTTATAGTGAAGCAGCAGTTTCTAGTGCATGTCCGCAAAAGGATAAAGGAAGCTCAACTTGACTCATCATAGAACGAACCATGTCCAACAAAGTTCTATTCCTCCTTTCAGACACACCATTCCATTATGGTGTTCCGGGTGGAGAGAGTTCTGAAACGATTCCACAACTCTTAAGATGACTGTCAAATTCTTGGCTCAAATATTCACCACCTCGATCGGATCGAAGTACTTTAATAGTTTTGCCAAGTTGGTTTTGCACCTCATTTTGAAATATTCAAAATATCTCAAACGATTCACTTTTATGTTTCATTAGATAAACATATCCAAATCTACTATAATCATCAGTGAATGTTATGAAGTACCGAAATCCTCCCCTAGCATCGCTACTCATAGGCCCACATACATCGGTATGTATGAGTCCTAATAAGTCGCCCGCCCTTTCACCAGTTTTGGTAAATGGGTCCTTGGTCATCTTGCCAAGTAAAAAAGATTCGCATGTCTCATAAGATTCATAATCATGTGAGTCTAAAAATCCATCTTTGTGGAGTTTAGAAATGCGTTTCTCATTTATATGGCCAAGAAGACAATGCTATAAGTAAGTGTGGTTTACATCATTGGGTTTAGATCTCTTCTTAATGGTATAGACATCATTATCACGATTTTCAACATCAAGAATATAAAGGCCATTGAATGAAAAAGCAGTACAATAATGCATATCACTCTTGTAAATGGAAAATTTCTTATCACATATAAGAAAATTAAAACCTTCATTATCCAAACATGAAATTGAAATAATATTCCTACTTAAAGCTGGAACGTAATAACAATTGTTCAAAACAAGTATTAGTCTACTAGGTAAAGTAACTTCATAAGTTCCTACGGCTAATGCAGCAACTCTTGCTCCATTCCCCACACGTAGGTCCACTTCACCTTCCTTAAGCATCCTTCTGTTCTTTAGACCCTGCACATTTAAACAAATGTGAGTTCCACATCCGGTATCCAATACCCAAGAACTAGAAGTAGATAGGAATATATCTATAACAAAGATACCTGAAGTCGAAGCAACTCCTTTGCTCTTCTTCAGTGCTTCCTTGTATTTTGCGCAGTTTCTCCTCTAATGTCCAATCTCATTGCAATGGAAGCAGACTGATTCCTCTTGGGACTTGGGCTTAGCCTCTTTAGGCTTGGAAGCCTCTTTGGGTTTGACAACATTTGCCTTAGGATTAGCAACTTTTTCCTTTCCTTTACCCTTGAAACCTTTCCCCTTATTAACCATCAACACTTGATCGGTTTTCTTCTCGACAATATTGGTTTCCGCCATGTTCAACATTTGAACTAACTCGGAAAGGCTTTTATTCATTCCACCCATGTTATAGTGCATTATAAAATGACTAAAACTTTTGGGTAATGAATTCAATATTATGTCGGTAGCCAACTCTTGGCTAATTGGAAAACCAAGCCTATCAAGATGCTCAATGTGGTCCTTCAACTTAAGAGCATGGGGACCAACAGTTTGTCCTTCACTCATCTTACATGAGGTCAAGACTTTAACAGTGTTATACCTTTCTTGCCTAGCTTGAACTTGGAACATTTCCATCAGTCGATTGTTTAGATCAACTGTCCCCAAGTGCTCAAGATCCTTCTGAAGGTTCTTGCACATGGCGGAGAGCATGAGGCAACCAACATCTGTAGAGTCACACTTGTGCTTCAGATATTGATCCCTCACTGCCCTAGTAGCATTGGCAGCAGGTTCATGTGGAATAGGTTCCTCGAGAACGTACAATTTTTTCTTCTTGCTTGAGAACAATTCTCAAACTACAGATCCAATCCATATAGTTTGTACCATTCTCTTCCAACTTTTCCTTCTCAAGGACAGATCTCAGTGAAAAGTGATTATTATTTGATGCCATTTATTCTACAAAAAGATATACATAAAATATGAACACATATAAGTAAACATATCATATGAGAAGTATAATGCATTTATATAAAATGCTCCCACTAAATTATACACCTTCAAATGCAAATAAGCATAATATACATTTAATGGGCTAAGATCCAACTTTAATTCAATTTCAAGTTTGCTATGGCAAACCGCTCAAAATTAAATTAATTAGGTAGAAAACATCAATCATATGACATATATGACTCTTAGATCTTTTATGAGATTCATTCAAGACATCATATGTCTAGGAATATTTTAATCTCATCTTATGCCTTGGGTCCAAAACCGTTTTGATAACCCAATTAAGTTCATTCACTTTAAATGTATAGGCACCACCATTTCCTCATCTTGCTCGCATTCGAATAGAATCAAAGCACCTTGCTATGGCAAGCCCACCCAAAACTATCCGAATGGTCTCAAGTGTTTTAATCATGAATTGGCATAAAGAACTTAAAAGTTAAATGAAGGTTCTTTAAGGTAGATTATAAGCATATCAGCAAAGATAGTCATAATCGTGCACCAGGTAAGTTCCCAGGAAAATATGTGAGCCACAAGGACTACTTAAGTACCAACTCTTCCTTCGACAGAACTCTCCTAGACATGCACAATCAGAAATCAGCTCTGATTTGGCAACATAATCACTACCTTTTATAAATAATCAGTTTCCTTTTAAATTTCGCGTGATTATGACTTATTTCCATAAACAATCATAAAACCAAAATTTTAATGTCTAAATCTAAACATATTAGGAAACTACAATGCAATGTTTCAACTAAACATAAAATTTCTTAGTACGTGTTGGGGACGGATTTTTCACTATATGTATATGATTGGCACCTTAAGCAGGTCAACATGTCAAGACGCCTCTACAACTTGACCTCTACAACTTGACCTCTACAACTTGACCTCCACAAGTTGACTTTTTACAAGTTGACTTTACATGTTGATTTCACATCTTGGACCGACATCTTGGCTCGACGTCTTCATCAACATCTTGAAACCGGACCAACTTGGGAGCAGTTTTGCGGTTGCTATTTTTTAGGAGCCATATGCGCATACCAGTTCAACCACGACTCTTCGCCAACCACCATCAACAGTCATGCCCAAAATCTTCTCCTCAGCAACTCCATCATGCCGAGTTTTTAGGGATTTGATTATTATCTTTTTATTTTACCTTTATTATAAATAGGGGTATGGAGATTATGAAAAACACATGTATTCTCACACACTGACGCTCCTGTAATCTCTCTCCATACTTCCGAGCTTGTAACTCACTGATCATAGTAAAACTTTGGTCAAGGTAGGTCCCAAATCCTCCCGAGGTTTTATGCCGGCGAACAAGTTGTTCAAGGGCTTTCCTCGTAAAAATTCCTTTGTTCGTTGATTATCACATACACAAATCTATATTCCATTGCACCCAATTCTTTCCTTGAAATATTTGGTTATTTACAATCACTTGTCGAAATTTGACCAAAACAGTACGTAAGAACAAATAAACCACGCATCGCAACAATTAATAAAATCATATTTTAATCAATTAAGCATGCATAAACAATGAATTAATCTAGCATAGCCCTATAAACTCAATTTTATAGCATCCAGATTAACACATAAACATATCAGATTGTAAACACATTCACAGATTAGCATAATTGTTCAACAAACTGATTCTGCCCAGATTGGGCTAGTTATGTCGCGTGACATGGACTCCCAGAGTCACGATATGTCGCATGACTGAGATAAGCCATAGGCCAAACTCTGTCGCGTGACACTGGCAAGCAGTGTCGCCTGACACCAAACTACTGTTTTGCAGATTTGCAGAATACAATCAATTCTATTTCACAGAGCAATTAAATCATGCAAACGACTTTTAACAGATTTAATTCAATATCAATAGAATACGATTTAAGCATATTGTTTCAAAAACAATTAATCTATCACATATAGAACATGAAAAAGAACATATAAACAATTTATATTACTTTTCTAGCATGTTAATTCAAACTTAATGATACGAACGGGGCTCTGATACCACTGTTGGGTTTTACGGGTCCATGCGCAGCGGAATTAAGCATCAAATAACATAAAACCCAAGAAGCCCTAGGATCCGTTCTATATGATTAACTTGAAAAACTATGAGATAGATATAACCAACCTTGAACGCTTTCCGTTCTTGAGCTATCGAACGATTTGATTATGTGATTTCGAATCACAAACTTCGTTCTTCAACTTGCTTGAACTCTAGGCCTTGATCGATGAGCGAGCAAAGACCCTCTTTTGGCATCCACACCTTCGAATGGATCCAAGAACAATTTCTTGAAGATTGCTAGATCCTATAAACCTTGGAATAATATTGAGAATATGTTTGCGAATTTCTTCTGAGAATTTCGGCTAGCTTTTTAGGGCTGACGGACTGTTATATTTATACTACTTTAGTATCAATATGTGTTTCCTAATCGAATTAGGAAACCAGTCCAAAATTAACTCTGTGGACTTATTGTGTCGCACGACCAGACGAGTCACGTGGACTTGATCTGTCGCGCGATACAATGAGTCACCACAGCCTTTTCTCAATCATTCTTCCCATGGTTTAATCAATCCATTCTAGTTGTGTGTGACCCAATAGGATTACATTATGTTGGAAATGAGTTCGATCATATCGACAATCATAAGACATAAGCGGACTCTAGCAAGCCATTATGTCTACCCAAATAATGTAACGTAAGAGTTCACGTTTCCAATGGTACACTTCCATTTCTCCCTTTGTCTCGCGATGTTATATTGAACACAAGTCATGATCCTCGTCAACTTGTCTTTGTTCAATGCTTTCTCAATTCTTGAGTATAATGATAATTCCAATCATATTGGGGTACGACCATACACTTTCATCATTATCACTCATCGAGGGGCCCAAGCAAAACATCTCTCTATCGAGGGACAAATTCCATCTTGACTTATCATCCTTCCCATCATGAATCTGATCATGCCAAAATTAGCCTTTATAAATATCGTGTTAAGATATCGTTTGACTAAAATCAAACATGACTTTCATCATATGTAAGGTCATGATAATCTCAGGTCTAGGGACTAAATGAAGTAACCTTATGAGATTTAATTATGACATTTGACCATGACATAAATCTCATGCGGGTCAAGTCCAGTCACTTGTTCTCTAACAAGTACCCATAATTTCAATGTGCATCTCTATGCATATAATCATCGTATGATTATCCATTGACAATTATACTAATTATTCTCTTAATAATTAGGGACGAAGATTATTATAAACAAATATACAGAATATATATAATAATCAAATGATAAACATCTCATATAATAATAAATAATGTCAACACATAAGTCTATCAATTACAGGCCTAGGGCATAACACTAACACCTTTGAGGCGGTCCATGAGCTGTGGGAGATACTCCCAGATGAGGCTCGGGATGGAGAGAGGAGTCCACGGTAGTTCGTGGTTGACTCCAGTCTAGCAGGATTCATTAGCGCGGTAGCCGCGGTGGCTTCGACGCAGAGGGCGAGGGTTCTGCATGTTGCCCTGAGCGAGTACTGGTGGGATACGACCCACACGTTCGATTTCAGGTGGGGGAGGCTACCGTGACTCCCACTGATTTTGCACCAATTACTGGGTTGCCATTCTGGGGCAATACTGTTGAGTGGGTGGATGGCTACACCCAGGAGCAGTTGCGGAGCTGCTTGGTTTTGACATTACCGATGCCAGGGGCTTGGGTATTCGGTACGGGCCGATGGAGGCTCATCTCAGGAGGGGTATTGAGGCGTATTTGGCGGGGTCCCTGAGGATGACAGCAGAGCGCCTGGCTTGAGGGTTTTTATGGTTCACTTTATCAGCTACCCTGTTTCCCACTGCTGACACATCATGTCATTTTCCTCTGCTCGGCTCACTGACCAACCTGGAGGCTGTGAGAGGGTTTGCATGGGGAGAGGCCGATCTAGTCAAGCTCTATCATGCTTTGGATAGGTTCTCTCGAGAAGAGGAGAACACTTTAGGTTGTTTTCAATTTTCCTTGGATGTGAGTTCCTTTCTCTTTCTTTTCTTTGTCTCGTTTGTACTCGTATGTATCTGCTTTATAGTTGATATAACTTTCCATGTGTTTTAAAGGTGTGGTTCTTGGAGGTGTTTCACCCGCAGAGTTGGGAGACCAGGGAGGAGTATGCGCCCTTATTCCCTGCCATGTTAATTTGGCAGAATGCGGCGAGGAAACCGGCAAAGTCGAGGGAGAGCACTCGACTGTCTTACGAGGAGGTGTCTTTGGCCATGGACCGAGACTTTTCTCCGCGGATCCAGCTGACTTGTTGGATTCGGATTGATGCTTTTGTGGTGCATGCCGCTAGGGATGTTTCACGTCAACGGAAGCTGCTGGTGGGGCTTCATTGCGATGCGATGTACTTGGGCGAGAGGGTGACTTGTCAGCATGGTCCGGGGTCCCTTCCTTTGGTTTCGACGAACCCGCCTCCTCACATGCAGTATCCTATGCTGATACCGATGGAGGAGTTGCAGCGGTACAGGCAGGGTGTGTCCTATGCCGAATTTATCATAAAGGATGCTGATTATGATGTCTTTCGGAGGATGAGGCTGATGATCCCGCAAGTGTTGCACAGAGAGGGCGAGGGCCCTGCATATCCCTGGGACTACCGCTCCCTCGCACTCGGCTGGCGTATAAGGGTGCTGATGGTTCCCGCAGGCGACTGACGGTCCCCATTTCGGAGGAGGTGAGGCCTCGGTACAGAGTGGATCCCGATGCTTTGGTGAGTGCTTTGTTTCGCTTTTCTGTACTTGATAGTAGCATTCTGCAAATGTTGTATCGGTGCTGTCTGTTTGTATTTTGACGGCTTTCCTGATTTGCAGGTGTCTGGCCGTACTTACAACCAGGCCGTGAGACGTCTAGATGGGATAACCAACTACGCCAGGAGGCTCGTGGAGTTCCTGTAGTGTAGTTCCCGGAGGAGCGTGGCTGTGCATGAGCCGATGCTGCCTAGGCCGTCTACGGTGAGAGACTTGTCTGCCTCCACGACTGGCGGGGTAGATTTTACGCAGGGGTTCAGCCAGTTCTCCGGTGAGATGGCGGGGTTCGGAGCTCGTCACTCTTCGTATTTGGGACACGAGCGAGGAGAGTCCTCGGGGACACAGGCTCGTAGGTGGAATTTCTTGTATTCCCGCCTTAAGGAATTTGGGGATTACATGTCCTCTGTGGATCCGGCTGCGGCGGGGCAGTATTACGAGTGCTCGGATGACGAGCAGGACTCTGAGTAGTCCTCTTTTTTGATTTATTTTTAGACAATTGTGTGTATTACCCAAACAATTTGATTTGTATTTGAAAGGGCCTTTGAGGAAACCCTTGTATTTTGAATATTTATTTAGTGATTACCTTCCTTTATTTTTGGCAAATAAGCAAGTAGGTTGATCAAAAAAAATAAATAATAATGGGACATGCATAAAATTCGAACTGGTCAAAATTTATATCTATATGCACTGTTATTTAATTAATTGCACTGTTGCACGAGCCCGGGGCGGATGTGGTGTCGGCAGTGGATGATTAATCATACAGATGCATGTAATTTAGACAAGGCTTGAACAGGAGGCTATTTGGAAATGTTCCTAAGTTTTGAGGCAGTTGGATGCAGAGTTGACCAAGTCAACTTGAAAAACAATCCGGCCGGATTGGGCTTCAGTTCCAAATTGCTTTAAATTACAGTGCAGTTTCTGCAATTTTTAAAACACTACGCTTGCTTCTGATCAAAGCTAATTTCTCTTTCGAATTTTTGGAGGTTTCCTTTGTTTCTCATGGCTTCATTTCCCAGGTTATCGTCTCAGATGCAAGAGCGATATTTGGATAGTTTCTAGTCGTGGGTACGGCACCACACTAGGCAAAGCAAGGGATTTTTCAAGGGCTGTTATAGAATGAAAGCGGTTTGGGCCTTGAAGGAGCTCATGCCGAATTGGGATCTCTTGAGAGCTACGGCTCGCTTTTGGGACGTAAGGAGGTATGTGTATAGCTTTTTGTACAATGAGATTACGCCCACTGTTGAAGATTTCCAGGCCATACTTGGAGGACCTGAGGTGGAGCAACTGGTTCTTCCTTTGACGGGCGGCCTAACCACCGTTGAGAAGTTAGTGTCCTTGCTTGGCATCTCAGCTGAAGAAGCATACGTGATGCTAATACCGAACACGAATTATGTTAACATTTCGGGGCTGCCCGATAAATTTGCCGGTGCTGAGGGGAGCGTTTCTGCGTGGGACACTTTTGCTCTGTGCGCAATTGCCACTTTATTCACGTTCACATCCCTGGGTGTGTGCCATCACAGTGTACTGAACCTGGTGAGGCAGTGCCGGAACGGAGGAGACATCGTGCCTTTGATCCTGGGCGAGACATTCCTTGGCATAGGTCAGATGGTGACCGGTAACCGATACATGTGGGGAGGGAGTCCCGCTATGCTTACTCTGTGGTTGAGGGAGAGATTGCAAATGGTGCCCGAGGTGCCAGTGTCATGTGATCCCTGGTCCTTTTCTCGACGTCCTTTGGTGATAGGGGGCGATCAGGTTGAACTGGAGCTTTGGATGGCCAAATTCCGCACGCATCATTTGCGATGGTGGGTTCCTCATTGGAAGTTACAAACTTGCTGGACCATTCAGAAGGGTCTTCTTGTTGTCAGAGTCCTGGGGGTGTCTCAGACTTCTTTCTATATTCCATCATTGGTGCTGCGATAGTTCGGGCAAGAGCAGGTGCCGTTGATGGGTTTAGGTAATGCTACTACCTTCGAGGTGGAATCTCTTCTGTTAGAAAATCCTTCGATACCATTGCTTCTCACGCGGTTGTGGCAATATACGTCCTTTCCTTCCAGGGTTCTCTTTAACCGGAGAGGGGGCACTATTTTGTCCACTCAGTATTTGAACTGGTATGAGGTGTGTATGGGGGAGACACAGATGGCTATTTTGTGGAGATGGAGTGAGCTGTTGGGCCTTGATTACCCTGATGGCTCGACTTTGAGGAGGGACAAAGCGGCGGCTAACCCTTAGGATTGTACTGGGGATGATATGGCTGCTTATGAGGCTAATGCTAGTCAGGCGGCCGATTAGAGCATGGATATGATGACTCGGAGAGAGGCAACTCATGATAGAGCTAGGGAAAGAGTTGCGTTGGCAGCTGCAGGTTTGACGGAGGCATTGGGAAGGGTCCCAGAGCCAGGTAGAAGGACTACAGGGATATTCCCTATGAAGGTGAAGAATACCCGTCGTGAAAAAGGGGAGGGGAAGAAAGACGAAGGACCAAGTACAGGGGACTAGGTTGACCTTGCTGTCCAGAACATCCACCCATTGTCATTACAGACACATTAATTGATTAATGTTTATTGTAGTTTTGCTAGCGAGTAGCGAGTCAAGAGTTGACCGTGCTTGAACTCATCAAAGATTGTTTTAACAGTCATTAATCTGTAGGTTAATTTAAAGAGTTTTTCGAAACACAAGCGATTGGTGCTTATTTATTTTTTATTTGTTTTTGAGACCGAACCAATGATGGCTGACTACGTTCCCCTTTTACAATTGGACTAAGGGGCTCAGGTCACCGTAGTTCGACACTTTAGGTGAAATTTGAGAAAAAAGACAAAAGAAGTGCGACCCTGTTTTTTACCTAGATCATTATCAGGAATGTATCCAGTTGGGTATTACTCTTTTAGCACTTTAATTTTACTGAGGGGTGGTGTATGGGGAAGGAGAGTTGACTCGTGTTCTTCCTCAAACAAAGTATCTGCGGAGCTTGCTTCCGTTTACGGGGTTAACGAAAGGGTTCCCGTCCAAATCTGCTAACTTCATGGCTCCTCCGGAGAAGATTCTTTGTACCATGAAGAGGTCTATCCAGGTAGGCTCCCACTTTCTGAGGGGATTGGTCCGCGTAGGAGGCTTTTCCTTAAGCACCAAGTCGCCTTCTCTGATGTTTTGGATCTTGACTTTCTTATTAAATGCTCAGGCCATTCTGCTTTGGTAGGCATGAGTATGCTCCATGGCTTTCAATCTGCGCTCGTCGAGTAGAGCTAGTTCATCGTGACGGCTCTGGAGCCATTCGACTTCATTGATCCCGTTTTCCAAGAGGACTCGGAAGGATGGAATTTCCAATTCCACTGGTAACATTGCTTCCATTTCGTATGTAAGTGCGAAAGGAGTCTCCCCTGTGGCGGTTCTGACTGATGTTCTGTATCCCCAGAGGGCTAGATGTAGCTTCTCGGGCCAATCCCGACCTCCGACGGCCATTTTTCTGATTATCATCGTGAGAGTCTTGTTTGCTGCCTCTACTGCACCATTAGTATATGGTCTGTAGGGAGAAGTCTTGTGGCATGTAATTTTGAACTCGGTCAATAGTTAGTCACAATCTCCTTCAAAGTGGGTCCCATTATTGGATATGATCTCGTTGGCACCCCGTATCTGCACATGATGTTCTCTTTGATGAACTTGGCCACCTTCTTAGAATTCAGTACTTTGTATGATCTGGCTTCTACCCATTTGGTGAAGTAGTCGACTGCGACTAGTATGAACTCATGACCATTGCTCCCTGTCGGACTGATTTTGCCAATGATGTCGATTCCCCATGTGGCGAAAGGACATGGCATAGTCATGCAATAGAGCTTATGAGGAGGGATGTGATTGAGGTTGGAGAACTGTTGACATTTGTCGCAGCTTCTGACGAACTGGATGCAGTCTATTTCCATTGATACCCAATAGTAACCCATATGGAGGATGATCTGTGTCAATGCTCTGGCATTCATGTGCGGACCGCAGGTTCCGTTGTGAACTTCGTTCATCAGCTCGCTGGCTTTTTCTTTATTTACACACCGGAGGAGTGGTCCTTGGTGGCGCTTCTTGTACAACATACCCCCCCAGAAGGATGAAATGGGATGCCAGGCATTTTAATGCCATCATGTTTTTGGCTTTGATCCCTTCTTTGTATTTTCCATCTTCATTTGTGAAGGAAGCTTCTCCGTTTTGGAGGTACTGGTAGATTTGATTGTACCAGGGTTCGTCGATCGGTTCATGTTCAACTTCGATCTCGCAGCAATAAGCGGGGGTTTCCCGTCTGCCTATTCTGAGGGTTTTACTGATTTCCCTTCGGGAATTTCGACAAGAGATGCTAGGGTAGCCAGGGCATCTACGAAGCAGTTTCTGTCTCTTGGCAAATAATGGAAAGAGATGTCTTTGAACTGAGCAATTAGCTCCTCCATGTACGTTTGGTACTTCTGGAGGCCAGAATCTAATATCTTCCATTTGTTGGACACTTGATTGATGATCAATGCTGAGTCTCTGTATACTTCCAAATCTGAGATGTTGCGCTCAAGAGCGGCTTCTAGGTCGGCTGCGCAAGCTTCATACTCTACTGCATTGTTGGTTGCCTCAAAATTCAGTTTGATGGCTTTGGGAGTGTGCTCGTCTTTAGGATCGACCAAGAGCATTCCAATACCATTTCCCTTCTTGTTGGCTGCCACATCGAAGAAGAGTTGCCAGCGGTTTGCCCTGTTGAGTGATAAGATCCTGTCATCCGAAAATTGCGGATCAGGACCCTTGAGTTCACTACTTGGGAAGTCTTCCAGCTGATCTGCCACTACTCTGCCCTTTGTTACTTTTTTTGACCATATACTTGATGTCGAATTCAGCCAGGAAGAATGACCACTTGGCTAGCCTCATTGACAAAGATGGCTTGTCGAAGAGATATATGATGGGGTCTATCTTGGAGACCAGGAGCACTGAATGTGACTGCATGTAGTGTTTCAGTTTCCCGACTACCCATACCAAGGCGATACAAGTTTTCTCTAATGCTGAGTAGCTGAGTTCACTTCCCTAAAGCTTTCGGCTTACGAAGTAGATTGCATGCTCAACTCTGGAATCTTTCTGTTCTTACGCCAGCATAGCCCCAATTGACGTGTCTGTCACTGTCAGGTATGGGAGGAGTGGCTTATCTTCATGTGGCGAGCACAGGATTGGGGGATTCACCAAGTATGTCTTGATTTTCTCAAAAGCTGTCTGGCACTCGGAGTCCCATTTGATGTCGGCATTCTTCTTCATTAGCTTGAACATTGGCTCGCAGAGAGATGTCAACTGGTTGATGAAGCGGCTGATCTACTGAAGTCTTCCCATAAAACTTTTCACTTCTGTCAGTGTCTGCGGTGACTTCATGTCGATGATGGCCTTGATTTTCTTAGGATCGGCTTCGATACCTCTTTCTGTAACCATGTACCCCAGTACTTTGCCTCGTTTGACGCCGAAGGTGCACTTTGCAGGGTTCAATCTCATGTAGTGCTTTCTGAGTCTGTTGAAGAACTTTCTTAAATCTATCATGTGCTGCATGTCTGATCCTCTGGAGTGGATGATCATGTCGTCGACGTATACTTTGATTTCCTTGTGAATCATGCCATGGAAGAGAGCTGTTGCAGCCCGCTGGAAAGTAGCCCCAGCATTCTTCAAACTGAACGACATGACCATGTGATTGTATCCAATAAACCCATCCATGAAGGATTTTACCTTGAAATTTGCCATGGTGTTGACTAGCATGTCGATATTAGGCAGTGGGAAATCATCTTTAGGGCTGGCCTTGTTGAGATCTCGGAAATCCACACAGCATCTGACCTTTCCATTGGCCTTGGTGACCGTCACAATGTTGGAGAGCCAGGTTGGGTACTCAATTACTCTGATGAAGCCGACGTGGAGCATCTTCTCAATTTCTTTTTTCACTTGCAAGGACCACTCTGGCTTGATCTTGCGCAATTTCTGCTTGATAGGCTTGGATTCTGGATCCAGAGGAATTCTGTGCTCCACGATTGAGGGATCGAGTCCTGGCATGTCCTGATATGACCAGGCGAACACGTCGACATATTCTTTGAGGAGATTTATCAGGGCTTCTTTTTCTGTACCGGCGAAGAAACTGCCCACATGTGTCTCTTTAGGCTCTTGCACCGACCCCAGGTTCAATTTAGTCATAACCTCTTCGGTAGCTTGGGCCCGATTGTCCTCTCGGTCTACTACACGCTTGAGAACTTCTTTAATGTATTGTTCATTTAGTGTGTCTGCTTCTTTATCAAGTGAGTAATTTTTAACGTCTTTTAAGTTGTTTGTTAACTTATCAGTTGTTAAAGTGGCAATGAGGGGATAATCCGAAAGGTCAGAATTTTCATTAAACGCGAACGGAAATACATTGTTGGCTACATTATCATAGTCTTCTGGCGTGAGGCCGTCGGACGACTCAGAGGACTGGACTTTAACAATGACTGACTCAGAGGGTTTGAGACCGGGTTTAGGGAGATGTGGGTGTAGGCCCAGCTTGTCTTCTATTTCTGTCTGGCTTGCCCTTGATCCGGTGAAAGTTACCCAGTTTTTCAGTGGCATTGCTGGATGCTTGGTAAGGGTTCGGGGGTCGAGAGGCTTGGCTTCTGCTCTCTCGATCATGGCGATCATGCTATTTTTGGAGCCCAGTTCAATCAGGTTTGGCACCTCCATGACTTCTTCAAAAAGACTCTGTAGAGGGGGGCCACTGAGAGCATCTTTTATGAATTCTGGTTCCTTCTGCTTTGGAGTTACTGTCTCGAATGTGGCCTCGGAGGCTGACCCGAACAGTTTGTTTCCCATGAAGAGTGTCTCGAGCTACTCTTCTATGTCTGGGATTCCTTTAAATGTGTACTCATGCTGAACTGTGGTGGCAATTGGTTCAGATAGAGCTGTGATGTTGAAGAACGCTCCCCTTATCGGATTACCCTTGAGTCCTCTGAAACGCTTGAGGTCCCGTGCTAGCTTTCCCATCCTTTCTGTAGTCTCTGTGCTGACTTTCCCTGCTTCTTTCTCATCTTCATCAGTTTCACTTTTGGTCCCCTCAGTTCTGCTGTCGGTTTGGCTGTCGGTTCCCTCAGTTCTGCTGTCGGTTCCCTTGTCGGTTCCCTCAGTTCTGCTATCGGTTCCCTTGTCAGTTCCCTAAGTTCTGCTGTCGGTTCCCTTGATGAAGTAATGAGCGAGATCGAAACTGTAAGGTCGGAGGTTGGGTGTGCCGTTGGAGGTTCCCCTTTTGCGGGCTGCTGCCTTGGTGCTGGCGAGCCTTTTATTTTCTTTGATATAAGCTGGTGTTGGCACATAACCGAGCCCCTGGACTGTAGTGTGGTCCTTGACTTCGATGACTTGGTGTTGGCCTTGTAACCTTTTGTCGAGCCCCAGTCTTGGGATGAAGTTCATGAGTTTCATCATCTTCATGGCGGGAGGGATTTTGTCCCGAAACAGTTGAAGGTCCATGCTGCATATTTGGATCTTGGAGGTCTCCAAGGTGAATCCGGTTAATGCCATATCATCATCATGCTTGATCTCTAACACTGGAATGTTGTTGGTGTTGGTCCCCTCGGTGGTGACGCTGTCGCCATAGACTGTTGTTAGGTCATTGCCTTGCATGAACTTGATACACTGATGAAGGGTGGATGCCACTGAAATAGCCCGGATCCGAGAGGCAGCGCGTTCGCGCCCCGGCATCTGGCATTTTGTCCCCCGCCTCGCGGCGGTTCGTTTTCCGTTTCGTTGGAGGTGTCTCGCCGTTTGTTTTCGCATTTGTAGAGTCGCCACGCCGTTTTTATTAAGCCCAAAACATTGAAAAAGGGCATCAGTTTAAAGATAATTTTAAACTGTTTTTGTGTGATGAGATTTTGAGTTCGGAGGTCAGATGACTCCTCGGGAAGAGAATATTAGAATATTAGAGCTCACCCGAGTAGCCTCGTAAGACGAGTCTTTCGGATACCCCTAATATCCTTTAAATGTTGTGTGTGTGTGTGTGTGCTTTTAAAAATGCATGCTGTATCGGATGTCTACATTGTATGCTATGTATGGAAATGTATTGAAATAGTAATGGAAGGAAGCCTTACCAATGTTGGTTCGTGTACTCTGTCTTCCGGGGAGTAGTGTTTGAGGTCGGAGTAGCGTTCCGGTAGGGATCGGGATTGCTTCGGGAGGGACCGGTTGTCTGCGGACAGAGTCTCGGCGTGAGTTGAGGTTGTAGGCTGCGTTCGGGCAGAGGTTCGGCGTGCGTTGTGGTGGCAGGAGTCACTCGGGCAGCGTTTCGGCGTGGTTTGGGATCGCCGGTTTGACTCGGAAAGAGCCGGGACAGAGTGGAAAGACCGAGGCAAGGCCTCGGAGTACCACGAGGGGCCTCAGAGTACCTCGAGTGCCTCGGGGCGGCGCGGGAGCGTCTCGGGAGCGCTCGGGAGGCTTCGGAGCACCACGAGGGGGCTCGGAAGGCCTCGGAAGGATCCGAAAGGGCGGGAATGCCTCGGAAGGACTTAGAGGGGAAGCCGAAGGCCTAGGGAGGAAGAGAGAAGTGGGAGGTGTGTGAAAATGAGGAGGGGGAGCCCTCTATTTATAGTGCCGAGATTAGGTGCAAAGAGGTCCGTACGGACCTCCACAGTAATCCGGTATTTTGGTTTTCCTCGATTTGAGGGAATGCGTGATGATGGAGGAATATTTGCAATTATGGTGTCCCACGAGCAATAAGGTCCGTACGGACCATCTTGCATGCAAAGAGGTCCGTACGGACCAACTAAGCATGTGGGTAATCATTTCTTAGGGATTTGAGGAATATTGTGGACTTTAAGGAGATTCGGTAATTATGACAACAAAGAGGTCCGTACGGACCAATATTGCTTTCCCAATTTCTGAAAATTCCCGAAAGGTCCTTTTGTCCCTTTTTATCCCAGAAGGCTCCTCCACTTGGTTTGGTTGGGGGTTTAGAGAGGGTTTTGAGTGAGAGGGTCGTCGAGGCTGTGTTGATGAGTCTGCGGTGTTTCCCGTGTGTTTGAAAGGGGTGATCCAGTTGGGGTACTTACAGAAGCCCTCGACGACGTCACTTATGAAAGAAGTGGGGTCGCCGATAAGATAAGGGTCCTAATGTCTGGATCGCGTCTTTGGGAGAGGAAGTGTCCGTGGAGGTCGGTGTGAGGACGTGGTGGTGTCCTTTTGTGTGACCGCATAGGTCGGTAAGGTTTGGACCACGTGATAGGATTCCTACGTATCCACAGCGGGAATCAAGCACAGTCGTAGTTCGGGTGTGGGGTGAGTGTTTTGTGAATGCGGGCGTGGTGGTGCCCTGAAGTGTCGTGTGACCGCCGAGGTCGGTTGTAAGGACGTGGTGGTGTCTGGGTGACCGCATGGGTCGATGGGTGGACCACGTGATAGGATTCCTATGTATCCACTGGTGGGAATCAAGCACAGGTCTTAGTTCGGAGGTCGTGAAATGCGCGAGTGCGGGCGTGGTGGTGCCACTGAAGTGTGGTGACCGCCGAGGTCAATTGTGAGGACGTGGTGGTGTCCTGGGATGGAAATTTTACGATTTTCCTAATCGGGTGGTTTAAGGCCTTCCGGGCCGGGGATAGTGATTTGGGAGGTTTATACGGTCTTCCGGACCGAGTGGTTTAAAGCCTTCCGGGCTAGAGGTAGTATGAAGACTTGAGTCGTCTTCTGGTTGCAGTTTGCCATGCGTGAGGACTTTGAATCGTCTTCTGGCTGCGGTTTGCCATGTGTGAGGACTTTGAATCGTCTTCTGGCTGCGGTTGGTGCCACGCTGGAGGACTTTGAATCGTCTTCTGGCGGCGGTTGGTGCCACGCTGGAGGACTTTGAATCGTCTTACGCGGCGATTGATGTTATGCGCGAGGACTTTGAATCGTCTTCTAGCCGCAGTTGATGTCATGCGCGAGGACTTTGAATCGTCTTCTAGCCGCAGTTGATGTTATGCGCGAGGACTTTGAATCGTCTTCTAGCCGCAGTTGATGTTATGCGCGAGGACTTTGAATCGTCTTCTAGCCGCATTTGTGGAGGCGTGGCTGCCTTGTGCTTTGATAGCGAGAGGCGTAGATGCCTTTGTGTTTTTGCATGTTGAGTAGAAAGGTTGGACTTACGATGACTGCCGGTGCTTGCGTTGCCGTTGAAGTGGGCAAGGATGACGGCCGGTGATTGCTTCACCATTTGGCATTTTGGAGGCGCTTCGTGCCTTGGGACTTGTACTCGGAGGTGTTGGCTCCTTTTTGTGCTTGTTTTGCCATTTGAGTGGGCAAGGATGATGGTCGGTGCTGGGGATATGCAGTCTTGTGTGACTTCCCTTTGACTTGTTGGGGAGGAGCTCGGGCTTACTTTGATGGCCGATGCTTGCGTTGCCGTTGAAGTGGGCGAGGTTCGGAGCTTACAACGGCGGCTTAGGTGCTTGAATTGCTGGGGATGCATGACCTTGTAGGGGCCCTTTTCTGTTGGGAGGATGACTTCGGACCTCTTTTGAGGGCCAGTGGTTGAGTTGTCGTTGAGCATTTGGAGGCGTCTTGTGCCTTGATATTCGTGCTGGGAGGTGTTGGCTCCTTCTGGAATTGCCGTCGGGCATTTTGGAGGCGTCTTGTGCCTTGATATTCGTACTGGGAGGTGTTGGCTCCTTCTTGAATTGCCGTTGAGTGGGCGAGGATCGGGCATACGCTGACTGCCGGTGGTTGAATTGCCGTTGAATTGGCGAGGTCCGGTCTTATGCTGACGGCCGGTGATTGAATTGCCGTTGAATTGGCGAGGTCCGGTCTTACGCTGACGGCCGGGGATTGAATTGAAGGGTTAGGGACCATTCTGCACTTGGCTTTGCTGGAAAAGGCCTTAGGACAGCCAGGGGCAAAGATTATAAGGGCAGGAAAGTAATTTGGCCACCCCTTGCAAAGAGGTCCGTACGGACCAACCTGGCTACAAAGAGGTCCGTACGGACCAAGTTGGTTTTTTTGCAGTTCCCAGATTTTGACCGGGTTAAAAAACCGAGGCATCCCCTTCATTTCCCATTTCCAGTTCGTGAACCAGGCGAGAGAGAGAGAGAAAAAATCCTCCATTTTTACCAAAATCTTCCATTTTTTCGCTTGAATCGCTTGCAATGGCGGAAGGATCTCGAAGGAGTCGTCGTCAACGCAGTCAAGAAGTGGTCGAGCAACGGATGGAGCTCCAAAGGAATTGGATTTCGTTTGTTCCATCTTCGAAGAACCCGGATGTCTTGTATCCGAATCCGGAGGTGCACAATCGTCGCTCTATGAACGTCGGGGAGGTAAGAAATCCATTCCGTTTTGATTCCCTGCTCGAATTTTTGAATGCTAGAACTAGGTTTTAGTTTTTCGCATTTTTGAAATTTTTGTTATTTTTTATATGCCTTTTTGTGAAATTCTTGATGAATTGTTGAAAATGGACATGTAAAAATTGTGGGTATGTGTATTTTGTGTAGAAATGTGTAGATTAGCTCTTATTTGTGAAAATAAAGTGCTTCTCTAATGAAATGCATGCTTTGGTGTTTTGTACCGTATGCTATTTATGTATGTACATTATGAGAAAAATTATCGTGTAGTGATAATTTTTGTGAAAAAATGTGACATGTGCCGTGTTTTGTGACGGGTTTTGTCTGAAAGTGTGTGCCGTGTAGGGACGGATTTTTTTTTTTGAAAAATGTGTTATGCGTATGTGTCGTGCCGTGTGTGCCATGTTTTTGGGTGACGGACTTTGTGGGGAAAATATGTGCAATATGTGCCGTGTTTTTGTGACGGGTTATATGTGCCTTTGCCGTGTTGGGACGGACTTTTTTTTTTTTGAAAATGGGTCGTGTAGGGTTTAATCCCTTTTTTTTTTTTTGAGAAAATGTGTACAGGGTGTGCCGTGTTTTGTGACGGACTGCATGGGAAAAATTACATGGATAATGTATGTGAAAATTATGTGCGACATGTGCCGTGTTTTGTGACGGGATATATGTGAAAAATATGTGCAATGTGTGCCGTGTTTTGTGACGGGTTATTTTCATGGCTTTCCGTGTTGGGACGGACTTTTGTGCCTTTTATTTTATATTAAATCTTGTGATTGACGTACCTTTCTTTGTGTTTACTGCGGGATGCGGGAGCTTATGGCGGGAAGGCCAAGAGGATGAAGACTTCGGGGATCGCTCGAGGCATTGTTGGCTTGTGGCGGCGGATGCACGATATTTCCGTGGATGGTAGGCCGAGTCCCGGAGAGGCTGGTCTACGCTTCGGCACAGGTGTGTTCGTTGAGAACACTGGTGGGGTTTCGACACGAGGAAGAACAAGAGCGTCTTCCTTGGCCTTTCAGTATTGGTGGGATACCACCCACACCTTCCATCGAGTGGGGAGAGGTGACGGTGACAGGCCAGGTTTTCTTTGCGATCACTTAGGGCTTTCCTTGAAAGGAGGGCCGGTGCGGTGGAGAGATATGATCTCGATGTGGTGTTGACCGAGCTGCTTGGGCTTTGAGCCTCGTCCTCGCGAGGGAGCACAGGCATGTTGTATAGTGACGTGGAGGCGAAGATCACGGCCATTGGGAGCCTATGTTCGGGAGGACCGGCCGGGTGACGGCGGAGCGGTTGGCGCGCTCCTTTTTGTGGTATGCCTTTGTCAGAGACTTTGTTCTCGAACCACGCGACCGCGGCTCCGCTTTGCTCTGTTGGAGAGCTTGATTGACTGGATAAGTGCAGTGATATTGCTTGGGGGCGAGCGAGGCTTGGGCGAGCTCTACTTCTCCTTGGACCGGTTTAGCCGGGTGTGGCGGATTCGTTGGCACATTTTGACTTTGCTTTGGAGGTATGAGTTTATTGCTTTGTTTTTGATTTAGCAACTTGTCGTTTCTCCGTTTTTCTTTTGCCTTTGAGCCCTTTCTATTTTTTTGTCACGGGTGTGGTTCTATGAGGTTTTCCGAGTGCTTCCCGTGGGATAGAGATCAGAGGTATTCTTTGCGTACCACCTGCTATCTTTGGCTGGGCTCGTACGGCGAGGAAGAGGAGGACCGGCGGGGGAAGCTCACCATCGCCTATGGGGATGTGCGGGAGCGTCACGGAGAGGGTAGCCGGAGGGGTTCGTTTTGTTCCCGTGGGCTCGGTATGAGGGGATGAGTTTGAGGGGCTCAGGAGTGACGGCGCAGCGGAAGATCTTTGCGGGGCTTGACTGCGATGTTATGTATGCAGGGGAGCGGGTCTTACGGCGGCATGGCCCAGGTGTGCTTCCGTGGCTCGAGGGACCCTCCCTTTTGGGATGCTTGATTCCGGGACATGGATGTGCTTGATTTTGAGAGGTACCTTGGCGGTGTGGGCGCCGAGGAGTTCATCTTGTATGGAGAGGAGTACGGGGCCTTCGTGAGGAGGAAGGCGGGAGCACCGCAGTGTACCGGCGAGGAGAGAGAGGCGCCCGCGGGCTCCCGAGAGGTTCCGATGCGGGGCCGGATTTCACGTATGTCCGCGGGGACGGATCGAGGAGGAGGGTGTCATGCCGTTCTGAGCGAGCTCTGCTTGCATACGAGTGGATCCCGATAGATCGGTGAGTGTGCTTGACTCTTTTCCATCTTGGCATCTTTTACGTATTTTTCTCTTTTTGTTGTTGAGTATAAGCTGTATTCTTGAGCGTTTCCTTGGCGCTTGTTGGTGCGGAGTCCAGGAGAGCCTATGATATGCCGACTCGCCGTTACGTGGCGATGAGGTCGTTTGCGAAGAAGATGGCTTCGAAGATATCTTGCCGGTCTTCGCGACGCGTGCCGGCGTACGAGCCTATGCCTTCGAGGCATTACAGGAACGTTCCTCCGCCTAGAGCCGAGCGGAGCCGCGGCGGGAGGGACCTTCGAGGCGGCATAGCATGGATGCGGGACATCTTCGGGAGCTCGGGCCGCGGCCCTTTTATCGTTCTTCCCTCCTCGGGATGCACGGGGCGAGGGTTCGTCGAGCCTTCTTTCTTTGATCCTTTCGCCGGATTTGATCCTTGGATTACTTTGAGTGGCGGCCTCGGCGAGGCTCGGTATTCGATGACGAGGATGTGGCGGGCGAGTTCACGGGGATGCCCGACTTCTCTGGAGGACCTTGGCGAGGATGATGATGATCTTGAGGAGTCGGATTAGTATTCATTTGCTTTCCCTCTTTCCATATCTTCTCTTTTTTTGTTTAGCAACAGACATTTGATGGGTACTGTAATAAAACACTTGTATTTGCATGGCAAAAGTATTCTATTTTAAGATGTAATGTCATTTTTGTGATTCCGGGATTTGTCCTAGAAATTGTTGCTATTATTATTTTTTATTTTGTGCATGCCACGTGAGGCTGAGAGTGCGTTTGTGGGTAGTGTATGTTTGCGGGAATGGCTTTGGCCGGTGTTTGGGCGAGTTTGGAGCAAGGTCTGCGAGGGCAGTGGTTGTTATGCTTGTTCTTTGGGGAAATGGGTTCCTTTTGCAAGGAGGTCCGTACGGACATACTTAGCATGCAAAGAGGTCCGTACGGACCAACCTTGCTTTGGGAAGGACATAAATGCTTTCCGGTGTCTGGTTCTTCCTCATTTCCCCATTTGCGGCCATTTTCGAGCTTTCTTCCCCATTTTCTCTAGGAACCTCCATTTTTGCCATGGATTCTTCGTATGTCCCTAGAATTTTGCCGAGGCTTTCGCGGGAGAGGCAAGCACACTTCCTTGAGCGGTTGAAAACGTGGATGCGGCGCCGTATGAGGCATCGGAGACGGGCTTTCGAGGTAAGGTTTCGTCTTTGCTCGATTTGGTCTTTTAAGGAGTTGGTTCTGATTGGGATTTGTTGCGAGGCTGCCGTGAAGTTGCAGGATGTTAGGAGGCACGTGTCTTGTTTCTCCTACAATGAAATGGTGCCCACTTTTGAGGATTTTCGGGCTTTGATTGGAGGACCGGAGGTGGAGGCCATCTCGCTTCCTTTGATTGGTGGTCTTTGCGGTGAGCGTGAAGCTTGCGAGGCTTTCTTCGTACTTCGTTGGAAGAAGTGCGGGCATGATCCTTGATTCGGGTCATATCGACATTTATGAGCTGCCGGAGCGGTTCATGGTTGATGATGAGTGACGTCTCTTGGGATGCATTCGCCTTGTGCGTGATGGCGACGCTCTTCATGGTCGGCTCCCTTGGCATTTGTGATGGCGCTTTGCTAGATGTGGTAGGGCGCTGCGAGTTTGGAGAGGATATTGTCCCGTTGGTCTTTGGGGAGACTCTTCATGGTATCGATCGTCTGGCGGCCCAGGGATCGTTTCATGAGAGGAAGCCCGCTTTGCTCACCTTGTGGGCTGAGAGAGACTTCGGGCCATGCCGAGGCTCAGACGTCGTTTAGCCCGTGGTCATTTGCTCGGCGACCTCTTGTGTTGGATATGGATCGATCCGCTGGGAGAGATGGATGGCACGGCTTGGTACGCATCGAGATCATTGGTGGGTTCCGCCTTTGGAGGATTGAGACTAGGAGGATCTTGCGGGGAAGGGTCCTACGTTGTCGAGTTCCGGGTTTGTCTTGGTCCTCCTTCTATATTCCGTCGCTTGTTTCCCGGCGGTTTGGGATGAAGCGAGGAGCCTTTGTTGGGGCAGGATGACCTTGCTGCTTTGCGGAGGTAGTTCCTCTTTGTATGGCGGCTTCGGGTGCCTTCTTGTATTTTACGAGGGTATGGAAGTATTCCGCTTTCCCTCTGTGGTACTCCTTAGACGTCGGGGGAGTGTCGTATTGACGACTCGGTGCACGGCTTTGGTATGAGCGGCGTGTTGGGCGATCCCAAGTGGTCTTGGAGAAGCGAGGCGTGTAGCGATTACAGGACCCGGTTGCCGTAGTAGCTATTGCCTTAGGAGTGCCGAAGCACAGTCGACCCTTTGGATGTGACGGGAGACACTTTGTTTGACTACGAGACTAGAGTTGACCGGCGACGGGGAGAGGTCCTCTTTTACGGGCTCGCGGGGAGGAGATCAGAGCCGAAGCACGGGCGAATGAAGCCACGAGAGCTCTTGGATTGTTTGACTCTACGGGGAGGACCCACGATCTCGGGCGAGAGACGCGAGTTGGTTCACGTGGAGCGAAAGAAGACTCGCGGGGACGAGGGAAGAAAGGAAAGAATGGCGAGGGACAAGCGCGAGATGGCGCGGAATGACCTCCTAGGTATCCATTCATTGCATTTGCAAACACATTATTAGTTAAATGTATTAAAGTTGTCTTTTAGCATGTTGTGAACTTAAGAGTAGACCGTGCTTGAACTCATCAAGAAATGTTGTAACCTTTAGTGATTTGTGATTTACTTTTAAAGCTTTGTCTAGACGCAAGATCTCTTGTTTGCCTTTGTTTCTTTTGTGCACTTTGTCGGCGTCCATCTTTGGACTTTTACATTTGCATTTGCGGGTGAAGCGATGCAGGCCATGACGGCAATCCCCTTTCTTTGAGGCTTTGTGCTTGGTGAGAGGTTGAATGCTCCCTTGACAAGTCGTTTTAACGGTCTTTTTCGTAGCTTCCTTGCCTCTTGTTGGCGTCGGGCTCTTGACCTCTATTTGTAGCTTCTGCTTGAGCTTCTTTTATTTATTGTTTTTTTTTGTGAGCCCTTGCTCGAGCTCTCTTTTTTTTTTTTGAAGCGCGTGAGGGCGAAGACAAGCCCCTGGCTTGGAAGCAGACATGAGTCAGTCGTTTGATCTTTGAGTGACCCTCGGATGTCCTTTGATGTTGCCGCCGTCGTTTGACTTGGTCAAGGTATTTGTTGGGCGTGTTCTTGAAAAGTGCGTAGCTTGATGGAGGTCTTGATTGACATTCAAACTTTTGACTTTTTGTGTATTTTTAGACCAGGACCAATTAAGGTTGCCTACGTTCCCCGGACTAGAGGGCTCGGGTCTGCGTAGTTCGACACTACATGGAGTGCCAAGAGATGCACGGTTGTTCTTCTTCGGGCGAAGTATCTGCGAAGTTTGCTTCCGTTATTTGGATTCATGAAGGGATTGCCGTCTAGGTGCATCGGCTTCATGGCGCCTCCGGAGAAGATCTTTTGAACCACGAAAGGGCCGATCCATGTGGGTTCCCATTTTCCCGGTGGGTTGGTTCGAGTGGGAGGCTTTTCTTTGAGTACAAGGTCGCCTTCCACGATGTCTCGGGATTTGACTTTCTTGTCGAAAGCTCTAGCCATCTGCTTTGATAGGCTCGGGACGTGTTCCATGGCCTTTAGTCGTCGCTCGTCTAGCGAGCCAATTCGTCATGTCGGCCGGAGCCATTCGACTTCGTTGATGTCATTTTCTAGCGGTACTCGGAGTGAGGAATTTCCGGCTCGATGGGAAGGGTGCTTCCATCCCGTATGTCGGGGCAAATGGGGTTTCTCCCGTGGTGTTACGGCGTGTGCGGTAGCCCCAAAGTGCAAGGTGCGGCTTCTCGGGCCAATCTCGTCCTCGGGTGGTCATTTTCGGATGATCCGTTCGAGGGTTTTGTTTCTTTGCTTCCACGGCGCCGTTTGTTTGTGGCCGGTAGGGAGAAGATTTGTGGCGTGTGATCTTGAATTCGGCCCGGCGATCAGTCGAATTCCCCTTCGAAGTGTGAGCCGTTGTCGATATGACCTCATTTGGGATGCCGTATCGGCGGATGATGTTTTCCTTGAGGAAATGCGCGACCTTCTTGGAGGTGAGTACCTTGTAGGACTTGGCTTCGACCCATTTGGTGAAGTAGTCGATGGCTACTAAGATGAACTTCGTGGCCAGATTCTTTGCTGGCGGAGCGATTTTCCCGATGACGTCAATTCCCCAAGTGGCGAAGGGCGAGGTGTAGTCATGCGGTAGAGATCGTGGGGCGACGAGATGATTGAGGTTGGAGAACCGTTGGCACTTGTCGCGGCTTCGGACAAAGTGGATGCAATCTGCCTCCATGGAGATCCGGTAGTAGCCCATCACGAGAATGATTTGCATCGGGGCTGCGGCGTTCGTGTGGGGACCGCAAGCCCCATTGTGGACTTCGTTCATGAACTTGCTTGCTTCTTCTTGGGCGATGCGGCGTAGGAGTGGCCCGTGGTAGCGTTTCTTGTATAGCATGTCCCGAGGATGACGAAGTGAGAGGCAAGGCGTTTTAGGGCCATGATGCTCTTGGTTTTGACCCCTCGTGTGTGGGTCTTCCTTGTTCATGAAGGTGGTTTCCCGTTCTTGAGGTATTGGAAGATCTGGTTTGTCTTTGGAAATGGCGTCGGACTTGCGTCTCTTTGGCTCTTCGGCAATCTTGCAAATCGTTGTGATTAAAACCTTCTCGCGGCTTGGGCCCGGTTTTCTCTCGTTTGACAACATGCTTAAATGTTTGCTTGATGCATTTATTTAATTAATGTGTTTGCCTTTTGTATAGATGAATTGTTATTAACTTGTTTTGATTAGTTAATATCATCATTTGTTAAAGATGCAATGAAATGATTTTTTTTTAGGAAGGTCGGACCTTTTATTGAAAGCGTGAAAGGCTGTACATTGTTGATCAAAGATTCACAATCGTCGGGCGTAAAGCCGTCAAAGACTCGAAAGATGTGAATACACGAGACAACAAGACTCGAAGCTAGACTATAGGCGACGAGGGATTGGACCGAGCTTCATTACTCTCGGATGGGTTTGTAGCTCTAGAGGGAGTGGTCTTTGGTTCGGGTGGCCAATCTTCCCTTGGCATGAGTCCGGAAAGTAGCTTGCATGCGGTTCGATTTCAAACCGGATCGCGGAGGTTTTGGTGCTCCCACGATGATGTCCCTCCATTAGTGTTGCCACCGAGTCCTTGGGGTTTTGATGATAGAAGTCGGCGAGGGCTACTTCTAGGAGGGCGAAGCATTCGGCGGTCGGAGTGGATTCTTGCGTGTTGATCACTTTCATAGAATGCGCTTCTTTATGCAGGATCTTTGCTTGGACGACGTTTACAATGTCGATTCGAGCGGACATGCTATATCTCCTTCCACTTTGATTAAGCCTTGGAGGAGGTTGCGCCATTGTTCGTCCGGGTCGGACACCGAGAATGTTGAATTGAACTAAGGCTGTGATGGTGTCCCCATAAGATCCGAGAGTGTCGGCTAGAGGGTTGTCTTGTGCGGGGATCGGTGATGAGCCGGTTGCAAGAGGGTTTTCGGCGAAGTAAGGGTCTACTCCTCGATCAATCTCCATTAGGGCATCCGTCTCTTGATCCTCTCTCAAGCATTCTTCACGGTCGCATATATCGAGTTGTCATCACGACCCATGAGTTCTTCGATTTCCGGCTCGTCGCGGCTTAGAGCGTGGATGTAAGGATCCACTTCGTAGCGGGACGGGGTAGGAAGAATCATACGGAGAAGAGTATTCGGTCATGTCGGGACCTTCTTACAGGTCGTAGCTTGCGGCCAAGCACTTGCCATTACTGCTGCTTCCGCGGATCACTTCGATCGCTCCATTGGCATTGATGAATTTCACGCATTGGTGAAGAGTAGATGATCTTGCTTTCATCGATGTATCCAAGGTCGTCCCAACAAAGCGAGAGAAGGTTGGTTTGATTTCCACGACTTGGAACTCTCTGGACTCCGGTTGTACGTCGAATTGGATCCTTAGATTGATGACTCCTACGATCGGTCGTGCGGTGGAATCGTAGGCTCGGATTACCGAGGTGAAGGCCTTATCGAAGAACGGTCGATGCGGAGTCGTTTCGGTGTGCTTAAAGCGATGATGTTGGCTGCGGAGCCGTTATCAATCAAGACGTTCGGGAGGAAGAACATCTCTATTTTTATGAGGATGAGGAGGGCTTCGTTGTGCCGATTCTCACATATTGGCAAGTCATCGTCTGTGAAGGCTAAACCGCTTCCCGTGCTACCGTTTGACTCGGTCTCTTACGGGAACGTTCGATCCATCCATTTGTATGCCTTGGGTAGGGCAAAGATCGTAGGGAGACGGTGGCCCTTGGGCGTTCTTGTCGGAATTCCCGGTCACGAGATCTCTTGACTCTGGTTTCACGCTCCCGGTCGTAGCGGGACGGCATGCTTGACGGTTTCGGAAATTGCGGGGGTCTGCTCTCGCTTGGAGTTTCGTCAAAGGCTATTGAGTTTACCACTGTCGTTCGGGGGAATGGATTTCCGATGGTATTGGGACCACGAGGGCGTTCCAATTTTCCCTCCTCAATGAGCCTGGACCACACAGCTTGAGCACGAAGCAATTGTCGGTGGTGTGGCGGGGTAGTTGTGGAAGGCGCGGTGTTTGCTCATATCCATGTTGGGTTTGAGAGTCTTCGGTTGGAAATTCTCGAGTGGTTTGAGAAGATTTCGTTTCACCAAAGCTTCAAATACTTGACCCGAGGCATTTCCGGGTTATCTAAATCTTTGAGCTGTGGGAAGCGAGGGGATTGTTATTCTTTGGGGAGCTTGATCGCGGTTTACTTGAGCTCCGATTACGAATGTAGTGCCTTTGTTCATTTGCTTCCTTTCCTTTGGTCGGGCGGGAGTTGAAGTTGCCGAGAGTTTGTTCGATAAGCGGTAAGATGAGGCGGGGGTTCTTTGTTGCCTTTTGAAGACTCGAGTCTTTTCAAACTTTGTCCGGCGTTGACCGTAGCACGGAGATCCGGATAGAAATGGTGGGCGATCAAGGTCCTCAAAGATGGCTTGAGGCGGGAATGGAAGATGTCCATCTGCTCTTCTTTGGAAAGTGGATCCATTATCTCGCTTAGCTTCCGTTCCATCTTTTGTAGAACTCGCCCCATTTAGGTTCGTCATCCTTTTGTTCGGTGGCTTGCGGGTCATGGCGGTTTGTCTCCCATTCAAGGTTGGCGCGGTACTTCTCCGGGAAGATTTCAACGATCGATCCCATGTGGAGCGGTTTTACGCCTTCACATTGAGGAACCACCTTAGTCTTTGTGGATTTGAGGGAATCTTTGAAAATGATGCGCCATCTGTTGAGGGTTGCCCCTTTGGCTCTCATACCCGGGGCGTAGGTGTCGATGTGGGTTTTTGGGCATTACTGTCCCGTCAAACTTTTCCATTTCCGGCATCTGAACTTTGGAGGGAGAGGGACCACTTTGTTCGGATCGGTGGCGGGAGGGAGTCCTTCCGAGAACTAGCTAGCTTGCCTTGCATGTCTTTCATTTGTTCGATCGGCCAAGCCATGTGAGGATCGGTTATGCGAGGTGGGTTACCATTTTCGGGGACGGAAGCCGAAGATGGAGGTGGATTGGGCGTGGGATTGCCATTCGGGAGTCTTGGGGAGGTAGTTGAGTGTATACCAACCCATACAGGGTGTTGAAGTTGAGGGCGTGATTGCCGGGTCGTAGGGTTGTGTTTGGGAGGCTGGGAAATGATTCGTTAGCCCCAATTGGCGGACTAGCGAGGTGGCAAGCTTGAGATGTCGGGATATCCGCTCGGGATGCCTATCCACAGTAAGCATGGGGACTTTTGATTGTGATTGCGAGGCTCGTATAGAGGCAAAGGATTGAATCTGAGGGATCTGCAGAGATGCGTGGGATCGCGGAGCGAGCACGTATGTGTCTTGTTGGTGCGAAGCTTGATGTGCGGGCGGGAAGCTGGCTGTCTTGGCGGGCATGTCGGGCCCTTGGCCCAGCGCTGAGGAGCTTTGAGCGAAGGCGCTTTGCGTTGCTTGGGATCTCGTAGCTTGGCGGAGGCGGGACTGTGATAGCTTTGAGAAAGGAGCCGGTATATCTTCGTCCTCTATGAGAACAAAGGTTCCGTCGGAGTTGGGAAGCTATGGCCCATTCCTCGAAGACGCAAGGTGTCTACGATCCGGAGCTTCTTTGTTCCTCTTGGCGCTTCTTGATGGTTTCGAAGGCTCGCGGCACCTCCTCCATTGTCTGGAGGTTCCTTAGTGGCGGGGTTCCGTTTCCCTCAGCTGTTATCTGTTGATCCGTCGTAGGGGAGTATCGGACGGTGCGGACCGTTGAGCTGGAAGGGCTATCGGACCTTGTGACCTCGATGCGAAAAGGCGGCTTCCGGGGATTCTCAACCACTCTCGGTTATTTGGAGGGTGACGGGCAAGGTTTAGACACGGGAATGGCCTAACGGGATAAAGGGAAAGCTCGCGTGGCATGCGGTTTCCGTTTCTTTTATTTTACGATTTTTTTTTTGTTGTTTTAATTTACTTAAAACATGTTTTCTCGAGAATCCTAGGTAGGTTGGAAAAGATTGCTCTTCTTTTACGCGCAACTATGCTAGATCTGGAGTCGATGGAGACCATACGTGCGGCTATAAGCCCCTCGTTTTGCACACTGTATTTCGACATCCCGGGGTGGAGCGGCCCGGGCGAGGGTCCTATAGTGCAAGCGGTTTCCACCGGCCTAAAAGAAAAATCGAACCTAAGGACCGAGCTGTCATGTTCGTTTTGATGCGTTAGCCACGTGAATAGTGAACCGGCCGGCCATTTGAGTCAAGATCGAGTCAAGAGTTCGGCATGACCTCTCTTTACCTTGCTTGCGCATGAGGGTCTGGCAACGTTAGGCGTTGGTGGGTCATATTGTCATGGCGACGTATCAAAGGCGTGATGACATGGTGTCATGCGAGCATGGATGTATATCGGGACGGAACATCGTGCAGGTGTAGCCGGAAATCAAGATCGAGTCAAGATTTTAGCATGACCTTTCATCGCTTTAGCTTGCGAGGATCTTGAGTTCGAGCCTTGACTCGAGAAAAATGGCCGGCATGGTATATGTATCCGAGTTTGTATGACACGGGTGGGTAAAAACCAGCCGAGTGCAGACAGAGTGTGACTCGAGACTCAAACGTGCGGGGTTGACGCTTGGCTAGGATGGGATGTTTGGAATGATCCCGTGCGCGTACAAGAGGCCTAGGAAGACCTAACGGACTGCAAATGAGACCACTCGGGTTGAGGGTTGTAGTGTGCGGTGTATCCGGCGGCGGTGCGCGTAGCGTGCGGTGTAACCGAGCGGCGGTGTGAGTAGTGTGCGGTGTAACCGAGCGGCGGTGCGCGTAGTGTGCGGTCTCTAAAATTCTTTTTACGAGTAAAACGAAGTTTTGAAGAATTTTAAATGTATGCACGAGATGTATATTGATGCATTTTTTTGTATTTTTATTTTTTGTAAAATAAAAACGAAGCACGATGCACACACACTTGATTAAAGGAAGGGGTAAAATGAAAGTTTGACCCTCATCATCGTTTTAAAAATCTTTTGTTTTGTTTAAAAGATTTTAAAACAAAAACGTCCCAGCGGAGTCGCCAGCGAAATAGCCGGATCCGAGGCAGCGCGTTTGCGCCCCGGCATCTGGCATTTTGTCCCCCGCCTCGCGGCGGTTCATTTTCCGTTTCGTTGGAGGTGTCTCGCCGTTTGTTTTCGCATTTGTAGAGTCGCCACGCCGTTTTTATTAAGCCCAAAACATTGAAAAAGGGCATCAGTTTAAAGATAATTTTAAACTGTTTTTGTGTGATGAGATTTTGAGTTCGGAGGTCAGATGACTCCTCGGGAAGAGAATATTAGAATATTAGAGCTTACCCGAGTAGCCTCGTAAGACGAGTCTTTCGGATACCCCTAATATCCTTTAAATGTTGTGTGTGTGTGTGTGTGCTTTTAAAAATGCATGCTGTATCGGATGTCTACATTGTATGCTATGTATGGAAATGTATTGAAATAGTAATGGAAGGAAGCCTTACCAATGTTGGTTCGTGTCTGTCTTCCGCTGAGGAATAGTGTTTGAGGTCGGAGTAGCGTTCCGGTATGGATCGGGATTGCTTCGGGAGGGACCGGTTGTCTGCGGACAGAGTTTCGGCGTGAGTTGAGGTTGTAGGCTGCGTCGCGGCGCAGCGGGATCGCTCCCGGCGAGGATTCGGCGTGCGTTGTGGTGGCGGGAGTCACTCGGGGCGGAGTTTCGGCGTGGTTTGGGATCGTCGGTTTGACTCGGAAAGAGCGGGACACGGAAGTGGAAAGACCGGGCAAGGCCTCGGAGTACCACGAGGGGCCTCAGTACCTCGAGAGTGCCTCGAGGCGGCGCAGGAGGCGTCTCGGGGAGCGCTCGGGAGGCCCGGAGCACCACGAGGGGGCTCGGAAGGCCTCAGAAGGATCCGAAAGGGGCCGGGAATGCCTCGAAGGACTTAGAGGGGAAGCCGGAAGGCACAGGGAGGAAGAGAGAAGTGGGAGGTGTGTGAAAATGAGGAGGAGGAGCCCTCTGTTTATAGTGCCGGATTAGGTGCAAGAGGTCAGTACGGACCTCACTGGTAATCCGTGTATTTTGGTTTTCCTCGATTTGAGGGAATGCTCGTGATGATGGAGGAATATTTGCAATTATGGTGTCCCACTGAAGCAATAAGGTCAGTACGGACCATCTTGCATCTGAAAGAGTCAAAGGTGCGGACCAACTAAGCATGTGGGTAATCATTTTCCAGGGATTTGAGGGAATATTGTGGACTTTAAGAGATTCGGTAATTATGACAACAAAGAGGTCCGTGCGGACCAATATTGCTTTCCCAATTTCACCGAAAATTCCCGAAAGGTCCTTTTGTCCCTTTTTATCCCGAAAGGCTCCTCCCTTGGTTTGGTGGGGGTTTAGAGAGGGTTTTGAGTGAGAGGGTGCGTCGAGAGGCTGTGTTGATGAGTCTGCGGTGTTTCCCGTGTGTTTGAAAGGGGTGATTCAGATTGGGGTACTTACGAGGGGAGTCACTGAAGATGCGGTTGGCTAGTAACTTCCTTTAATGCGAGTTGTAGGTGTTGCACGGAGATTGATTGCGAATGGAGTACCGAGTAGGCTGCAAGAGGGTCTATTTGCTATCGAGAGTGACGAGTTGTAGTGCTAGGAGGGTCTCAAGGTACTTGATTGTGTCAGCGGGTCACCCTTATGGATGGGGGGCATTACCACTTCTCTAATGCGGGGTAGTTCGCAGAAGATGGGTCTCACACCATTCTTGTGTATGAGGAGTCACCCAGAAGATGGGTGTTCATTCCGAGATTCTCATTGCGGGGAGTTGCCGGAGGGTCTTACCTCAAGATTGTGATTCTCTTCGTGGATGCCAAAAATGGGCATGTACCACTTCTTTTCTGGGGAGTCGCCGAAAATGGTTGTATTTTGAATGGGGAGTCTCCACGATTTTGTACCCAAGGTTCACATTGGGGATGAGTCACCCGAAGCTGAAGAGGGTCTCACGCTATCTCAGTCTTTACTGCTAGTGAGATAGACCGTATAGGCGTTGTAAGAGATTGTTTGTTGAATAACGAACCACGAAAATGGGCGTTGAGTACTTAGGCTATGGGGGTCTCACGAAAATGGCGTTTGTACCCAAGGTTGTTGAGATAAATGTAGCGTTTTGCGATTGGTGTTGAATGGGGTCTACCTCTAGAAGATGGCGTCTTGTACCCATAAGTATTGTTGTTTGGGGGGACTCCCGAAGATGGCGTTTTACCGTGCATGTTGAGTAAGTATAGGTCGCCTGAAAATGGGCATTTGGCCCAGGTCTGCTTTTGACTGTTGTTGTGGAGTCATGGGTGAGCGTTTGGTAGGGTAGTTGCCGGGGGACTCGCAAGATTGTTCATTTGTACCCTTGAGGTTGGCTTGTTGAATGTAGGTCACCCAGGGGTTGTACCAGATTGACTTATTTTGAGGAGTCTGCTGAGTGTTATTGATAAGTTGGCTGTTGAATGGGGGGACTCGCATATGGGTCTCTGCTTTCCCTTCTTGAATGTGGAGCCGAAAATGGTGACTCAAATGGTTATGTCGGTGCGGGAGTAGTTGCGGGTTGTACTCACACTGTTGACCTTACATGGCGATAAATTTGTATTTTTCTTTGGGGTCTCACCGCGATTTTGACTTTGTTCCTTTGTGGAAGTCGCCGCGGACATTTTCGATGGGGGAGTCACCACTTGTCTCTGCTAATTCATTGGTTGATAAATGTAGGTGATTTAGGGGTCTCCCATACTTGACTTTTTTGTCATACAATTTGGTATTTTTGAAGTCTTGATTGTCGCTTGTTCTTTTGTGAGTCACCAGTGACTTTTCTTAGGAGTACATTTGACTTACTTCTGACGTGCCTCGAGGCTACACCGGTCTGTTTTGAAAATTTGTCGTCAAGTCACCAGTAAAAATTGTCTTCTTTGAGGAAGTCACCGGTGGTTTCTTTTCGTGGGAAGTACACATGAATGTTTAGTTCTTCTTTGGGGTGTCACCGAGATGACTACGTGCCATTTTTTCTTTGGGAAGTCTTCCTCGTGAATTTTTGTTTTCTTTGGGAAGTCACTTGGTCGAGTTGGCCATTTTCCTTTGAGTCACCATGGTGGCTCTTTTCTTTGAAGTCACCATGTTGGATTTGGCTTGTCTTTGAAGTCCCAGTAAATTTATTTGCTTGTTGGTAGGTAGTACATCTGGGTCTCGGAGTCACCATTATTGTTTTCTTTGAGGAATCACCCAGGGTTGTGGCCTCTTTTGTACTTGTCGATACTTCTTTGGGGGTCCATTCAGCAGGAATTTTGGAAAGTCAGGCAATTTGAAGGCTTTTTTCTTTGGGAGTGATAATTTGGCATGTTTTGATTCACCCCAGATGATTGACTATTTTCTTTGGGAAGTCTTCTTTCTTGAGGCATTTGTTTTCTTTGGGAGTCACACCGCTAATTCGGTGCTTCTTTGGATGGGGAGTCAGATGATTTGACTTTTGTCTTTGCGGTTTATCACCACTTAGGCTTTGGGAAGTCGTCGGGACGGTCTAGGAGCCTTGTTGCTTAAGTGCAGGGCTACGGATAATGATCTTGATGAAAAGATCGTGATGGCTGGACCTTTGCACCCGAAAGAAGTTTCTCACGTACCTTAAAGCAGAAAGTAATCAATTTGCGGTCGTAGCTTTCATGTGTGGCCTTATGAAGATAATAGGGAGGAGTGATGCTACTGCGGGAGATTATGGAATCTACGTCCAAGATTTTTGACAAGAGGAATGGACTCCCATAATCGTCTTGGGGTGGACACTTTGATTTTTTGTCTTGGGGTTGGACGCTGATTCTAGGTCTTTGCAATTTATTTCGCCGTTTTTGCTTTGCATTATTAATCTTTCCGTTGCTCATGAGTCCTCTCGATGTGCAGGGAGACTTTGAAGTGAGGGTTTGAGAAAGGGCTTTTGATGAAGATATCGCCCATGAAGCGGGCTTTGAAGGTGCTCCTATTGTGTATGAGAAGGATTTTACAATGAGGATGGACCCTGAGAACGGGCTCTTGATGATAGGCTTAGCAGGAAATAATATGAAGCGCATGAGAATAGAACGCTGAAGGTTGCGGTGAAGGGCTCTTGGTAATGATACGGTACGAGAATGGGCTCGGTGTAATGAGGCCCTTGAGAATGGGCATCGTGAGGAAGGTTTGCCGCAAGCGGCTCTTGGAGAAGGTGCCCTTGAGAATGGGCTTTGCGCGGCCCCGGAGCCGGCTTTTGATGATCTGAATTCTTGGAGGATCGAGCTTTTGGTGTCGCGCCCTTGAGAAGGCTCTTAATGGCAAGTGCCGGAGGAATGAGCTCCTGGAGATGGTTTGCTTAAGAATGAGGCTTTTGTTGTGAAGGCCAGCTTGAGAATGGGCAATTCATTTGAAGACCGCTTGAGAATGGGCTTTTGAGATGGTTTGCCCTTGAGATGGGCTCTTTGGAGTGTTTACGTGCGTGGGAACATGCTTTGAGTCGCCCATGGGGCTTTTGATGATGAATTCCCTTGAGGATGGGCTTTCGGTGATGACACTGCTCGCTTTGAGGTTTGACTCTTTTGAAGATGAGGTATAAGCATCACAGAGGTGGAGCGTGAAACTCTTTGGAGCATTTGGACCTTTGGAGAAAAGGCGGGTGTTTAGCTCTATCCCTTCAAAATGCCAATGTAGTTAAACCTTATGAAGATAATAGAGGCGGAATGTGACACTGCGGGGAGATTTGAACTCTGTCCGGAAATTGTGATTCGAGGAGCAATCCTTACGATCGAATTATTGTACCTGATTCGGGTGTAGTCAAAACCGCCAAAGGCACTTTGCATTTTATTCGATTATTGAATATTTTGCTTATGCATTATTAATCGAGGCACAAGTCCATCTCGGTATCGAGATGGAAAATTGCGGAAGGATGGAAGCGGATATGTATGGAGCATTATGTATGAGGAGAGGATTGTGTATGGGATATTTGTGTATATGATGATGTATGGGTTGAACCCTCTCCCAGGAGGTGAAATGTAAGGTTGCCTATGGATTGCGGCTAGGCAAGTCGGGTGTACGAGGAGCTGCGGACGGTCGCCGTAGTTGATAGGACAAGGTATCGCGCTGAGCGACAAAAGAGAGAAACGGTGAAGATCCCGGCTTGGAGGATGGACCTTGGCGAAGCCCAGATTTTTGAGGTGAATTGAAGCAATCTTGGAGTGAATCGGTAAAGAGAGCGGAGCGGATGCGAAGCTGGCATGGGATTCATGCGTATCACGTGATCGCGACGAGTTATCTTGTGGCCCAGGAGGCAACCCACGTCATTTCAAACCACTTGATCGAAGTCGATCCAACTGGACAAGACTCGGAAGTGTTTACGTGCAAGGGGCATATCTTTCAAATGGTGGGAAATGAATCTGAGGAACTTCGTATGACACTCTCGATTTAGGTTTGACTCTTTTCTGAGAGTAGTATAAAGCATCAGCAAGCGGGAAAGGTGTAATGGAAGCCCCTCACGGCCGAAAGCGGTGTTTAGCTCTATCTTCCTATGATGTAGAAAGAGAAGATCTCTCATCGAGGACACTTGTAAACCCGTCTTATTAAGGTGGTGATCACAAAGCCGCTAAAACCCTCTTTATTACAGATGTTCGGGCGTTATTCACCGCCAAAAGCCGGCGATATGAGCGAATATTTTTATCAATCCTGAGGAGAAAGCCCAACTGATATCGAGGATCAAATTCAGAAGGATGGAAAGTGTATCGGGACGGCCCTTGCTGAGACCGGGTTTCTACGAGTTTTGTTCTCGTATTTCTTAGTGACCTGGGCCATTTAAGGTTGCCTACGTTACCCCCCATGGCGAGGAGCTCAGGTCACCGTAGTTCGGGCTTATCCCGAATGAAAAGAATGAACGTTGAAATTCAAGGATATGAGGACTTTTGAGGATTTTGAGAATCGAAAGAATATGTCCTCTTGGAGTGTCGATGGGAGACGCAGATGCGAAGCCCCAGTGGGACGTCCACGGTAGGTGTTTGCGGAGTAGAAATGAAATATGCTCACATGCGACGTCGAATGAACGGATAGAATTTGCACAATCTTCGCTTGACGGTTCTTTGATCCGGGATGGACTTGGCTTCGCTTTAAGCAATAATCTGTTTTGGAATGAAACTGCTATCAGGTAGGAACTGCGACTGGGCTTCGGGATTTCGATCGGTCTTCGGGTAAATTCGGGATATCATGCCTCTTAAAACGAGAGGTCGGCTGGGCTTTTGTTGGCTGAACCTCTAAAGATGAGAGGTTGGTTCTTGGGTAGGTGTTTGGGATTTTCTAAGGTGAGGGAATCCATGATTGCATTTTCAATGCCTCTAAGAAATGGGAGGTCAATTTTGGCTTTGGCAAGGGCAAAGGTAAGGGTAATGGGAATGTCCTCTAAAATCGAGAGGACGGCTTGGGATTGGTTAGCGGTACTGGTGAGGGACATCCGCGCTGTCTCTTTACTCACTTTGAGACTTCTCTTGAGTGACGACGACCTGATCCTTTCTGGACTTTTGCTCGAGAGGATCACTGGGGACTATGCTCTCTTTCTTTTCTTTTTTCTTTTTTTTTCTGTATCTTCTCTTTTTTTGTATTTTTGTCTCTCTCTTTTTTCTTTGAGAGGAGAATTTCAGCTAGTCCCCAGGATGGATCACTTCATTTTGCCGTTCTTGAGCTTGGAGACGGTCGATTCTTCTTTTGAATTACGGGAGCCTCAAGGATAGTCCCTCTTCTTCTTGAGATGGTTAAATGGGTTTCAAAACGTACCGATCTTGAACCAAAGGGGTATTGTTTAGTGAGGGGGAGGTAATGGTTTTCCTATGGGTGAGAGGTTTCAACCGCAGTCCCTACCGGATAATCCGAACGAGATCAAGTCTTCATTGCTTCTTTTAGCTTACTTCGCGGAAGATCCGTGCAGATCCATCGAGCAACAAGGTTATGAAAGAGATGTGAGCATATGGGATGCGAGATGGGGATATCAGTCGGTTTTCTCACTCTGATCAATTTAAACATTAGTCATTTCAAAGCATTAGTCGGTGAGCAGCACGAGCGATCATTTGGAATAAGACCATTTCAATTGAGTATAACGCAGGTGTGCTAGTAATGTCTCGAGTCTAGCAAGAAGAGAAATAAAGATTTTATCACTGCAAAGCAAAAATTGGTCCAACTTGGACTCGACAGACTCATATTCGACAGTGGACATTCTAGACCCTACGAGGACTGATCGACTGCATAAACATTCGGATGGGAGAGCATCGTTGCCATTGGTGCGGTGAGGACCCTTCTCAATCATTTTGTCCTTCATAAGTCGCCCTCCTTATCTTTAGCAATCTGAGCAAACAACCGTGCCTCTCGCTTGCGAGGAAGAATATTTTCAAGGGTAGCTCGCAACTCTTCGATGGACACATCCTTTTGCACTATGTTGCTGACCCATGTGATATGAGCTTCCAGATTTGTGGGCCATAGTCTTCTATACACCGAGCATTTTGGATTCCGCATCAGATGGATGACTGCTCGGGCACTTGAACTGCTTCCGCCTCAGGAATATGGACCAATGAGCGCCGGGAACGAGAGCGCACACCCAACTTGCCGTAGCCTTGCGGAGGTAAAGAGGTGAGAGCATGTATAGACGGAGGGTAGAGAACTTTGAGAAGGTACGGGAGAGGGAAGAGCGAGAAAGGAGACGGACTCGTGCAACACTTATTAATGTTCAAGTAGAAATCGGTGTTTTAAGTCCTAGAGACGGTTGGAAAAGGCTAATCCTTTATTTCACGCAATCTAGACCTCGGGGGAACCCTAGGGACACATCATCCACAAATACACCAAATGTATTGGTTCAAAATTAATAATAGGCAATAGTACCTAAATAAAACCAAAGCATTTACGGGACGAACGAGCAGCCCCAATTTCTGGAGAAATTTGGGCAGCATAACGGGTATTCCTGAAGAATTTCAAGGAAAAATCCGGCATGACCTCTCGTCGGTGCACGTTGACAAAGCGACATGATCTCTCGTTAGAACATACCGTGGGAACGACATGTCCTTTCGTGAAACCATGTTGCGATGGCAACATGCCCACACGTGCTAGGTTTTGGGGTAGATACGAAAGACTATTGAGAATTTTGAAACCACTCATTTTAGTGTATTTGAAAATGTCATGTCAAAAACCAACCGTTTTGGGTGAGGTTTAAATGTGTGGCGCCACCTATAACGCACTAGGGAGTTAGGTTTGATTTCAGGCGCTCAAGCGTAGGCGAATTTCATGACCGTCCGCGATGCCGTCAATCGCACTCGAGGGTTCTAGATCTACGTGATGTAGTGTGCGGGATGGCTATGTTCCTTTATTTATGAAACATGATTTTTTTTATTTATTTATTTTTATTATTATTTTTTTTTGAAAGGGAGAGAAAAGAAACAACTCACGCACACATCCCCGCAATGCATAATAATCAAGGATCAATAATCGATCATGGGGGACTGCCCCACAATCACAACCTGTATCAGAGAAATCAAGCCCTGCAGAATGACCACCTTCTGTCGCGTGACACAGGATATGGAGGGCACTATCTGTCGCGTGACAGAAAGAGTCCCATTGCCAGAATCTGAGCAAAGACCTAATAAGCCCCAGCCTCCAAGCACCATGCAATATCTCAGCCCCAGCACCAGCAAAACAGACAACAAAGATGGGACACAAGGGGGAAAGGAATAAAGCAAAGCACGTAAAATGCATTTAAACACATAACATGTCGCACAACAAAGCACACACAAATGAATGTAATGAATGTTGAACAAGCACGAAAGTCTGACCCACTTTTGAAAAACAAGTTTCAAGTCCCCAGTAGAGTCGCCACTGAATGTGCGCTCGCCCGAAAAAATAGGAAAAAGGAGTCGCCACGCTGTTTTAAGAGGAAACATTGAAAACCTTTTTGTTTAGAGAAAATGGGTTCGGGGGTCAAGTTACGTGTTGGGAAGAACCAAGAGTTCACCCAACACGCCTCGTCCGTAGACGAGTCTTTCAATGTTCAACATTCCATTCATTCAAATGTGTGTGCAAAGTGTGTATGACAAGAATACGTATGAAATGCATAATAGTGCTTTGTTTTATTACTCAACAAGGGGAAATACAATTTGTAAGCCATTTGCCATGGGAGGCCACATCCCATTTACAACTAAGAGGAACAATACTTACAACTGAAATGTGGTCTCTGCAGAGAGCCACTTGTGTTGCGTGACACAGGACTCCAACTGTCCAATTGTGTCGCGTGACACGAGTTGACCGTCTGCAAGTACCTTACAATGTGAGCACTGATCTAACAGAAATCAATCCAAATCCCAACACAATAACAATACAACTCAGAAACCAACGAATATACAATGGATTGACCAAGGGGATGTGGATATAGGGAGATCCACACTCCTTTGGCCAATAGGCAACGAATCCAACAAACTCACATCATTAGCATCGACAATACCAAGCAAAGCTAATTAAACGAGAGATATCGGCCGTAAGAGCTGGGGACTTGATAATTGGGGACAGATAGAGTCTAATTATCAAGTCCGGGGAATAAATTGCAACGAGACAAATAAACAGTAAATAAGAGATGAAAGTGAGGAAATCGTTACCCTCGTAGTCCACAAATTCGATACCAAGTTAGGTATCGAATTTTTCAATTCATCTTCGCGGAACAAACTCGAAATCAGATTCCAGGTTGAGTCGCTTGAGTGATTTCCAGTACGCAGATGTGTTGAACAGGCTTGGCTCCGGAACAGGGGAAGAAGGCTGTGGTCGTCGGCTTTGGGTAGGGAGAAGGATAGAACCGGGTAAGGGCGACTTTAGTTTAGAGATAGAGGTTGGATTGCTGCCGGAGTAGAAGGTAGGGAAGGTGCCGGTGAGATTTCCGTTCAATTGGATTTCAGGTCGATTGGTTTTGGGTGGAGAGCAGCTAATGGCGAGGGAGATTGAGAGATTCAGATCGGGAATTGAAGGAGGAAATTAGGTCGTGGTTTTGGTGAGATAGATGCGGTCTAGAATACGGAAAGAGGTTATCGGCTTAGGATTTGGAATTGGTGTTGTTGAGGAGAGGCACGGTGGTGGCTGTTGTGGTTGTAACCGGAGAAGACGGTGGGGAGGTCGCCGGTTGATTGGGAGAATTAGATGAGGAAGATGACAGGGGCGGCCATGGATGGATTGAGGGAGGTAGAAATTGGGTCGGTGAAGGGGGTAATTGAGATAGAGAGAGGTCGCTGGTGTTAGATTTGGGTGAGGGAGGAGCTTGGTCGAGGTTGCCGGTGTTGAGGGAGAGAACAGGTGAAGGTTTGGCTGGAGATTGGTGAGGCTGGAGATTGGTTTGGCTGAAGTGAAGGAGACCAGCAATGGAGGGATGGATCTGCGTATAGAGAGAGATTAGAGAGAGAAGGTGAAGTTTGCGTATTGAGAGAGAAAGGGTGAGCTGTGTTGTGTGTGAATTGTGAGAGCCCCCTTACAAATGAAACGCAAATTGGCATTTATACGTAGATTGGAAATTGGATTAATTGGTCGCACGACCCAATGTATCCAATTTCCATGCCTCAAGCTGTCGCACGACTGGAAACGCCAATAACCGATTCTGGCGCCAAAACCAGATTCTGGAACATTCCGGGTTAATACCCAAAAGGTCCAAACTGATTAATTCCTTTTAGGTCCTTTTGTCCGGGAAAGATATTAAAATACACTTCCTTCGCGAGAAACATATAAAATATTTCCGAAAGTCTCGGAACGGACCGGGAATTTACCAAAACGCCCCTTAGTGCAATTTTATCATTTAAAATGCACCTAAAAAAGGATTGCGAATTGGATTGGCGTACTCACACTCACTAAGCTTCCAATTCCATCTTTTGTAGAACACACCCACAGGCTCATCGTCCTTTTGCTCGGTGGCTTGCAGATCGTGGTGGTTTGTCTCCCACTAAGGTTGGCGCGGTACTTCTCCAGGAAGATCTCGCCGATTTGGTCCCACGTGGAGCGGTTTTACGCTCTTTTTTACGTTGAGGAACCACTTTAGCGCTGTGGACTTGAGAGAATGTTGGAAGTGATTCGCCATTTGTTGAGGGGCTGCCCCTTTGGCTCTCATACCCAAGACATATGTGTCGATGTGGGTTTTTGAGCATTCTGTTCCGTCGAACTTTTCCATTTCCGGCATCCTGAATTTCAGAGGAAGCGGGACCACCTTATTTGGATCAGTGGGCATGAGGGAAACCTTTCGAGAACTGGCTAGCTTGCCTTGCATGTCTTTCATTTGCTCGATCAACCAAGCCATGTGATGATCGGCAGGTTGAGGAGGGTTGCCGTTTTTGGGGATGGACACCGAAGATGGAGGTGGATCGGCTGATGGGATCGCCATTCGGGAGTCTTGGGGAGGTAGTTGAGTGTATACCAACCCATACCTGGAGTGTTGAAATTAAGGGCGTGATTGCCTGGGCCGCCAAGGGTTGTGTTTGGGAATTGGGGAAATGTTTTATCAGCCCCGAGTGGAAGACTAGCGGGTGGTAAGTTTGAGATGTCGGGATATCCGCTTGGGATGCCTGTCCCGGTTAAGCATGGGGGTTTCAGGTTATGGCTATGAGGCTCGTATAGAGGCATAGGATTGAATCCTGGGGGGTACCGAGATGCAATGGGGTCTGGTGGAGCAGGTCCGTATGTATGCTGTTGATACTGAGCTTAGTGGGTGCGAACGGGAAACTAACTGCATCTGAGGCGGGCATGTCGGAGCCGCTTGGCTCGATGCCCGAGTGGAGCTTTGAGCGAGAGCCGCTGCGTTGCGTGATCTCGTAGCTTGGCGGAGGCGGGACTCTTGATAGCTTTGAGAAACCGGGGGAGCCGGTATTTCTTCGTCTTCTACGAGAACGAAGGTTCCATCAGGTTGGGGAACTGCAACGGTTCCTCGAAGACGCAGGGTGTCTACTATCCAGGCTTGCTGCTCTTCTTGGCGCTTCTTGAGAGTTTCGAAGGCTCGTAGCACCTCCTCCATTGTCTGGAGGTTTCTTAGCGGCGGGGTTCCGTTTCCCTCACTCGATATCTCGTTGATCCGTCGTGGGGAGTAGCCCATTTGTGCGGACCGGCCGAATCGAAGGGCTGTCGGATCTTGTGACCTAAATACTGAAAAGGTGGCTCCCGGGTATTCTCAGCCACTCTCGGTTCGCTGGAGGGGGTGACAGGTAAGGTTTAGACATGGGAAGGCCTTTCGGGATACAAGGGGGAAAGCTCACGTGACATGCAGTTTCCGCTTTTCTATTTTTGATTTTTTTTTGTTGTTTTAATTTACTTAAAACGTGTTTTCTCAGAGTCCTAGGTAGGTTGGAAAAGATTGCTCTTCTTTTTCGCAACTATGCTAGATCCTGGGTCGATGGAGACCATTTGTGCGGCTATAAGCCCCTCGTTTTGCACACGTATTTCGACATTCCGGGGTGGACGGCCCGAGGCGAGTCCTATAGGGCAAGCGGTTTCCACCGACCTAAAAGAAAAACCGAACCTAAGGACCGAGCCTGTCATGTTCATTTTAACGTGTTAGCCATGTGAATAGTGAGCTGAGCCGACACCTGATTCAAGATCGGGTTGAGAGTTCGGCATGACCTCTCTTTACCTTGCTTGCGCAAGGGATCTGTGACGTTTAGGCATTGGCTATTTGGTCATATCGTCATGGTGACGTATTAAAGGCTTGATGACATGGTGTCATGTGAGCATGGATGTATATCCGGGACGGAACATCGTGCAGGTGTAGCTTTGGAAATCAAGATCGTGTCAAGATTTTTGCATGACCTTTCATCGCTTTGCTTGCGCAAGGTATCTTGAGTTCCGAGCCTCGACTCGAGAAAATGGCCGGCATGGGATATGTATCCGGGCTTGTATGACACGGGCCAGGTAAAAACCAACCGAGTCCGGGACGAGTGTGACTCAAGACTCAAACGTGCGGGGTTGACGCTTGGCTAGGATGGGATGTTTGGAATAATCCCGTGCGCATCCAAGAGGCCTAGGAAGACCAAACGGACCGCAACCGAGACCACTCCGGGTTGAGGTTGTCAGTGTGCAGCTGTATCCGAGGCAGCAGTGCGCGTAGCGTGTGGTGTAATCGAGGCGAGTGTGAGTAGTGTGCGGTGTACCGAGGCAGCGGTGCGAGTAGTGTGCGGTCTCTAAAATTCTTTTTCGAGTAAAAACGAAGTTTTTGAAGAATTTTAAATATATGTACACAGATGTATATTGATGCATTTTTTTTTTTGTAATTTTATTTTTTTTGTAAATAAAAAGTAAAGCACATGCACACACACACAACAGTTAAAGAAAGAAAATGAAAATTTGACCCTCATCATCGTTTTAAAAATCTTTTGTTTTGTTTAAAAGTTTTTTAAAACAAAATGTCCCCAGCGGAGTCGCTAACTGAAATAGCCCGGATCCGAGAGGCAGCGCGTTCGCGCCCTGGCATCTGGCATTTCCCGCCTTGCGGCGTTTTGTTGGTGGAGGTGTCTCGCTGTGTTTTTGCTTTGTAGAGTCGCCACGCCGTTTTTATTAAGCCCAAAACATTGAAAAAGGACATTAGTTTAAGAAAATAAACTGTTTTGTGTGATGAGATTTTGAGTTCGGAGGTCAGATGACTCCTCGGGAAGAGAATATTAGAATATTAGAGCTCACCCGAGTCGCCTCGTAAAAACGAGTCTTTCGGTACCCCTTATTCTTTAAATATTGTGTGTGTGTGTGTATGTGCTTTTAAAAATGCATGCTGTATCGGATGTCTACATTGTACACTACGTATTGAAATGTATTGAAATACTGTAGGAAGGAAGCCTTACCAATATTGGTTCGTGTCTGTCTTCCGCTGGGGAATAGTGCTTGAGGATGGGATAGTGTTTCGGGACGGACCGGGTTTGCTTCGGGATGAGCCGGTTGTCTGCGGACAGAGTTTCGACATGTGTTGGGATCGCAGGGATCACTCGGGTAGAGTTTCGGCGTGCGTTGAGATGCCAGGGATCACTCGGGCAGAGGTTCGGCGTGCGTTGGGATGGCAGGGATCGCTCGGGCAGAGGTTCGGCGTGCGTTGAGATGGCAGGGATCACTCGGGCAGAGGTTCGGCGTGGGCCGAAATCGCCGGTTTGACTCGGAAAGAGCCGGGACGCCTCGGGAAAGACCAGGCAAGGCCTCGGAGTACCACGAGGGGCCTCAGAGTACCTCGAGAGTGCCTCGGGGCAGCGCGGGAGCGTCGCGGGAGCGCTCGTAAAGGCTTCGGAGCACCACAAGGGAGCTCAGAAGGCCTCGGGAGGAACCGAAAGGGACTGGGATTTCCCCGAAGGGTCTTAGAGGGGTGCCTAAAGGCTGGGGGGAGAGGAGAGAAGAGGGAGATGTCTAAAATGAGGGAGGGGGAGCCCTCTATTTATAGTCCACAGATTGGTGCAAGAAGGTCCGTCCGACCTTCTATGAAATCCAAGATTTTGGTTTTCCTGAATTTGAGGGAATAATGTGGACTTTAAGAGGATTCTGAAATGATGGTGTCTGGTAACAAGAAGGTCCGTACGGACATCCTTGCATGCAGAAAGGTCCGTACGGACCTCCAAGGTATTCCAGTAATTATGATTTCCTGGATTTGAGGGAATAAGGTGGACTTTAAGAGGATTCAGTAATTATGATAACAAAGAGGTCCGTACGGACCATCTCTGCTTTTTTGCATAATTCCTCAAAAGTCCTTTTATCCTTTTTTGTTCCAGAAAGGCCCCCCTTGGTTTGGTTGGTGGTTTTGTGGTTTTTTGAGGGTTACGGGTATTCGAGACTGCGTTTGTGTGAGTTTGCGGTGTTTCCCGTGCGTTTGGAAGAGGGTGATCCAGATTAGGGTACTTACACCATGGAACCATATTATCATATGCAGTATTATCATGCAATAATATATTCATTAATAATTCAGTAAGTTAGAAACATAATACAACATATATTTAAATGATACCTGTTCCCCCTTGATCTTGTCAATTTCTTATGTCCTGAAAGTTGCAACCCTTTTACCTAGATATCATTTCAGGCATCGTGGAAATATATCATTTTTCCTTCGATTTATTGCATGCAGCTTACAACTTGTATGTTCAGCAAGCCAATACTGAAAGAATATAGTAGTATTAATTAATATTTCAACTATACAAAATAAATTTAAATAAAATATTTTATAGCATATGTTGTATTAACGATAACAAATTCAGACATCCAATAGCTTTTGTTGGATTTTCCACTGTGTCCTTGACTGAACTCATGAGCATTTGTAGTATATATCTGGACCAGTTGTACTCCTTCATTAAATCCAAATTTCAACATATTCCAACCATCCATTTGACATTATGCCAGATTTAGTTTTACAAAAAAGTGTAGTTAACAAGTACAAGGATGCAAGCTTAGCAAAATCAGCCCGGTCAATAGCTTTGTTCCCATTTGCACTTGCTATAACTGCACCTTTCAAAGCATTATTTGATATGCGACTTTTCAAACCTTTGAATCTTCTCATGCACAATGAAGAATTTTCTAAATTGATAGTCGATGTCAACACAATATTTTTAGTCCCACTTCTTACACCAAATATTAGTTCTATATCTTTTTCTGATATCTTTAAGAGCTTTCCTCCAATAATAAATGCATCCTTCTCTATGTTGTACGTTGTCAAAATATCATATGTTACCAAATCTGATTTCCTTAATCCAAATCGAACTTTTTGGTTTTTACTATCATACTTCCTCATAATGGATTCAACCAAAAAGTAGAACGGTATCTTCTTATGCTCCTCAAAATGTTTTTCCTTACGTGCAATTGTTGTCATCAATTTTGAAATTCCCTCTAATGATGATCCATAATTCCACCTACCTTTGGCAGGGCCAACATACCTTGGACATTCCAGTATTTCATTCTTCGTTTTAGTTGCACTCCTTGTTTGTACATTGTTAGACATCTACACATTCATATAGCATTCTAGTATAATTAGATGTTGTAATATAAATAAAACAATACAACATGCAAACACCTAAGTCATACAATATCATATTCATTTGATTACATATATACATACAATAGTAGTGTGTAGTAGTATGGTACAGTATTATAATAAAATAATACAACATTTTCAAAATACTGCATTTAATTTCAAAATAATACAACATTAACCAATCAAAAATGATACAACATGCATCTAATTTGATAATACTGCATTTCATATAGCATTCATATAACATTCATACGTCATGCATACAACATTCATACAACATTTATAAACTACTGCATCTAATTGATAATACTGCATTTTTGCATCTAATTGATAATACTGCATTCATACATCATTCATACAACATTGCATCTAATTTCAAAATACCACATTATAACCATCATTTCATAATTTTTAAAATGCACTTTTGAGAAATCTAAAACATTCATTAAAACAATATCACACAAGACTGTATGCATTATTTTAAAACTTTTTTATCAATGAATATTTTAATACTGTATACTACTGCATTTCATAAATGTTGTAGTATAAGAAAGAAATACATCATTCATGTTGTATAATCTAAATGATACAACATTATAGTATAAGAAAAATTATTAGATGTAGTATTCTGAAATGCAGTAGTTTCAAAATACATCATTCATGTTATTTATTCTTAAACGATACAACATTAATGAATGCATTAAGAAACTACAACATTCATGAATGCTGTAGTATTTAGAAAAATAATATCACACAATACTGTATTTCAAACTACAACATCTTAATTAAAAATACTGCATATCAGATCTGAGTAAATGATACAACATTTACCAACCAAAATTATACAACATGCATCTAAATTAAAAATACTGCATCAACGATTCAACAATACTGCATCAGTGATTCATTATAGAAGATATATCTCAAAACCTAATGTTTGAGATTTTGAAAATACAACATCTCAAAACCCTAGGATTTGAATTTCAAAAATACAACATCTCAAAACCCTAGTGTTTGAGATTTCGAAAATACAACTTCTCAAAACCCTAGGGTTTGAGATTTTGAAAATACAACAGCTCAAAACCTAGGATTTGAGATTCCGAAAATACAACATCTCGAAACATAGGTTTGATTTTTGAAAGTGGTTTAAAATACCTTGAAAGTGTTTCTTGTAGATGTAGTATTTCGATTGTCACTTGAAATCGGATCTATCAACATGAACTCATCTCTATCGCCTCCAAGGAATCGCTGAAGAAGTTTTGATGTTGTAGTTTGGATTTTCGTTGGAATTGGTTTTGGGGAAAATGATCGTTTAATTGATTTGGGGAAAAGAAGATGTTGAAATGATTTGGAAAAGTGAGTGTTGATGGCATGGATGTAATATCAAGAAGTTCAGAAGGGCATTTTTGTTCAAACGGAACAAAATATTAATGGGCCTAACAAAAGGAACTTAGTGGTCACTAATTTGTAAAAAGGAACTTATGGGTCACTAACTCTTTTTTGTATTAGAATTTTTTTAGAAATAAATTGAAGAGCTCGTCTAATTGGCTTAACATATTGTTCTAATGCATCTAAATCATCCCTAACACATAAATTAATTATATGACATAAACATCTAATATGAAAAAACTTACCCCCAAGTGAGGGTTGACAAACGGTAATTAAATCGGGCAAACTAGCCGTATTAGCACTTGTGTTGTCAAATGAAATAGTAAATATTTTATTTAAAATACCTTATTCAAGAAAAATCTCAAGCAATTTCGCACAAATATTTTTCGCGGAATGCGGTGGCTCAAAATCTTTGTAAGCAATTAATCTTTTTTGTATTTTCCATGAATTATCTATCCAATGGCAAATAACGCCCAAATAAGTATTTCTTTGCCAATGATCACTCCAACCATCAGCACAAATTGAAACTTTATTTTCTAATTTTGATAAATTACCAATTAAATCTTTTTTATATTTTTGAGCCACTCTAGTAATATCACGTACGAGATTCGTACGTGGTACTCTCGTGGCGGCGGGGTTTTAAGAAAGGCGAGCAAATTTTTCATAAAAATAACAATCCGCAAAATTAAAAGGAAGGCCTTTAACGCAAATAAATTTGGCTAGTTCATCCCTATAAACCCACTTGTCAAATTTAAAAAGGACGGAAGAAGGGAAAGACGAACCTTGTGCACCCGAACCCGAACTACGTTGTTGAAATTGTAATTGAGTTTGCGTAGCGGAAATGCCAATTTTCTCGGGATGTTTTGACGTCGTATGCCTGTTGAGCATCCCATGCCCTCCGCCTCTTTTGAATGAGTAAGACACGGTACAATAGTTGCAAAATGCTCGAAGATTATAATCATCATTAGCATTAATTTTTCTTTTGGTGAAATGGATGGCGAAGGTATCGGATTGCGGCGGTCTTTCCGTAGGAGGTTGTCATTGTCCCCGACCACCTCCCCTAGTAGTTCGACTGCCCCTACCCCTCCTAGCACTACCACTTTCAATTTCAACTTGTTCTTCTTTCTCATTTTGTTGAATATTTGGATTTTGATGATCAAAATCATCGTTGGGGGAGGAAGAACCAATAACAGACTTGCCTAAATTGCTTCTTCTTTGATTTCCAGCCATTTGTGTAAGATAAAATGAAATTTGGAAACGAAAAGGAGCTTAAAAATGGATGAAGATGAAGAAAAGCACTAATTTCGTTAGAAAACTAACTGAAAATTTCGTTAGAAAACTAACTGAAAATGGGACAATATTTAACTGGAAATTGGATGAGAGTGAGAGTATTTGTGAATATTTGAGAGTAGAAGAGAAATAGTAGAGAGAAATGATGTGAAAATAAAATGGGAGGAGGGAGGTCATATTTATAGTTAGTTTAAAGTTAAAATGTTTTTTTTTTTGGGTTAGGATCCGTTAGTGGAAAGGGGGGCGGGGGGACAGACTGATCAACTAGCCGTTGGGGCCTTGGGGGGAACAAAGTAGCCGTTGGGCTCCAAGCTTAAGCGGCCGCCCTAACCTCTTCAGCGTCCGCCCAAGAGCTTCAGCCAGCTTGTGCGGCCGCTGTAGTGTCACGGCCCAAGTCAGCGCCCACATCCCACCGCCCAGCCCCAGCCCAGCCTAGCCCAAACCAAACCAAACCAACAAGGCAACAACGTCAACGGTCATATGACCGTTACATGATTTGAATTTAAATGCCGGTTAAACCGGCGGTAACCGGTTTTCAATTTTCCCAAACCGAAATTGAACCTCTCTAACGCCGGTTCCGGCTAAATCGGTTCCGATTAACCATTTTGACCGGTTTTAACCGGCCGGTTTGCCGATCCGGTTAAAAAAATGGCCACGTCTACCTATGTCAGCCTGGTTTCAGCTTGGCCAGCTTGGAGGAGGGGGGAAGAACACTTCATGGGAGGATTTTTAGGCATCAACTAGAGTTGAATAACTTTGTTAGTAATTCTTTGGTCAATTTTATGGAAATATGGTTTGTTGCAATCTGCAGTAGCTGTTTTTTATGCAATTTTGGAGCCAAATCAAGAGCCTTGGATGTCTCTTCTTTCTTGTGCTTGTCAGAGTGATGAATACTTACAGGGGTATAAGTACCCCAATCTGGATCGAACACCGCAGACTCACTCAAACGCAGTCTCGAACACCCGAAACTCTTAAAAAACCCTCAAGAAACCTCAAAAACCCTTAAAGGCCCAAAAAACCACCAACCAAACCAAGGGGGAGGGGGCCTTTCTGGGACAAAAAAACACAAAAGGACTTTTTGGGAATTATAAAAAAATTGGAAAAGCATAGAAGGTCCGTACGGACCTCTTTGCATGCTAAAAGGTCCGTACGGACCTCTTTGCTACCAGACATCATAATTACTGAATCCTCTTAAAGTCCACATTATTCCCTCAAATCTGGGAAAACTAAAACTTTAGTTTTGCACAAAGGTCCGTACGGAGCTTCTTGCAATTTTTCCTACACTATAAATAGAGGGCTCCCCCTCCCTCATTTCAGACATCTCCCTCTTCTCCTCTCCTCCTAAGCCCTCTGGCTGCCCCTCTAAGTCCTTTCGAGGCAATCCCGGTCCCTTTTGGTTCCTTTCGGGGACTTTCGAGCTCCCTTGTGGTGCTCCGAAGCCCTTCCGAGCGCTCTCGAGACGCTCTCGCGCTGCCCCGAGGCACTCTCGAGGTATTCTGAGGCCCCTCATGGTACTCCGAAGCCTTGCCTGGTCTTTCCCGAGGCGTTCCGGCTCTTTTCGAGTCAAACCGACAATCCCGACTCCACGCCGAACCTGCCCGAATCCAGCCAACGATCCAACGCACGCCGAACCTATGCCTGAATCTAGCCAACGATTCCAACTCACGTCGAAACTCTGCCCGAGTGCACACTTGACAATCCCGAGGCATGCCGAAGCTCTGTCCGCAGACAACCGGCACATCCCGAAGCAATCCCGGTCCATCCCGGAACACTATTCCATCCTCAAACACTATTCCCCAGCGGAAGACAGACACAAACCAATATTGGTAAGGCTTCCTTCCTTTACTATTTCAATACGCAGTGTACAATGTTGACATCCGATACCGCATGCAATTTTAAAAGCACATACACACACACAACATTTAAAGAAAGAAGGGGTATCGAAAGACTCGTTTTTACGAGGCGACTCGGGTGAGCTCTAATATTCTAATATTCTCTTCCCGAGGAGTAACCTGACCTCCGAACTCAAAAATCTCATCACACAAAAACAGTTTATTTTTAAACTGATGCCTTTTCTCAATATTTTGGGCTTAATCAAAACGGCGTGGCGACTCTACAAGCAAAAACACAGCGAGACACCTCCCTGCCAACGCGCAACGAAAAGCGAAATGCCAGATGCCGGGGTGAGATTGTGCTGCCTCTCGGATCCGGGCAATTTCAGTTGGCGACTCTGCTGGGGAAAATTTGTTTTAAAAACTTTTAAACGAAAAACAAAAGATTTTTAAAACAATGATGAGGGTCAAACTTTCATTTTATCCCTTTCTTTAACTGTTGTGTGTGTGTGCATGTGCTTTACTTTTTTATTTTACAAAAAAAAATGCATCAATATACATCTGTGTACATACATTTAAAATTCTTCAAAAACTTCTGTTTTACTCAGAAAAAATTTTAGAGACCGCACACTACTCGCACTGTTGCCTACGTACACTGCACGCTACTCGCACTGCTGCCTCACTACACTGCACGCTACGTGCACTGCTGCCTCTGATACACTGCACACTACAACCCTTAACCCAGGGTGGTCTCAGTTGCAGTTCGTTTGGCCTTCCTACGCCTCTCGGACGCGCACGGGATCATTCTAAACATCCCATCCTAGCCAGTGTCAACCATGCACGCTTGAGTCACACTCTGTCCAGACTCGGTTGGTTTTTACCTAGTCCGTGTCATACAGCCTGGATACATATCCCATGCCGGCCATTTTCTGAGTCGAAGCTCGGAACTCAAGATCCCTTGCGCAAGCAAAGCGATGAAAGGTCATGCTAAAATCTTGACCTGATCTTGATTTCCGATGCTACACCCAGACGATGTTCCGTCCCGGATATACATCCATGCCTACATGACACCACGTCATCAAGCCTTTAATACGTCAGCCATGACGATATGACCCAGCCAATGCCTAACGTCACAGATCCCTTGCGCAAGCAAGGTAAAGAGAGGTCATGTCGAACTCTCGACCAGATCTTGACTCAGGGGCCGGCTCGGCTCACTATTCACATGGCTCACGCATTAAAAAGAACATGACGGGCTCGGTCCCTAGGTTCAATTTTTCTTTTATGCCGGTGGAAACCGCTTTCCCTATAGGACCCTCGCTCGGGGCTGTCCACCCCAGGATGTCGAAATACAGGTGTAAAACGAGGGGCTTATAGCCGCACAGATGGTCTCCACTGACCCAGGATCTAGCATAGTTGCGAAAAAGAAGAGCGATCTTTTCCAACTGTAAGTACGCCAATCCAATTTGCAACCCTTTTAGGTGCATTTTAATGTAATAAAATTGCATTAAGGGGCATTTTGGTAAATTCTCGACCTATCCCGAGACTTTCGGAAACATTTCATAAGTTTCCCGCGAAGGAAGTACCTTTTGGTACTTTGCTCATGCTAAAGGACTCCCAGGGAATAAACCTTTTTGGACTTTTTAGGTATTTATGTCTGAATATTCCAGAAACTGGTTTTGGCGCCAAAAGCAGTTGGTGTCACCTTGTGTCACGCGACACATCGAGGCATGAAAAGTGGTTACATAAAGTCGTGCAACACAAGGTGACCACTAACTGGGGCCTATAAATATGACCCTTCCCCTCTTAGAAATGGATCCAGAATTTCACATAATGTTACTCTGCAGAAATTGCAACGTACCTCTCTCTCTCCTACCCCTAACCTACCTCCAATTCCCTCCAATTCAACCCACTCCCTCCATCACCTCTTAGATCCACCTTCTACTGATTCTCCCAAGCTTTCCAGGACCAGAAGCTGTTGTTGAAGGGTTCTGTATCTAACTTGATACAGAATTCATGGAAGCAACAAGGGTAACACCCTCAACCCTCTCTTCCCTCTCTCCTACCTTGATAATTGGATAATTTCATTATCTCACCTCCCTTGGATTCAATAATCAGACTCTATCTGTCTAGATTATTGAATCCCAATCGCAATCTCTCTGTTTAACTTGGTTGATCTGAATAATTGGTGTTCATTGTTGAATAGTTGTTGAAATTGTTATTTAGATCCCAAGGGAGTGTGGATCTCTCCATATCCAGACTCCCGGGGTTGAATTGTTGTTAATTCTACATTTCGAAGCTAATCTGATTGATCAATTGCATCTGTGTTGGCTATTGGTGTTGCTGAGTTCAAATCTGTAGGTATCTGCAGATGGACACTGTGTGTCACGCGACACACTGTGACTGGTTAGATCATGTGTCACGCGACACATCTGACCAGGCACGTCTTGTGTCACGCGACACTCTGTGACCATTTGCAGATACCATTTTCCCTTGTAACCTGTATTGATCTGTTGTATAAGGGATGTGGCCTCTATGAATAATTGGTTCACAAGTTGTAAGTCTCTTTCCAAATCAATGAAATTCATGTTTACTACACTTATTCATTATCGATGATTGCACACACTTATGGATTGCTTGGATGTTTGATTAGAAAGACTCTTCCACGGACGAGGCGTGTTGGGTGATCTCTCGGTTCTTCCCAACACGTAATCTGACCCCCGAACCCGTTCTCTTTCAAAGGTTTTTCAAAATGCACCTCTTAAGCATGGCGTGGCGACTCTCTTATTTTTATCTCGTGTTTTTCGGCGAGCGCGCATTCACCAACCTACCTAGGATTCTGAGAAAACACTGTTTTAAGTAAATTAAAACAACAATAAATAAATAAAAGCGGAAATCACATGTCACGTGAGCTTTCCCCCCCTTTTATCCCGAAAGGCCTTCCCATGTCTAAACCTTACCCGTCACCCCCTCCAGCGAACCGAGAGTGGTTGAGAGTATCCGGGAGCTGCCTTTTCAGTATCGAGGTCAAAAGGTCTGACAGCCCTTCCGGTTCAGCGGTCCGCTCCGTCCGCTACTCCCATATGGCGGGATCAATAGATAACAGTGAAGGAAATGGAACCCCGCCACTAAGAAACCTTCAGACAATGGAGGAGGTGCTGCGAGCCTTCGAAACTCTCAAGAAACGCCAAGAAGAGCAGGAAGCTTGGATCGTAGACACCCTGCGCCTTCGAGGAACCGTTGCTGTTCCCCAACCTGATGGGACCTTCGTCCTCATAGAAGACGAAGAAATACCAGCTCCCCCGGGTCCTCAAATCTATCAGCAGGTCCCACCTCCGCCAAGCTACTAGTTCCCAGCAACGCAAAGCAGCTCTCGCTAAAAGCTCCACTCAGGCATCAGTCAAGCAGCTTCGACATGCCCGCCTCAGCACAGTCAATTTCCCGGCCCCGCGCCCCAAGCTCAGTATCAACAGCACACATACGTGCCTGCTCAGCCAGATCCCAATACATCTCGGTATCCCCCAGGATTCAATCCTCTGCCTCTATTCGATCCTCACAGCCATAACAAAAAATCCCAATGTTTATCCGGGACAGGCATCCCAAGCGGATATCCCGACATCTCAAACCTGCCACCCACTGGTCTGCCACTTGGGGCTAATGAAACATTTCCCCAATTCCCAAACACAACCCTTAGCGGCCCAGGCAATCACGCCCTTAATTTTAACACTCCAGGGTAAGGGATGGTGTACACTCAACTACCTCCCTAAGACTCCCGAATGGCGATCCCATCAGCCAATCCACCTCTATCTTCGGTATCCATCCCCGAAAACGGCAACCCGCCTCATCCTGCCGATCCCCACATGGCTTGGTTGATCGAGCAAATGAAGGACATGCAAGGCAAACTAGCCAGTTCTCGGAAGGACTCCCTCATGCCCACTGATCCAAACAAGGCGGTCCCGCTTCCTCTGAAATTCAGGATGCCGGAAATGGAAAAGTTTGACGGGACAGAATGCCCAAAAACCCACATCGATACCTATGTCTTGGGAATGAGAGCCAAAGGGGCAACTCCTCAACAAATGGCGGATCACTTCCAGCATTCTCTCAAATCCACCGCGCTAAGGTGGTTCCTCATTGTAAAGGCAGAATACCGCTCCACGTGGGACCAAATCAGCGAGATCTTCCTGGAGAAATACCGCGCCAACCTTGAGTGGGAGACAAACCACCACGATCTGCAAGCCACCGAACAAAAGGACGACGAGCCTGTGGGTGAGTTCTACAAAAGATGGAACTGGAAGCTAAGCGAGATAATGGATCCGCTTTCCAAGGAAGAACAAATGGACATCTTCCATTCCTGCCTCAAACCATCTCTGAGAACCTTGATCAGCCATCACTTCTATCCAGATCTCCGAGCCATGGTCAATGTCGGAACTAAGTTCGAAAAGACCCTGAGCCTTCAGAAGACAACAGCAACCCCTACTTCGTCTTATCGCTATCGGACAAACCTGTCAAATCTAGCACCTGTCCCGAACAAAGGAAAAGAAGCAGCCGGAACGGTACACTACATCCAAAACGGAGCTCAAGTAAACTGTGATCAGGCACCCCCGAGGAACAACAATCCCCCTCGCATCCCACAGTTCCAGCATTTCGACAACCTCAAAATGCCTCTGGGCCAAATATTCGAGGCATTGGTAAAGCGAAATCTCAAGCCTCTTGAGAATTTCCAACCAAAGACTCTCAAGCCTAACATGGATATGAGCAAGCACTGCGCCTTCCACAACTACCCCGGTCACACCACCGACAATTGCTTCGTACTAAAGCAAGTGGTCAAGGGGCTAATCGAGGAGGGAAAGTTGGAACCCCCCGTGGCCCCAACACCATTGGAAATCCATTCCCCCGAAATGACAGGGTGAACACGATATCCTTCGACGAAACTCCAGGCGAGAGTAGGCCTCCTGCAATCTCCGAGACCGTCAATATGCTATCACGCTACGATTGGGAACGCGAAACCAGAGTCAAACGGTCCCGCGATCGGGAATCCAGACAAGAACGCCCAAGGGCGAGTGTCTCCCTACGATCTATTCCACAATCAAGACACACCAATGGATGGATCGAACGCTCCCCGGAGGAGATTGAATCGAACGGCAGCACCGGAAGCGGTCTAGCCTTCACAGACAAAGACTTGCCGATATGTGAAAATAGACACAACGAGGCTCTCCTCATCCTCATAAAGATAGTGATGTTCTACCTCCCGAACATCTTGATCGATAACGGCTCCGCAGTCAACATCATTGCCTTGAGCACACTGAAATGCCTCCACGTTGACCGCTCCCTGATGAGACCTTCACCCCGGATAATCCGAGCTTACGACTCCACTCCACGCCCTATCGTAGGAGTCATCAATCTAAGGATCCAATTTGACGCACAATTGGAGTCGGTGGAATTCCAAGTTTTGGATATCAAACCAACCTTCTCTGCCCTGCTGGGACGACCTTGGCTGCACCAGATGAAAGCAGTATCATCTACTCTTCACCAATGCGTGAAATTCATCAACGCTAAGGGAAACCTCGAGGTGATTCGCGGAAGCAGCATGATGGCGAGCGCCGTCGGCCAGCTATGACCCGTAAAAGGTCCCGACATGACCGAATACTCCTCCGCAGGCAAATCTCCATCCCTATCACGCTACGAAGTGGATCCCTACATCCACGCTCTAAGCCGCGATGAGCTAGAGATTGAAGAGCTCATAGGCCAAGACGACAACTCTAAATTATGCGACTGCAAAGAATTCTTGAAAGAGGATCAAGAGATGGATGCCCAGATGGAGCTTGATCGAGGAGTAGACCCATACTTCGCCAAAAACCCTCTTGAAAACCGGCTCATCACCGACCCACCGTGCAAGACAACCCTCTTGCCGATACGTTCGGATCTCACGGGGACAACCATCACAAAGATAGTCCAATTCAACATCCCTTGTCTGACCTAGACGAACAATGGCGCAACCTCCTCCAAAGCCTAATCAGAGAAGGAGAGATAGCATGCCCTCTCGATTCAGACATCGTAAATGTCATCCAAGCAAAGATCCCAGATAAGGAGGCAGATTCTATAAAGATAATCAACATCAGCAAGAATCAACTCCGAATCAGTGAATGCTTCGCCCTCCTGGAAGTAGCTCTCTGCGACTTCTACCATCAAGGTCCCCCAAGGTCTGGGAGCAACGCTAATGGAGGGACATCATCAAGGGAGCAACCAAAAACCTCCGCGATCTGGTTTGAAGTCGAACCACATGCAAGCTATCCTCCAGGATCCGTGTCAACTGAAGAGTGGCCACCAAAGCCATCGCCGCCCTCTCTTGACCTACAGCCCGCAAAGAGTAATGAAGCCTGGTCCAATACCTCGTCGCCTAGAGTCTAGCTTCGAGTCATGTTGTCTGAGAATTCACGTCTTTTGAGTCATCTGACGGATCTACGCCCGAAGATTGTGAGTCCATGATCAACAATGTATCTTCTCTATGCTTTCAATAAAAGGTCCGACCTTTCTAAAAATCTCCTTTCATTGCATCTTTAATGAATGATGAGTTAACTAATCAAAACAGTTAATAACAATTCATCTAACAAAGAAGCAGACACATTAATTGAATGAATGCATTAAACAAACATTTAAGCATGTTGTCAAACGAGAGAAAAACCGGGCCCAAGCTGCCGAGAAGGTTTTAATCATAATAGATTTGGAGAACTACTGAAGAGCCAAAGAGACACAAATCGGGAGCCTCCTCATCAACATTGCATGTCAATCAGATCTTCCAATACCTCAAAAACGAGGAAACCGCCTTCATGAACGAGGAAGGTCAACGCAAGGAAGGAGTCAAAGCTAAGAGCATCATGGCCCTAAAATGCCTCGCCTCTCACTTTGTCATCCTTGGGGACATACTATACAAAAAACGCTACCAAGGACCGCTCCTACGCTGCATCAGCCAGGAAAAAGCAAGTGAGCTCATGAACGAAGTCCACAACGGGGCTTGCGACCCCGATATGAACGCTAGAGCCCTGATGCAAATCATTCTTCGGAGGGATACTGCTGGATCTCCATGGAGGCAGACTGCATCCACTTTGTCCGAAGCTGCGACAAGTGTCAACGGTTCTCTAACCTCAATCATCTACCTCCTCACGATCTCTACTGCATGACTATGCCCTGGCCCTTCGCCACATGGGGAATCGACGTCATCGGGAAAATCACTCCACCAGGCAGCAACGGCTATGAGTTTGTCTTGGTAGCCATCGACTACTTCACAAAATGGGTCGAAGCCAAGTCCTACAAGGTGCTCACCTCCAAGAAAGTCGCGCATTTCCTCAAGGAAAACATCATCTGCTGACACGGCATCCCGAACGAGGTCATATCAGACAACGGCTCCCATTTTGAAGGAGAATGCGACAGACTGCTGGCCGAATTCAAGATCACACGCCACAAGTCTTCTCCCTACCGGCCACAAACGAACGGCGCCGTGGAAGCAGCAAACAAGACCCTTGAACGGATCATATGAAAAATGACCACCCGAGGACGTGATTGGCCCGAGAAGTTCCACCTTGCACTTTGGGGCTACCGAACATCAGTCAGAACAGCCACGGGAAAAACTCCATTCGCCCTGACATACGGGATGGAAGCAGTACTGCCTGTTGAATTGAAAATTCCCTCACTCCGAGTGTTGCTGGAAAACGAAATCAACGAAGTCGAATGGCTCCGAAGCCGACATGACGAACTGGCTCTGCTAGACGAGCGACGACTAAAGGCCATGGAACACGTCCGAGCCTACCAAAGCAGGATGGCTAGAGCTTTCGACAAGAAAGTCAAGTCCCGAGACATCAGGGAAGGCGATCTGGTGCTCAAAGAAAAGCCTCCCACTCGAACCAACCCACTGGGAAAATGGGAACCAACATGGATCGGCCCTTTCATGGTTCAAAAGATCTTCTCCGGAGGTGCCATGAAGCTGACAGACCTAGACGACAATCCCTTCATGAATCCAGTCAACGGAAGCAAACTTCGCAGATACTTCGCCTAAAGAAGACCAACTGTGCATCTCTTGGCACTCCATGTAGTGTCGAACTACGCAGACCTGAGCCCTCTAGTCCGGGGGAACGTAGGCAACCTTAATTGGTCCGATCTAAAAACACACAAAAAAGTCAAAAGTTTGAAAGTCAATCAAGACCTCCATCAAACTATAAACTTTCAAAGAGCATGCCCCCAACATCACCTTGACCAAGTCAAACGACGGCGGCAACATCAAAGGACATCCGAAGGTCACTCAGCATCAAACGACTGACCCATGTCAACTTCCAAGCCAGGGGCTTGTCTTCGCCCTCACGCGCTTCAAAAAAAAGAGCTCAAGCAATGGCTTTCAAAAAAAAATAAGCTCAAGCGGAAGCTACAAAAAAAAAGAGGTCAAGAGCCCGACGCCAACAAACAAGAGGCAAGGAAGCCACGGAAAAGACCGTCAAAACGACTTGCCAAGGGGTCATCCAACCTCCCATCCAATTACAAAACCCAGGCGAAAAGGGGATTGCCGTCAAGGCCCAGGCTGCTTCAGTCCGCAAATGCAACCGAAAGGTCCGAAGATGGACGCTGCCAAGGCTCACAAAAGAAACGAAAAGCAAACAAGAGATCTTGCGTCTCGACAAAGCTTTAAAAGTAAATCACAAATCACTAACGATTACAACATTTCTTGATGAGTTCAAGCACGGTCTACTCTCAAGTTCACAACATGCTAATAGACAGCTTAATAAATTTAACAAATAATGTGTTTACAATGCAATGAATGGATACCTAGGAGGTCATTCCGCGCCATCTGCGCTTGTCCCCTCGCTATTCTTCCCTTTCTTCCCTCGTCCCCGGCGAGTCTTCTTTCTCTCCACGTGAGCCAGCTCTGCCTCTCTCAATCAGAGATTAGGGGTCCTCCCCGTAGAGTCAAACAATCCAGTAGCTCGCAAGGCTTCATTCGCCCGTGCTTCGGCTCGGATCTCCTCCCTGCGAGTCTGCAAAAAAGGACCTCTCTCCGTCAGTCAGTCAGTCAACTCTGGTCTCGTAGTCAAACAAAGCGTCTTCCGTAACGTCCTGAGGGTCAGACCAGGATTTGGCACTCGTAAGGCAATAGCTACGACGGCAATCGGGCTCCAAAATCGCTTCACGTATGCTCCCCAAAATCACTTGGGACTGCCCAACGCGCTTCTCGTACCAATCCAGGTACTCAGTGGTCAATACAATGCTCTCCCGACGTCGAAGGAGCACCACAGGAGGGAAAGCGAAATACTTCCATACTCTCATAAAATACAAAAGAGCACCCGGAGCTGCCATACAAAGAGGAGCTACCTCCGCAGTGGCAAGGTCATCCCAGTCCAACAAAGGCTCCTGCCTCATCCCAAACTGCCGGAAAACAAGTGACGGAATGTAGAAGGAGGACCAAGACAAACCAGAACTTCAAAACATAGGACCCTTCCTGAAAGGCCCTCCTAGTCTCAATCCCCCAGTGCGGAACCCACCAGCAGATCTGATGCGTGCCAAGCTGTGCCATCCATCTCTCCCAGGTGGATTGATCCATATCCAATACAAGAGGTCATCGAGTAAACGACCACGGGCTAAACGACGTCGGAGCCTCGGGCATAGCCAGAAGTCTCTCTCGCAGCCACAAAGTGAGCAAAGCGGGGCTTCCCCCTCTCATGAACCTATCCCCAGTCGCCAGACGATCAATGCCGTGAAGGGTCTCCCCCAGCACCAATGGCACAATATCCTCTCCAGCTCTGCAATGCCCTACCACATCCAACAAAGCGTCGTCGCAAACCCAAGGGAGCTGACCATGAAAAGCGTCTCTATTACGCATAAGGCAAATGCATCCCACGAGACGTCACTCTCGTCATCACTCATAAACCGCTTCGGCAGTGCAGAAATGTCAATGTGACCCGAATCAAAGGTCATATCCTGCACTTCTTCCAACGAAATCCGAAGAAAGCATGCAAGCTTCACGCTCACGGCAGCACCGCCAATCAAAGGAAGCTATACACATGCCTCCTACCGTCCCAGAACTTTGCGGCAGCCCGCAACAATTCCCAATCAGGAACCAACTCCTTAAGGGACCAAACAGATCAGAGTCGAAACCTCACCTCGAAAGCCCGCCTCTGATGCCTCATACGGTGTCGCATCCACATTTTCAGCCGCTCAAGGAAGTATGCTTGCCTCTCCTTCAAAAGCCTCGGCAAAACTCGTGGAACATATGAAGAATCCATGGAAAAAATGGAAGTTCCTAGAGAAAATGGGGAAGAAAGCTCGAAATGACTGCAAATGGGAAGTGGGGAAAGATCAGACATCCTGAAAACACTTATCCTTTCCCCAAAAGCAAGAAAGATCCGTACGGACCTTTTTGCACCCTAGGTTGGTCCGTACGGACCTTCTTGCAACTTGGTCCCACATTTCCAGCAAACAGTACAACAGCCACTGTTCCCAGCAGGACCTTGCTCCAAACTGCCCAAATTTTGGCCAAAGCCATCTCCGGCAGGCATACACTACCCACAAACGCACTCCCAGCTCACGTGGCATGCACAAATAATAAACTAGCAACAATTCCTAGGACAAACCCCGGGAATCACAAAATACGACATTACATCTTAAAATAAAATACTTTGTTGTGCAAATACAAGTGTTTTATTACAGGTACCCAAAATGTCTGTTGCTAAACAAAAAAAAAAAGTGGAAAGAGGGAAAGCAAATGAGCCCTACTCCGACTCCTCATCATTAACCTCATCAAACGTGAAGTCAGGCATCTCGGCAAACTCGCCAGTCACGCCCTCGTCATCCGAATACTGGACCCCCTCCTGAGATAAGTACTCGAAGTAATCCGCAGGATCGAGCCCGATAAAAGGATCAAAGAAGGAGGCTCCGACGAACCCTCTCCCTGAGACTCCTTGTCACGACCCCAACCATAGGCACTGTTTAGGCACACGTGGAGCACGTGGGAATGGGGGTGCACTTCATTTTATATGATGCATTTCATGGCTTTAGTATATTTTGTGATTTATTTATTTACTTAATTCCATGGCTTAAGTGTTTATGGAAATTATGAACTCATTTCGTTATGTAATGTTTAATTGAATTACTTAGGGAATTAATGTGAGAGGTTAGGATAGTTAAAAATTGAGATGAAATGAGTTATGAGAATGGAAGGACTTTAGTGTAATTAAAAGTGTTGGGGTCTAGTTGGAAGTAGTTGATGCTTGGAGGGCTTTCATGGAAAATTTTGATGTTTATCTCTTTAAAATAGAACCTTCCCCATAATCTAAACTCTTCCTTACTCTCCTTCATCTTCTTCATCATCCAAGAATTTCCAAAACCCTAACTATCTTCCAAAAATCCTAGGAAATCCTCTGTTGTTCCGTTCTTCAAAGTAATCGCGGATTTTGGATCACGGCGTTGAGTAGAGTACATCTACCCGGTCAAAGCACCTAGTTATTTTTCATGTTTTCCAAGTAAGTTGTTATGTTTATTTATTATACTTGTTCATAACATGATTAAAGTGGTTAATATGATGTTATTAGCAAGTTTGGTTAAGTTTGAGACATCAGCTGGGGGTTGAAATGAAAAGGAAGTCGGTTTGGTTAGAACTTGACAATTTCCATGCCATGGCTTGAATCTTTGGTGTGGATTTGGTTATAATTGTGTTTAAACATGTTGTATACATGTTGTTGGTGCTAGAGTGAGGTTATAGAGTCCCAAAATAGGTAGTTCAACTGCTGCAAATGGCCTTGCAGTAAGCTGAAGTGAAGCTGTTGTGTTCTTTGTGTGTTCTGGCCGTTGTTCTTGCCGTAAATGGCTGCAAACCGTGGCTTCAGAGGAGGGGCACGAATCGTGCACATGAGCACAAGTCGTGCCCAATCAGAGGGAGTCGTGGTCACCAGTCATGGCCTTGGAATCAGTCGTGCAGGGCCTGGAAACGACTCGTTCTGCCATGCACGACTCGTGCTCAAAACTGCCTTGAGTGAGCACCTTTGGAAGCTTTTAAACCTAGTTAAATGAGTATAGATTTAATAAATCTTTAACCATAATTGTATTACAAGTTTAGTAAAACATTGTAGAACTTGGAATTGTCCAAAAAGGTATTGGCAAGAGCTTTAAATATTGATCTAAAGTTGCTTGCAAAGCGCTTTGTCGTGGGACTGTTCTTAAATCTGCAAATTTGGTCCATGTTTGAGGCATTTGAAACCTAGGCTAAACAACTCGGATTGGAACACTTTTTGATCCTGTATCTAGTACAACATTAGTACTTCACAACCATGTTTTGTGAGGACCCCGACCCGGAACCTACACGTGTCCCGAGTTGGAGCGTCCCCAAACTACCCAAACTTACTAAACTTTTAAAACTTGGATTTAACTTTCACATATAAACATCATTAACATTGTCATTTCAAAATAACTCCACTCCTCTCCACTTTGAAGGAGGAGTTGACCAACTTTGAAAACATTCACCTGTTTAGTTACAAAAGATATTGGTTTTAACGTAGAAATGTAAAGTTTATAATTACAAACTCCATAAAGGATTTATATCAAAATATAATTTCTACGCCAACCTAACGTACCCGACAATACCCAAAAGCTCACCGCCAAACTCCTTTCCGCCCTTACTTGGCCGGTCCTCCCGTCTCGGGATCTAAAAACATTAAAGGGAGAGGGTGAGAATAAATCTCAAGAAGCTATTATGAATGCAAAGCAATATGCCGATAAATGCAACACATAACCACACACATAACACATTGGGAAAGCCGTAACCACATTCCATTACCTTGGTTTACCTTTTCCCGTCTCGAATGAGTCGTACAACATTGGGTATAATAATACTCCAATCTTACAGTTGAGCCGCTTAAGCAATACTCACATCTTATAAGACCCGTTTTTCAGGGAACCAAATAAGATAGTAGCAACTCAGTAAGGCTTTTGGCTACTACAGATGCTATAACCCCGACCTGTGGCCACAGGAGGGGACGGTCACAGATATAACATAATCCGATCACATTAGGTCACACTTCCATAATTGATCGTATTATGTTATACCCCCAACATCAGCTGATTAACAAATATCAAGCACATAATAGTTACTTGAAACATAATCCACAAAAAGGATAACAATATAGCAACATGGTAAAATATACTCATGTCCAACCAATATCATAGTGCCACATTTAAATCAATACACTATGCATAATATAACATTGTATAAGAACTCAAGTAAGGCAAGGAAGTATCATCAATCCATCCTACAAGGTCATTATACTTATAATGCAAGGCCTCTATGAAGATTCGAGTTCAATTTATCAAGTGGGAGTCACAATCTATAAGTGACCAAATAAGATTGCTAACTAATTCTCGTTCAACTTTAAAGTTCAGCTTCAAGGCTTGGGCGGCCGCCCATACCACTTCGGGCGACCGCCCAAGTGGATTTCAAAGGGTTCCTAAGTTCCTCGCCCTCTTGGGCGACCGCACAACACCTCTTGGGCGACCGCCCAAGAGGCTTTCCAAGGCACTTCAAGCTTCGGCCACATGGGCGGCCGCTCACGGCCCTCGGGCGACCGCCCAAGTGCCCGATCCCAGAAATTCCCCGGTTTCCTAAGTTACTCTCTTACCATTTTTCTTTTCCTTTACAATACTCCTTATACTCATGAACACCAAGTAATTTCTAGCTCTACAAGGATCATCATAAAATCATGTAAACCCAAAATAAGTAATTCTAGATTATTTATCATTACAACCTCCACCCATTTCACATCCTCTAGGTTATCTTCTAAGAACATAAACTTCATTCTATTCCACTTACTACTCATTCAACTCCTATAAAATTCCCAAAGTATGAACCAAACATCATAAGAACAAGGAGAACATTAAGGAGAGTATGAACAAGTAAGAGAAGGGAAATCATAACAACTCACCCTAGGTTTTTAGAATAGAATGTTGATCTTCTTAGCTTGATTTGTTCCTCTAGATGATCCAACCTCAAAAATGCTCTTGGACTTGAAAATGGTGGAGAAATGGGCTAGCTACAAGACTTGGAATGGGGAGGCTTCAATGGAGCTTTCCATGGAGGAATGTAAGAGTGAAAATGAGAAGGAGGAGGGAGGTGAATAGGGAAGTATGGTAAGGGGAAAGGGAGATCATGGGAGGTAAGGTGTGTGTTGACTAATGAGGGGAAGGAGAGTGAATTAGGGAGGATGGTCCCCTCCCCACCTCAACTTATTTTCCAAGGCTTTCACCAATTAAGCCATTTAAATGAAACCCCTTATTTCCCATTATTTAATCTACCCAATTTCACTTCCCCATACTCTTTATCAAATTTCTATTTTTATATTTTCTTTTAGAATAATAATTTATTTTCCTATCATTTATCCTAATATAATAAATCAAGTATATAAAAATGGACACATAATATTAACAGAAATATTAAAAGCACACAATATGATATTAAAATTAGTGCCTAGTGGTTAGGGTCGTTACACTCACTCCCTTAAAGAAAATTCGTCCCGAATTTTAAAAAGACTTACTTGGATTTTAAAACAACCACGGATATTTCGCTCTCATCTCCGACTCTAGCTCCCACGTTGCTTCCTCAACGGTATGATTCTTCCAAAGGACCTTCACTATAGGGATACTCTTAGTTCTCAACTCCTTAACTTGGAATTCTAAGACTCTTAATGGCTCTTCAACATAAGACATGTCCGCTTGGACATCGTCGGGGGGAGAACTCAAGATGTGGGAAGGATCATGACAATACTTCCTCAACATAGAAACATGGAAAACATCATGGAGTAAAGAAAGAGATGGAGGTAATGCCAACCGGTAAGCCAAATCTCCAATCTTCTCTAAGATCTCAAACGGACCAACGAACCTCGGAGCCAATTTACCCTTATTACCAAACCTTTTGATTCCCGTCCTCGGAGAGACCTTCAAGAACACAAAGTCACCAACCTGAAAAGATAAATCTCGTCTTCTATTGTCGGTGTAGCTTTTCTGTCTACTCTGAGCCGTCTTCAATCTATCCCGAATCACCTTGATCTTCTCCGTAGAATCTCGAACCAAATCCGGGCCCCAAAGTCTCGCTTCACCAACCTCGTCCCAACACATCGGAGATCGACACTTCCTACCATACAATGCTTCATACGGAGCCATCTCAATACTAGATTGATAACTGTTGTTGTAGGCAAACTAAAGGTAGATGATCCTCCCATGACAATTGGAAATCCATCACACAAGCCCGTAACATATCCTCAAGTATCTGAATAGTTCTCTCGGACTGACCGTCGGTTTGAGGATGAAACGCCGTACTGAAACACAATTTAGAACCCAAGGCTTCATGCAATGCTCTCCAAAACCTAGAAGTAAATCTCGTATCTCTGTCGGAAACAATACTAACCGGAACCCCGTGAAGTCTCACAATCTCCTTCATATACAACTGAGCTAACTTCTCTAATAAAAACTTGGTTGATACCGGAAGAAAATGAGCCAACTTCGTTAACCGATCCACAATAACCCAAATAGCATCCATCTTCTTCGCGGTAAGAGGTAAACCCGAAACAAAATCCATCGAAATCCCTTCCCATTTCCATTCCGGAATATCCAATGGTTGAAGTAGTCCCGCCGGTCTCTGATGTTCTGCCTTAATCTGTTGACAAGTCAAACACTTGGACACATAATCCGCAATTTCCCTCTTCATACCATTCCACCAATACCCACGCTTCAAGTCTTGATACATTTTGGTACTACCCGGATGAATCGCAAACTTGGACTTATGGCCATCCTCTAAAACACGCTTCTTGATTTTCGGCGATGAAGGAACGCAAATTCTCCCTTGGAAAGTTAAAATCCCATCTCTATTCAAAGCAAATTCCCCGGCTTTCCCCTCTTGTACTTGATCGAAAATTTTCTTCAATTCCGGATCACCTTGTTGAGCTTCCTTCAAATCTCCATACAAAGTAGGAACGGCTCGAACATTCGCAATAATTACCTCACTCTTCAATTCTCAGGAACTCAAAGCTGTCACATACGCCTTTCGGCTAATCGCATCCGCCACTACATTGGCCTTCCCCGGGTGATAAGAAATTATACAATCAAAATCCTTCAAGAACTCAAGCCATCTCCTTTGTCGGTTGTTCAACTCCTTTTGAGTAAATAAGTACTTCAAAATTTTATGGTCGGTAAAAATCTCAAACTTCGCCCCATAAAGGTAGTGCTTCCACTTATGCAACGCAAATACAATCGCCGCCAATTCCATATCATGAGTAGGATAATTCTATTCCGCCGGTGATAACTTCCTAGAGGCATACGCAATAACCTTCCCATTTTGCATGAGAACACAACCCAAACCCGCCTTCGAGGCATCACTATAGATTACAAAATTCTCACAACCATCCTAAGGGTAAGAACAGGAGCCGTCGTCAACCTCTTCTTCAATTCATTAAAACTTTCTTCACACTTAGAATCCCATACAAACGATACATCTTTCCGAGTCAACCTAGTCAACGGGGTAGCAATCCGAGAAAACCCTCAATGAACCTCCGATAATACCCCGCCAAACCAAGAAAACTACGGACCTCGGTCACGCCGAAGGTTGCTTCCAATTAACCACGGCTTCAATCTTTGAAGGGTCCACGGAAATTCCCGAACTCGACACAACATGCCCCAAGAAAGAAACCTCGCTCAAGCCAAAACTCACACTTGCCGAACTTGGCGTACAACCGCTTCTCACGAAGAACTGACAAAACAATCCTCAAATGATTTTCATGCTCTTCCCGGGACTTAGAATACACGAGGATGTCATCTATGAAGACCACCACAAAACTATCAAGGTAAGGCTTGAAAACACGGTTCATCATATCCATAAACACAGCTAGAGCATTAGTCAATCCGAACGGCATTACAACAAACTCATAGTGACCATATCTAGTTCGGAAAGCTGTTTTGGCAATATCATCCGGCCTAATCTTCAACTGATGGTATCCGCTTCTCAAATCAAGTTTTGAGTAGATAACGGAACCTTGGAGTTGGTCAAATAAGTCATCTATGTGCGAAGAGGATACTTATTCTTTATAGTGGCTTGGTTCAACAAACGATAATCTATACATAATCGTAAGGTACCATCCTTCTTCCTAACAAATAGAACCGGTGCTCCCCACGGAGACACACTAGGGCGAATAAAACCCCGGTCTAGCAATTCTTGCAATTGGACTTTCAACTCTTTTAACTCGGCCGGAGCCATTCTATAGGGTGCTTTAGAGATAGGGGCGGTACCGGGTACTAAGTCAATACAAAACTCTATCTCACGATCCGAGGCATAGAGTACTCACTAGAAAACACGTCACTAAACTCATTCACAACCTAACATGAGCTAACTCGGGCGACTTCTTATTGGAATCTACCACATAAGCCAAGTACCCCGCACACCCTTAGATAACATCTGTCTAGCTTTTAAGGCGGAAATAACATGTAAATCGAACATAGATTTATCCGCATCAAATATAAAAGTAGGCACATCGTGCATAGCAAATGAGAAGCGTTTTCTACGACAGCCTACCAAAGCATGACACTGACTCAACCAATCCATCCCAAGGATCACATCAAAATCACGGATTGGTAACTCGACCAAATCCACCGGCAATACATGCCCACATATGGTCACATCACAACCACGATATATCAGAGAAGATGCAAGGCACTCTCCCATAGGAGTAGAGACCTCCAACACATAAGGCATAGATTCAAAGTGCAAAATATGCAATGAGAATGCAAAATGAGATGCCACAAATGAATGGGAAGACCCGGGATCTATAAGAATGCGGGCCTTAACTCCCGAGACAGAACTATACCTCTAATGACGGCATTAGGATCGACCTCTCCTCGACCCAAGGCAAACACTCGACCTTGGACTCTATCTGGGTTTCCCGTCAACATCTCTCTTCACACCACTACCTTGTCCCCTCGACCACTACCCGAAGCTTGCTTACTCGCCACTGGGACAATTCCTCCGGAAATGGCCGTCGACCCACACTCCAAACACTTGCCTTGCTTGCTCCAACACTTGTCCTCCGAATGCCCTTGCCTCTTGCAATATCCACACGTTGTCCCAAACCGACCTAAGTCGAACGATTTGCCTGGAGCCGCTACGCTTCTCCTCGATTTGCTCCCGAAGTAAATGTCCTTGGCTGCCCTCTCGCTCCGTCCCGAACCTTGACCTTGGAATCTATTTCTCGTTCCCACCTTCATTTTTACCACGATGCTCCTCTATGTCATTCTCAATCTGATACGCCATGTTCACAGCCGCTTGGAAGTTGGCGAAGTCATGAGTCAAAAGCTGCTTCCGGAACTCTACCCTTAAGCCTTTCACAAACCTGTAGATACGCCTCTCTTCATCCGGTACCAAATGAGGACAATATCGGGCCAACTCCGTAAACTTTGCTGAATACCGTGCTATAGACATTGTCCCTTGCTCCAATTTCGTAAATTCAACCTCTTTTCTTATCTCTAGTCACCATCGGAACGAAGTGATCCCGGAACTTACGTGTGAAATTCTCCCAAGTCTCGCGTGTCAAATCCCGGTCCCAACCATCCTTCACTACTTGCCACCAAAGGTTCGCGGGTCCTTCCAGCTTGAAAACTGCACATCTCACCTTCTCTGCATCCGAACTCTCCATAGCCAAGAAAATCTTATTCATCGCTTCAAGCCATCTCTCCGCCTTCACCGGATCCGGATCTCCGTTGAAGCTAGGAGGAGACATCTTCACGAACTTCTCTAGACCATGGTGCCCTTGCCTACCTTCGGGTTGTTGTTGTCCCCTACCTTGATTCTGAGCTGTCATATTCTGAAGAAACACTCGGAACATATCCATCATTTCGGCATTCGGATTACCAACATCACCCAAAGCCCGATTCTGATCACCATCATTTCCCGCCATTAGTACAAACTCCTGCATTAAACACTCGACGTCGGCTTATCACACACTCTCACTCAGCTAGACTCTACCCGAGAACTCTAACCGAGCTCTGATACCAACTGTGAGGACCCCGACCCGGAACCTACACGTGTCCCGAGTTGGAGCGTCCCCAAACTACCCAAACTTACTAAACTTTTAAAACTTGGATTTAACTTTCACATATAAACATCATTAACATTGTCATTTCAAAATAACTCCACTCCTCTCCACTTTGAAGGAGGAGTTGACCAACTTTGAAAACATTCACCTGTTTAGTTACAAAAGATATTGGTTTTAACGTAGAAATGTAAAGTTTATAATTACAAACTCCATAAAGGATTTATATCAAAATATAATTTCTACGCCAACCTAACGTACTCCCGACAATACCCAAAAGCTCACCGCCAAACTCCTTTCCGCCCTTACTTGGCCGGTCCTCCTGCCTCTGGATCTAAAAACATTAAAGGGAGAGGGGTGAGAATAAATCTCAAAGCAAGCTATTATGAATGCAAGAATATGCCGATAAATGCAACACATAACCAGCCACACATAACACATTGGGAAAAGTCTGTAACCACATTCCATTACCTTGGTTTACCTTTTCCCGTCTCGAACAAAGTAGTCGTACAACATTGGGTATAATAATACTCCAATCTTACAGCCGAGCCGTTTAAGCAATACTCACATCTTATAAGACCCGTTTTTCGTGGAACCAAATAAGATAGTAGCAACTCGTAAGGCTTTTGGCTCACTACAGATGCTATACCCCGACCCGTGGCCACAGGAGGGGACGGTCATGCATATAACATAATCCGATCACATTAGGTCACACTTCCATAATTGATCGTATTATGTTATACCCCAACATCACCGATTAACAAATATCAAGCACATAATAGTTACTTGAAACATAATCCACAAAAAGGATAACAATATAGCAACATGGTAAAAATATACTCATGTCCAACCAATATCATAGTGCCACATTTAAATCAATACACTATGCATAATATAACATTGTATAAGAACTCAAGTAAGGCAAGGAAGTATCATCAATCCATCCTACAAGGTCATTATACTTATAATGCAAGGCCTCTATGAAGATTCGAGTTCAATTTATCAAGTGGGAGTCACAATCTATAAGTGACCAAATAAGATTGCTAACTAATTCTCGGTTCAACTTTAAAGTTCGCTTCAAGGCTCGGGCGACCGCTTCATACCACTTCGGGCGACCGCCCAAGTGGGATTTCAAAGGGTCCCTAAGTTCCCTCGCCTCTGGGCGACCGCACAACACCTCTTGGCGACCGCCCAAGAGGCTTTCCAAGGCACTTCAAGCTTCGGCCACATGGGCGGCCGTCATGGCCCTCGGGACGACCGCCCAAGTGCCCGATCCGTAAATTCCTGTGTTTCCTAAGTTACTCTCTTACCATTTTTCTTTTCCTTTACAATACTCCTTATACTCATGAACACCAAGTAATTTCTAGCTCTACAAGGATCATCATAAAATCATGTAAACCCAAAATAAGTAATTCTAGATTATTTATCATTACACCCTCCACCCATTTCACATCCTCTAGGTTATCTTCTAAGAACATAAACTTCATTCTATTCCACTTACTACTCATTCAACTCCTATAAAATTCCCAAAGTATGAACCAAACATCATAAGAACAAGGAGAACATTAAGGAGAGTATGAACAAGTAAGAGAAGGGAAATCATAACAACTCACCCTAGGTTTTTAGAATAGAATGTTGATCTTCTTAGCTTGATTTGTTCCTCTAGATGATCCAACCTCAAAAATGCTCTTGGACTTGAAAATGGTGGAGAAATGGGCTAGCTACAAGACTTGGAATGGGGAGGCTTCAATGGAGCTTTCCATGGAGGAATGTAAGAGTGAAAATGAGAAGGAGGAGGGAGGTGAATAGGGGAAGTATGGGAAGGGGAAAGGGGAGAGCATGGGAGGTAAGGTGTGTGTTGACTAATGAGGGGAAGGAGAGTGAATTAGGGAGGATGGTCCCCTCCCCACCTCAACTTATTTTCCAAGGCTTTCACCAATTAAGCCATTTAAATGAAACCCCTTATTTCCCATTATTTAATCTACTCAATTTCACTTCCCCATTACTCTTTATCAAATTTCTATTTTTATATTTTCTTTTTAGAATAATAATTTATTTTCCTATCATTTATCCTAATATAATAAATCAAGTATATAAAAATGGACACATAATATTAACAACAATATTAAAAGCACACAATATGATATTAAAATTAGTGCCTAGGGTTAGGGTCGTTACACTCACTCCCGCTTAAAGAAAATTCTGTCCCGAATTTTAAAAGACTTACTTGGATTTTAAAACAACCACGGATATTTTCGCTCTCATCTCCGACTCTAGCTCCCACGTTGCTTCCTCAACGGTGTGATTCTTCCAAAGGACCTTCACTATAGGGATACTCTTAGTTCTCAACTCCTTAACTTGGAATTCTAAGACTCTTAATGGCTCTTTTTCAACATAAGACATGTCCGCTTGGACATCGTCGGGGGGAGAACTCAAGATGTGGGAAGGATCATGACAATACTTCCTCAACATAGAAACATGGAAAACATCATGGAGTAAAGAAAGAGATGGAGGTAATGCCAACCGGTAAGCCAAATCTCCAATCTTCTAAGATCTCAAACGGACCAACGAACCTCGGAGCCAATTTACCCTTATTACCAAACCTTTTGATTCCCGTCCTCGGAGAGACCTTCAAGAACACAAAGTCAACAACCTCAAAAGATAAATCCCGTCTTCTATTGTCGGTGTAGCTTTTCCGTCTACTCGAGCCGTCTTCAATCTATCCCGAATCACCTTGATCTTCTCCGTAGAATCTCGAACCAAATCTCGGGCCCCAAAGTCTCGGCTTCACCAACCTCGTCCCAACACATCGGAGATCGACACTTCCTACCATACAATGCTTCATACGGAGCCATCTCAATACTAGATTGATAACTGTTGTTGTAGGCAAACTAAAGGTAGATGATCCTCCCATGACAATTGGAAATCCATCACACAAGCCCGTAACATATCCTCAAGTATCTCGAATAGTTCTCTGACGATCGACCAGCGGTTTGAGGATGAAACGCCGTATCAAACACAATTTAGAACCCAAGGCTTCATGCAATGCTCTCCAAAACCTAGAAGTAAATCTTGTATCTCTGTCGGAAACAATACTAACCGGAACCCCGTGAAGTCTCACAATCTCCTTCATATACAACTGAGCTAACTTCTCTAATAAAAACTTGGTTGATACCGGAAGAAAATGAGCCGACTTCGTTAACCGATCCACAATAACCCAAATAGCATCCATCTTCTTCGCGGTAAGAGGTAAACCCAAAACAAAATCCATCGAAATCCCTTCCCATTTCCATTCCGGAATATCCAATGGTTGAAGTAGTCCCGCCGGTCTCTGATGTTACGCTCTTAATCTCGTTGACAAGTCAAACACTTGGACACATAATCCGGCAATTTCCCTCTTCATACCATTCCACCAATACCCACGCTTCAAGTCTTGATACATTTTGGTACTACCCGGATGAATCGCAAACTTGGACTTATGGCCATCCCTCTAAAACACGCTTCTTGATTTCCGGCGATGAAGGAACGCAAATTCTCCCTTGGAAAGTTAAAATCCCATCTCTATTCAAAGCAAATTCCCCGGCTTTCCCCTCTTGTACTTGATCGAAAATTTTCTTCAATTCCGGATCACCTTGTTGAGCTTCCTTCAAATCTCCATACAAAGTAGGAACGGCTCGAACATTCGCAATGATTACTCCTCTACTCTTCACTTCTCGGAACTCAAAGTCATTACATACGCCTTTCGGCTAATCGCATCCGCCACTACATTGGCCTTCCCTGATGATAAGAGATTATACAGTCAAAATCCTTCAAGAACTCAAGCCATCTCCTTTGTCGGTTGTTCAACTCCTTTTGGGTAAATAAGTACTTCAAACTCTTATGATCGGTGAATATCTCAAATTTCGCCCCATAAAGGTAATGCTTCCACTTATGCAACGCAAACACGATCGCCGCCAATTCCATATCATGAGTAGGATAATTCTGTTCCGCCGGTGATAACTTCCTAGAGGCATACGCAATAACTTTCCCATTTTGCATCAATACACATCCCAAACCCGCCTTCGAGGCATCACTATAGATCACAAAATTCTCACAACCATCCGGAAGGGTAAGAACAGGAGCCGTCGTCAATCTCTTCTTCAATTCATTAAAACTTTCTTCACACTTGGAATCCCATATGAAGGATACATCTTTCCGAGTCAACCTAGTCAATGGAGTCGCAATCTGAGAAAACCCTTCAATAAACCTTCGGTAATACCCCGCCAAACCAAGGAAACTACGAACCTCAGTCACAGTCGAAGGTTGCTTCCAATTAACCACGGCTTCAATTTTCGAAGGGTCCACAGAAATTCCCGAACTCGACACTACATGCCCCAAGAAAGAAACCTGCTCAAGCCAAAACTCACACTTGCTGAACTTGGCATACAACTGCTTCTCCCGAAGAACTGACAAAACAATCCTCAAATGATTTTCATGCTCCTCCCGGGACTTAGAATACACGAGGATGTCATCTATGTATACCACCACAAAACTATCAAGATAAGGCTTGAAAACACGGTTCATCATATCCATAAACACGGCTGGAGCATTAGTCAACCCAAAAGGCATCACAACAAACTCATAGTGACCATATCTAGTTCGGAAAGTTGTTTTGGCAATATCATCCGGCCTAATCTTCAACTGATGGTATCCGCTTCTCAAATCAAGTTTTGAGTAGATAACAGAACCTTGGAGTTGGTCAAATAAATCATTTATGTGCGGAAGAGGATACTTATTCTTTATAGTGGCTTGGTTCAACAAACGATAATCTATACATAATCGTAAGGTACCATCCTTCTTCCTAACAAATAGAACCGGTGCTCCCCATGGAGACACACTAGGGCGAATAAAACCCCGGTCTAGCAATTCTTGCAATTGGACCTTCAACTCCTTTAACTCGGCCGGAGACATTCTATAGGGTGCTTTAGAGATAGGGGCGGTACCGGGTACTAAGTCAATACAAAACTCTACCTCACGATCCGGAGGCATAGAGTACTCACTAGAAAACACATCACTAAACTCATTCACAACCGGGACATGAGCTAACTCGGGGAACTTCTTATTGGAATCTACCACATAAGCCAAGTAGCCCGCACACCCCTTAGATAGCATCTTTCTAGCTTTTAAGGCGGAAATAACATGTAAACCGAACATAGATTTATCCGCATCAAATATAAAAGTAGGCACATCAGGCATAGCAAATGAGACTCGTTTTCTACGACAGTCTACCAAAGCATGACACTGACTCAACCAATCCATCCCAAGGATCACATCAAAATCACGGATTGGTAACTCGACCAAATCCACCGGCAATACATGCCCACATATAGTCACATCACAACCACGATATATCAAAGAAGATGCAAGGCACTCTCCCATAGGAGTAGAGACCTCCAACACGTAATGCATAGATTCAGGCAAAATATGCAATGAGAATGCAAAATGAGATGCCACAAATGAATGGGAAGACACGAGATCTATAAGAATGCGGGCCTTAAATCCTGAGACAGGGACTATACCTCTAATGACGGCATTGGGATCGACCTCTCCTCGACCCAAAGCAAACACTCGACCTTGCACTCTATCTTTTGGTTTCCCGTCGACATCTCTCTTCACACCACTACCTTGTCCCCCTTGACCACTACCCGAAGCTTGCTTATTCTGCCACTTGGGACAATTCCTCCGGAAATGGCCCGTCATCCCACACTCTAAACATCGGCCTTGCTTGCTCCAACACTTGTCCTCCGAATGCCCTTGTTTCTTACAATATCCACACGGTGCCCCAAACTGACCTGAAGTCGAACGATTTGCTGGCGCCGTTACGCTTCCTCCTCGATTTGCTCCCGAAGTGAATGTCCTTGGCTGCCCTCTGTTCTGTCCCGAACCTTGACCTTGGAATCTATTTCTGTTCCCACCTTCATTTTTACCACGATGCTCCTCTATGTCATTCTCAATCCGATACGCCATGTTCACAGCCGCTTGGAAGTTGGCGAAGTCATGAGTCAAAAGCTGCTTCCGGAACTCCACCCTTAAGCCCTTCATAAAACGGTAGATCCGCCTCTCCTCATCTGGCACCAAATGAGGACAATATCGGGCTAACTCCGTAAACTTTGCTGAATACTGTGCTATAGACATTGTCCCTTGCTCCAATTTCAGAAACTCAACCTCCTTCTTATCTCTAGTCACCATCGGAACGAAGTGATCCCGGAACTTACGTGTGAAATTCTCTCAAGTTTGCGGTGTCAAATCCCGGTCCCAACCATCTTTTACTCGCCACCAAAGGTTCGCGGGTCCTTCTAACTTGAAAACGGCACATCTTACCTTTTCTGCATCCGAACTCTCCATTGCCAAGAAAATCTTATTCATCGCTTCAAGCCACCTTTCCGCCTTCACCGGATCCGGATCCCCGCTGAAGCTAGGAGGAGACATCTTCACGAACTTCTCTAGACCATGGTGCCCTTGCCTACCTTCGGGTTGTTGTTGTCCCCTACCTTGATTCTGAGTTGCCATATTCTGAAGAAACATTCGGAACATATCCATCATTTCGGCATTCGGATTACCAACATTACCCAAAGCCCGATCCTGATCTCCGTCATTGCCCGCCATTAGTACAAACTCCTGCATTAAACACTCGACGTCAGTTATCACACACTCTCACTCAGCTAGACTCTACCCAAGAACTCTAACCGAGCTCTGATACCAACTGTGAGGACCCCGACCCGGAACCTACACGTGTCCCGAGTTGGAGCGTCCTCAAACTAACCCAATTATTCAAAACTTTTAAAACATTAATTCAACTTTCAAACATAACCATCATTGCCATAACCATTTCAAAATAACTCCACTCCTCTCCACTTTGGAGGAGGAGTTGACCAACTTTGAAAACATTCATCTGTTTAGTTACAAAAGACATTGCGGTTCCAACGTAGAAATTTAAGTTTATAATTACAAACTTCCATAAAGGAATTATAACAAAATATACTTTCTACGCCAACCTAACGTACCCCGACAATACCCAAAAGCTCACTGCCAAACTCCTTTCCGCCCTTACTTGGTCGGTCCGCCTGTCTCGGGATCTAAAAACATTAAAGGAAGAGGGGTGAGAATAAATCTCAGCAAGCTATTATGAATGCAGCAATATGCCAAATATATGCAACACATAACAAGTCGCACATAACACATTAGAAAAGCTGTAAACACATTCCATTACCTTGGTTTACCTTTTCCCGTCTGAACAATAGTCGTACAACATTGGGTATAATAATACTCCAATCTTAAGTGAGTTGCTTAAGCAATACTCACATCTTATAAGACCCATTTTTCAGGGAACCAAATAAGATAGTAGCAACTTTGTAAGGCTTTTGGCTCACTACAGATGCTATACCCCGACCTGTTGTCACAGGAGGGGACGGTCATAGATATAACATAATCCGATCACATTAGGTCACACTTCCATAATTGATCGTATTATGTTATACCCCCAACATCAGCTGATTAACACATTATCAAGCACATAATAGTTACTTGAAACATAATCCACAAAAAGGGATACAATATAGCAACATGGTAAAATATACTCATGTCCAACCAATATCATAGTGCAACAATTATTCATCACACTATGCATAATATAAACAATGTATATGAACTCAAGTAAGGCAAGGAATTATCATCAATCCATCCTACAAGGTCATTATACTATAATACATAGCCTCTTTAAAGGTCTAAGTCAAATCTACCAAGTTGGGATCATATTTGTCAAGTTACCCAAACTAGGTTAACTAGCGTTTTCCAAGCAACAATTAAAGTACTTCCCCAATTCCATTTTGATCAATTAAGATGTCTTTGTGTAGCCAAAATATTCTACTTTAATCTAGGTTAAAGAGATTTCATTTTGGTTCTAGTTTGATTGGGTTTTAACAGCTTTAAAATTGATGTGAGAAACCAGTTCAGGGCACGACTCGTGCCCCAGGGCACGACTCGTGCTCAATTTCTTAAGTCACTCAGAACGATTGGACCTCCTAGGTATGACTCGTGCTCACGACTTGGCCAAGGGCACGACTCGTGCCAAGGGGCACGACTCGTGCCTCGGCCTGCAAACCGGTATAATGTTAAAGAACAACACTAAAATCCCAAGAAACCCAATTTCCAACCAAATAACTTCTAATTTGTGAACCTAAAGGGCATTTCCAACTTTGGTAACTTCATTATACTCATTTAACTCCATGGAATCATGTCTTAAACCTAGATCATTATAACTTCCATGAACCATAACATTTCCTCAATCTAAGAAAGTTTTCCCAAGCATCAAAGCAAATAGAACATCCATAATAACATAAATATTCATGAACATTCAAAGAAGGAAAAGGTCATAATAACTCACCTTAGCTAATACAAGATGAAATGAAGCTTTTCTAGGCGTGATCAACTCCTTTATATGTACCACTCACAAAAGGACACTTGAATTTAAGAATGGACAAGAAATTCACTTGGTAGGAGTTTAAGAAATGGAGGCTTTCACCATGTTCTTTCCATGGAGAATGGTAAGAGTAAAAATGAAAAGGATGAGGGAGGTGAATAGGGGAAGTATGGGAAGAGTGAAGGGAAAGCATGGAAGGTATGGGGTTGGGTTGACTATTGAGTCCAAAGTTGAGGGAATTAGGGGGAAGGAAATGCCCCCCCCCCTTTCTAACTAAGGCTTTCACCCAAAAACAATTTGTTCCCCTAATATTCCAAAGCATTTAAATTAAACTCTCCTACTCAAATATTTATTCCACATGCTTTAAATCCTCCTTCCACATTTTATTCATTTCCTATTATTATTTTTTCCCATTGCTTTATTTTATTTCTCTAGAAATTCTAAGGCCTCTAAATTTTTCTACAACCATTTCATCTTGACATAAGAATGTAAAGACATAAAATAGACACATAAGTTAACATTAATATTAAGAGCATATAATATTATACTAAAATTGTGCCTAGGGTTAGGGTCGTTACAGACATGACACTGAGGAATGTTTCAGTTTGAAGAAAATCATCCAGAGATGGATCGACGATGGTCGTCTCCAGGAGTACATAAGGAAGGATCGTCAAGCAGCCAACACTCGAGTTGCCAACGACGGTCCTCCAGAGAGGCAGCCAAGGATGGTCTTGGTTATTTCTGAAGAGACGAGCAAGAATCAAATCAAAAGCGCCATCTACCATCTCAAGAAAGCCCCTCATGTCCCCCACAAGTCGGAGGTTCCAAACGACGTGATAAGCTTTTTCCCCTACGAGTTAGCAGCTAACCCATTGGCTCGTCAACAGACGCTGGTCATTCCCGGTTACATTGACAACTGTGAATCAAGGAGAATTTTAATTGATACTGGAGCGGCTAAGGACATTTTGTTTTACAACGTCTACCAGAGGATGGGTCTACCCGACAGCCGCCTAAGTCCATACTTAGGTCTTCTGGAGGGATTCACCAACCATAGGGTTGACGCAAAGGGCCAGATCAACCTCCCAGTAGACATTGGGGAACACCCATTGAGAACCATCAAAACAGTGACTTTTATTGTGATCGACGTCGTCAGTGACTATCACGCAATTCTTGGCCAACCTGGTCAAGCCGCTTTGGGGATCGTCGCCTCAGTTCCCCATCAACGAGTCAAGTTTCCTTCGCGCGCCGGAGTGGGATGTGTGCTGGGGATGGCCCCAGAATTCCTAGAGCACGTGCTGAAGGAAAAACGGACCATCGAAATCGACGATCCAGACCACATTGTGAAGCTCTCCAAATCCGTCAAACAAACGACGACCTCGTACGCCAGCATCTCAACAATCAAGTGCATAGACGATCCAGAGGTCTTTGCTGAAGTATTCATGGACGACCAAGCTGCAGAGCCACAACTTTTGGTCGCCCAAGAATCGGGGGCCGAGCTGGATAGGTTGATTGACGACGAGGTACCAGATCTGACACCTGAAGCAAGAATAAAAATTAAAGAGATCGTCATTGAATCCATGGACTTTAGGGACGACGCCCCTAAGATGAAGCCAGCCGACGAGCTAGTAGAATTTGTCATTAACCCTGACTATCCGGAGCAGAAAATCAAACTGGGGTCTCAGTTATACACTGAGGAGAGGGAAGAGATAATCTCCCTACTCAAACAGAACCTCGATGTTTTTGCCTGGAAAGTGGAAGATATGAAGGGAATTAGAGAGGATGTGGCAGTTCATAGGCTGGGAGTGAACCCTACCATGAAGTTCAAAGAACAAAGGTGCCGAGTTTTTTCAACTGAAAAAGAGATTGCTATAAAACAAGAAATTGAGAAGTTGCTGAGCGCTGGAATTATTGTGAACGCTGGATTCACAACTTGGCTGGCTAATGTGGTTCTTATGAAAAAACCAAATGGGAAATGGAGACTCTGCGTAGATTTCACCGATCTAAACCTGGCATGCCCAAAAGATAGTTACCCCTTGCCCAGAATCGACAAGCTCGTCGATTCTGTGGCCGGACATACAACTTTGAGCTTTCTCGACGCATACTCTGGCTATCACCAAATAAAGATGGCCGAAGAGGATATTCCGAAGACGGACTTTCAGGCTGCAGGGGGAACCTACTGTTACACGAAGATGCCCTTTGGGCTCAAAAACGCCGGGGCCACATACCAAAGGATGATCAACAAGGTGTTCAAAGATCAGATCGACGACAACCTGGAGGCATACGTTGACGACATGGTTGTCAAGTCCAAGAAGAGGAAGCATGCCGACGACCACCAGCAGACTTTCACCAATCTACGAGCTAATGATATGGTTCTCAACCCGGCTAAGTACGTTTTTGGAGTTGTAGCAGGAAAATTTCTGGGATTTATGCTCTCACTACGGGGAATCGAAGCCAATCCCGAGAAAATCAAGGCTTTGATTGACATGGCATAGCCTACGAGCATCAAGGAGGTTCAACGCCTGAATGGACGAGTAGCAGCCTTAGGTCGTTTCATTGCCAAATCTGCCAAAAGGTCGCTTCCCTTTTTCAAGGCTCTCCGAGGTGCTAAGGATTTCAAATGGACGGAAGAGTGTTCCCAGTCATTTAAACAGCTAAAAGAATATCTTGGCTCCCCACCCCTCCTCCAAAGCCCCGTCGCAGGAGAAGATCTCTACGTTTATCTCTCAGCAAGTGACAAGGCCGTCGCCGCGGTGTTGGTTAGGGAGGAGGATGGAACACAGAGGCCGGTTTACTATGTTAGTAAAGCTTTGACGGATGTGGAAACCCACTATTTCAACGCGGAGAAGATCGCTTATGCTCTCGTCATCACAGCGCGAAAGCTACGAGCCTACTTCTGTTCTCATCCCATCGTTGTTTACACTGACGCCCCACTGCGAAAAATATTGCACCGCCCTGAAAGCTCCGGTCGTCTACTCAATTGGAGCATTGAGCTAACAGAATTTGATATTCGTTATGTGGCAAGAAAGGCTCTGCAAGCACAGGCCCTGGCAGACTTCCTAGTTGAAACGTCGTTCACCACTGACGACGATCAAAGGCCGCAGAAGAAAGTGAGCAAGGGAAAGAAGTCGCCGACCAACCGGAGTTAGTTTTGCCTATGGGATGTTGGAAAATCTATTCGACGGGTCGGCAACTAGAAATCTGAGTGGGGCAAGGTGGATCGTTCTTGTCGAACCGTAAAGCGGAATGCTTTGAGGAAGTGTTAAGATTCAAGTTCCAAGCATCAAACAATCAAGCGGAGTACGAAGCACTTATAGCAGCCATTGAATATGCCAAGTGCTTTGGAGCCAACAAAATTGCAGCTTTTTGTGACTCTCAATTGATCGTGAACCAGGTCCGCGACGACTACCAGGTCGTCGACTCAACCCTTCAGAAATACCGTGCTTTGGTCGGCGAATTGATTCAGGGATTGAAATTTTGGGCCATCCAGAGAATTGCTCGTGAAAACAATGAGCACGCTGACTTACTCTCCAAACTGGCGACAGATCAACTCCCTGAAGACGAGCATGGTCACCATTTGGCCTATCTCGACCAACCAGCTTACGAGCGAGTAAAGATCATGTGCGTAGGAGACGGCCCGAAGTGTTGGATCGACGAGCTTAAGGCGTTTATTGAAAAAGATGAATTGCCATCTGACGAGGTTTTAGCGCGGCGATCAAGAGAAAGACAAACTGTGTTCACTTGGCCGTAGAAGGAGAGCTATATAGACGATCTATCACCAGACCGTTGTTAAAATGCGTCCACCCTGACAAGGTCGTACAATTACTTTTCGAGGTACATCAAGGAGAGTGCGGAGGCCACCCTGGGGCCCGCACGTTGGCTGACAAGATAATTACCATGGGGTACTACTGGCCTCATCTCCGTGAAGATGCCAAACAAGCCATAAGAAAGTGTGATACCCGCCGTTTCGCCGACCTTCCCAAACTCCCGACGACCGAGCAAACCCCGTCATGGCCGCTGGCCGTTTGATATGTGGGGTGTTGACCTAATTGGGCCTTTTCCACGTGCCAAGGGAGGAGTTAAATACGTGATTGTGGCGGTTGACTATTTTTCAAATGGGTGGAAGCCAAGGCCTTAAACAAGATTACCGAAAACAATGCCACTAAGCTTCATCCATGATTCAATATGGTTTCGCTTCGGAATCCCAAGGGTAATTGTTTTGACAACGGCTGCAGCTTCTCGAGGAAGTTTGAGCAAGAGTTGAATGTAATGGGCGTCAAACACTCTAAGTCGTCTGTTGCCTACCCCCAAGGCAACGGGCAAGCTGAAGCGGCAAACAAGCTCGTCTTGTCTGCCTTGTGTAAAAATCTTGAGGGACGCAGCACAAGATGGTTGGACGAACTACCATCGGCCTCTCGGGCGCCCGCACAACCACCCTGTAGGGGGCCTACGGGGAAACCCCATTTGCTTTGGCTTATGGCTCACGAGGCCACGGCTCCCGCCGAGCTTCGCCTTCCAACAGTAACCGAGCCGCTTCTCTACGATGTGGAAAAGAATATCCATAACCGACAGGTCGATCTGGACCTTGTGGACGAGCGAAGATTGGACGCCCAGCTGAGGATGGAAAATTACAAAAAGAAAACCAAGGCTTACCACGACAAGAAGGTGAAGAAAAGGTTCTTTAAAGTCGGCGATCATGTTCTTAGAAAGATTGAAGCGATGGGACTCAAAGCCCGTCAAAACAAACTCTCTCCCAACTGGGAAGGACCATACATCGTCACCAGCGTGGTCAGAGAAGGAACCTACCGCCTAGCTAAGCCAAACGGTGAACATCTCAAGCATCCATGGCATGCCAATCACCTTATGAAGTACTACTTTTGAGACCGTCGTCATCAACAACATCCAGCGCCCTCAGGGTACCCTATCTGTGGTTCTTAGTTAAAACTTTTATTGTCATTTTGTGAAAATTCTGGAAGTCTGTATTTTTGAAAGTTGTAAGGGATAATCTATAAATCCCAGAAGCCTTATAAAGTGAGATTTGTCAATGTACGATCGTTGAACAGAAACTATCAATGGAAACTCATCACTTCACTGAACTTCGTCCATTACAAACTCAATCTTAGAACGGTTGAGGCCTAACTTCGACCCTCTCAACTACTTTGATCAAGTATAAAGATCAGTCAAAGCAAAGACTTTGACACTTACACTCACTTTAGCCAAGTATAAAGGTTAGACGGAGCCAGACTTCGTCGAACGCTATAACGGAATAAGACGACTCGTCCATGGAGTCTTGCCTACGAGCAAAAATCTACGGACCTTCGTACTATTCCTACGAGCCATTGAGAAGTTGAGAAAATACAAGGATTGAACAAAGGTCGACCACACAAAGACAACCCAAGTTCTGGTCATCGCTTACGACGACCATTCCACACTTGTCCTCAAACTTACTCGTTCAATAAGTTGTCACATGACATCTACGTTAACATAAATTAACAAACAGAAAGCAAAGGCATTGAATAAACTTACATAAAACAAGTAAACATTGTACGTACGACCCCCTCCAAACGACGAGGAAACAGGTCGATTGCATTACAAGAAATAAAAATTGTTTTGGGACAATGTTTGGAACCACCACCGAAAAATTAAACATTGTTTAAGACTACCAAATCAAGTTGGAGCATTGTTTGGGACATTACAAAACATTTCAAAGAAATCGATTACTGGGGATCAACACCGGCATTGGACGGGACTTCATCAGGATCGGGGCCGTCCTCAACAAAGTGAGCATAGTAGGCGTCGAAGTTCCTTGGGACGATAGCAGGAATAGGCCACTCTTCCTTCCCGACCTTTGCATCATCTTCCCTTATGATAAGGAGGTCATTATCAGTATAAGGGACGAGGGGATAAATCGTACGGGCTTCGTCGTCGTGTTCTCCCTCAGTGTAGAGGTCGGCCAACTGTCGAACAGAGAGTAGATCTTTCGTCGTCGGGTCCAACAAGAGCCGCCTAGCCATATGCTTAGCCCCATCCTTAAAGAATCCACTAGCATGCTTGGTAATCAGTTGGAGGCATTCAGCACTCTTCTTGAATTCGTTGACAGCATCAAGTCTAGCTTTAGCCAAGGCAGCTTCATGGGACGTCTTCACTTCTTCAATATGGGCACGAGCGTTGTCAAAGCTAGCCGTCACCTTCTTGTACTTATTTTCACAAACGCGGAGGCCGTCCTCAAACACCTTCGAGTCGGCTTCAGCTTTGGATTTCCCTTCCTTCAAGGCTTCGACCTCCTTCAAAATATCATTCTTCTGACCCATCAAGAGCTCATAGGCAGTGGTAAGCTCACCCACGTTGGTCTCCGCCTCCTTCAATTTCTGCTCCGCCGTCCCTTTGTCGCCGATAGCCTTAATCAGTTGCTCGTTGCCCCGTAGCTCGGCGTCAAGGCAATCTCTGTAATCCGCCGTCATTGCGTCCATCATCGACGACAGATGCCACAAAAAAATTATTAACCTAAGTGTAAAAAGACGGGAAGAAACACAAAATTAAATTTGAAATACCTCAGTCTGAATCATCCCAAGACGGGCATGGAAAGTCTCAGGAGAAAGTTTTGCTTCCCTCATCTGACGGGTCAAGTCAACGTCCCGGCCGCGCCTAGTCAGGGCCGTCCCCAACAACAGTGGATTGCCATTCCTCAACAGATAGGGGATCCCAGCTATTGGGGAGGCTTTGGCAATCAAGGTCGCCATCTCCTTAGCCTTCGTCTTAGTCAAGACCGCTGAAGACGAGCCCGGAGCATCGGCTCTTGGAGTAGAGGGATCTGACGAGCTAGGAGGATCGTCGTTGTTTTTCTTATTCTTGCTCCTTCTCCCCTCAGAGCCGGCAGGATGATCTTTTCTCTTCCTGGAGACCTGGACGCCGACCTCACCCATTTCAGGGTTTGAGTCTGTGCTCCCCACCGTCTCCACAGCAATGTGCTCGGCCTCGTCGGCGGCGACCATTTGGGCTCCAGAAGCTTCCACACTTGCATCAGCCTCAATCCCAGCAACTCTCTCAGGCGCGTCAACAATGGCTTGACGACCTCCAGTATTGAGCCCCCCAACGACGGGCTCTCTCTCAATCATAGGAATGGCTCCCTCAGGGTCTTTGGGAAGTTCATCATTCCTCGTCCCCATCTTCTCCTGACGATCAACTATGGCGCGGGTGACTGCCCTATCTTTCTTCTTGGTACCCCTGTCGCTAGCTAGGATTGCCCCGTCCATTATCCTTGCTTCAATTCTGTCTACGTCGGATTGAGTAAGAACTGCAAAAAGATAAAGTAAGAAAGGGTTAGTTTTTACTCACGACGAGACAAGAGACAAGCATAAAAAATTGAGAAAAGGTGTCAGGAGCCCAACCCCCAGTCATCTCCAAATTTTCGCAACACTCTTCAGGACGGCTAACACGTGACGCCGCGCAAGTCACACAATTATCCTTGAAAGCAAACTCATTGTGGACAATCCAGACGGGATAGCGGGCATCCAAACCTATTTTCACCAAGGGTTCAGGCCCCATTGCCGGCTTCGACATCATGCCGGTTCTGATATATCTCCATTGGGAGGCCTCTATGTCCTTGTACGAGACCCATCCCAGATCCAGCAAATCATCTATCTTTTTCTTTAGCTCCTCGGCCCACGGAGCTTGGAAGATGTACTTATCAGCAACGACCTTGTTACCCGCTGGAAAAGGAAACTGCCATCCCACTCGGCTTTTCACCAAAGTCAGGTGGTTCTCCCAACCGTATACCTTGTTCGGGATATCCAAGAAAAAGTTCCTTGTGTTTTTGACCGAAGATACACTCACCGTAGACTTCCCTTTGTCTTTGGAGGTACTCCTAGCCACCCAGTAGTATTGACGGAACACTTTATTGCATGGCTCGTAGCCAAGAAATCTACAGACGACGACAAAGCTGGATAAGATTCTGATGGTGTTGGCACTAACCTCCATGGGCACACAGGGTGAGTCCTCCAAGAATTCGTTGATGAAGGGGTCTAGGGGCAACCTCAAGCCAAATTCAAATTGTTTATAGAAAAATGCCACCTTCTCCTTGCTGGCCAGAAGGGACTGACGACGGGGCTCATACTCCACCAGGCTGAGGTGCTCCAGCTTATAGGTCGAAGCTTGAACTCTGAATGACCCTCGTAGAGCGTCAATCATTTGCTTCCCAACATCCGGCTTCCTGAGCTCGATTTTGGGTATGGCCCAATTCCCTCCTGCCCCACCTCCAAAGTCACTGTCAGTTGATCCAACTCGTATAAATGTGTGATAGGCCTTAGCTGCCTGATTGCCCCCAGCACTTGTGCTTGGCTCGTTTGCTTCTGGGGCCGGTTGGCTAGGACGCCTGTCGTGATCCATGTCTACAAAACAAGGAGAAAGAAAGGGGGAATCAGTCCTAACTTCCACAGGCGACGACCTACCTAGGGGCGACCTAGATTCCCCTAAAATCAAATCCCTAAGTGAATCACGACGGGAAAAAGAGTAGTGGGTCTTGATGTGGTTGGGCAGATCGTTCATCGACCTAAAAGGGGTTATCATTGGATCTCCGTCCTCAAAATTCCCTAGAACCTCACCTTCTGGGAATCCCAAAGGCTCGTCTTCAAAGTTGAACTTGATCAGGATCGAGGAACACTCAGACAAGGGAATCTCTCTCCAAACCCCTTGGCACATTTGTAAACTCTTTGATTTATCCCAAAACCAAACTTAACACCTCTCTCAAAACTGATGGTTCTGGGCCCCATTCCACTAATTTCTAAAACCCAATAAAAAACCCAGAAAGCGAAGAACAAATGAAGAAATTACCTGGTAAAGGGATGGGAGATATGCTTTCCGATGAATTTTCCGGTGGGAGATCAAAGAAATCTCTTATCCAAGCTCCCAGGTGCCTTACAAACGGAGTTGCCAGAGCAGTTACGGCCGCCGGAGACGGTGGTTCTTTCTCGCCGGAGTTCTTTCTGTTGGTTGCCGGAAATCGCCTCTGCTGCTTTGCTCTCACTAATCAGAGGTGTGGAAAGTTCGAAATGTAGGATGGAGGAGGCTTTTATATGTGAAGAAGATGGAGGGTCTGTGTTTGGGAACCCAAACGGCGGAATGATGAGGGGCATTAAATACCCTCTGCAACTTCCGAGGAGAATGTCCCCTCAAAGGACACGTGTCAACTAATGGGGAAATCCCATCCATCCACGTCATCAATACTGACGTCACCATAATTCAAAATTCAAACTGACGGTTGTACGGCCAGTCTTGGAGGGAAAACGACAACTCCTGGCCCGTCAAGACGACCATGAGTTGGGGGCCACTGAACGGAATAATATGTAATGTGCCGAGCCCAACATTGTACTACGAGCCAAGGGGCCCAACGGGCCCACCAAAGGACCAACTACGAAGAACCAGATCAAGATCGGGGTAAGGGCCCGTCTCACAACGGATGGCGGTCGTCGCCACTGAGCGACCAAGCCCATCCAAACGACGAGTCAATACTCCTTTGAGCAAAGATTTGGACCTTAGCTCGTCGATACGCCAGGAAGAGGCCGTCGCCAATGAGTCACGGCCCACCTAACGACGAGACTTCCAGCCGCGCCAAACTTATCTCTTCATCAGTAAGCGTCGTCATTGAACGACCTCCTCTCAAGTACCGTTCGCTCGTCGAGTCCCCTCTCAAAGAGACGACCTAATTGGACATACAGCTTCAGGTCGTCCTTTCTATTAAGCTTCTTCAGCAAGCTTGATTAATTAGCTAATTTGGGATAATGTCAGGCCTACTACAGTGCCTTGTTACACGTGCAATCATGCAACCAGTAATAACTCCAAAAGGCGTGCAGGTTGACTTTCCCTTATAAGGCAAGCTGCTTATCAGTGTCAGATGTTGCAGTGTCCTTGCATAGACGGACCAGTCCCAGCATGACACGTGTACGCCTGGGAGATGGAGCTGATCCAACGGTTGATAACCATCCAATCTAACGGCTCTGGTGAAAACCCTAATACCACTACTCCCACTATAAGTAAGAGAATAACATCATGGACACAGGTAATGCTTTACTGCATATTTACGTACCCCTGCACTCTCCATACCATTTTTTCCATAATCTCAGTCTATTATCTTACTCTCACGCCGGAGGGGCTTGCCGAAAGACCCCCGGCGCAGTTTCACTGTTATTTCTTGTGGTGTGTAGATCACAAAGCTAGCTCAATCACTCGCTGAACCCAAGAACTGAGCCCACACGCTTTCCTGCGTGACCAATGAGATTGTACCTTCAGTGTAGTTGATAGCTTCCATTGACGAATTTAGAGCTAGAATGTGTTGATGAATCAATAAGCAGTTGACGGAATCGAAAAAACTATTTGGTGGAAAAGTTAGGTTTAATCCCTCCGACCCTGACACTATTTGGCGGAAAAGTTAAGGATTCTAAAGGATCGGAACCGCTGCAGCAGCCAAGCCAAGGTTTTGCTATGCTCCAATGTGAACTTTATCCTCCTCGTCCTGACTCGTCCCGAAATATGTGTCGCATATTACGCCCGAAATAAACATCGTATTTGATTAAAATATTATTACGCCCAAACTAAATACAGGGGTTTTAAAGTTTGAGTTTTCACCTTAAAATCAATTGATGATAACGGAAGTGGCTCAAAATCTTTATATATTATAGTCAAGGTTCGTCAATTTTCGATGTGGGATAATATTTCTAACACGCCCCATCACGTGTAGTGGGCTTTTCCAAAGCTTACAATGTGTATTTATTAATCGGGTGACGCAGAGTAACATCGTGAGTCGTTGAGCCTGCACGTGTAATGGACCTACTATGATACCATCTTAAAGTCTGAAGTTCCACCTTAAAACCAATTGATAATAAAGGGAGTGACCCAAAATTTTTATATATTAGGTTCATTAATTTTCGATTTGAGATAATATCTCTAACATTAACATGAGGCTCTAAATCCTGATATTGTTATATACAGAGAAAATTATATACAGGGAACGAAATATTCCAAAGCTGTCCTTGCCCGTCTCGTGTAAGTATACACGAGATTTAATCTATAATCTCGTGTATATGTACACGTGATGACTCGTGTACGCACACGAGATGTCTCGTGTACATACACGAAATTATAGATTACATCTCGTGTATATGTACACGTGATGACTCGTGTACGCACACGAGATGTCTCGTGTACATATACACGAGATTATAGATGATATCTCGTGTATACTTACAAGAAATAGTGTCTGGACCTGCATTTTCACAACAGCAACAGCAAAAGCAACAAGAAACAGAACTAGGACTGAAATTTGATTCTTAATATGATAGTACATCTCCACAAAACAGTGGGATGGACTAATAGACCATTACACATATACTATCGCCAAATTGTATACGAGATGTGTCTCGTATGAACTCACACGAGACACATCTCGTGTGAGTTCATACGAGATGAGTCTCGTATGAGTTCACACGAGATGTGTCTCGTGTGAGTTCATACGAGATGCTTTCTGCCTCTAAACCCAGTTCATACGATAGGTTAAAATTAGGTTTAAATTACCTTCTTTACAAGCACGGTGCTAGAAGAAGCTCCGACGGCGATGGCAGTGGCAGGGACCTTCGGAATTTTTACTCTAGCCATTTTCGTTGTCGTCGTCGTCAATCGTCATAAGAGAGAGACTGGAAAGAGGAAAAATTGAATGAGTGAATAAAAAAAATTAGGTATATAAAAGGCTATTTTAATAATTTACTTACTTTCCTGAAAATTGAGTCTCTATATTTAGTATTTGCCATCATAAACCTAAAGGTAAAGATAACAATATTTAAAATTTAGTAGGATAATTACAATTTTATAGGTTTTGATCAAAGTTCAAAATCAAGTTGTTTATAAAATCGATTTTATTCCGACTATATTCACACGAGTAGAGTAGAGGCTATCAATGAGATTTCGCTACGAAGGGGGGCCTCGACCCGGGAAGGGGAGAGTGCCTCTAAAATTGGGTCATGTCCGATAAGAAGAATACTCTTCTGTGAAATTCTTGAAGTTCGATGTTCCACCTTAAAATCAATTGACACTAAGGGGAGTGGTCCAGGATCTTTATATGTCATAGGCAAGGTTTGTCAATTCCCAATGTGGGATAATATCTCTAACACGCCCCTCACGTGTAGCCGGGATTTGTCAAAGCTTACAACGTGAACTTATCAATCTGGTGGCGCGGAGTAACATCGTGGGCCATTGGCCTTCACGTGTAATGGACCTGCTCTGATACAATCTTAAAGTCTGAGGTTCCACCATAAAACCAATTGGTTATATGGTGGAACCTTAGACTTTAAGATTTTATCAGAGCAGGTCCTTTACAGGTGCAGGCCTAATGGCCCACGATGTTACTCCGCGCCACCCGATTGATAAGTCCACGTTGTAAGCTTTGGCAAATCCCGCTACACGTGAGGGGGCGTGTTAAAGATATTATCCCACATTGGGAATTGACAAACCTTGCCTATGACATATAAAGATCATGAGTCACTCCCCTTGACACCAATTGATTTTAAGGTGAAACCTTAAACTTTAAACTTTAAACTTTAAGAGAAATAAATCAAATGCGCCAATTGTTTGGGAAGAAAAAGGAATAATATTTCTAATAAGAAAAAATGAAGATGAAAGGAAAAGAACATTTAATGGGAATGTGGTCTCTAGGAAAAAAATGAAAAAATGAAAATGAAAGGAAAAGAATATTTAATGGGAATGTGGCCTCTAACTTCTAACCCTCAAAGACTTCCTCAACTTCAAATTACTACTATTAACTTGTACCACTAGTTTATGTGTCCCACACCATTTCATTGACAATGTCCAAGAAACGTTTGAAATTATAATGTCAAATATTATTAAATATCTCTCATTTTTCAGTAACACCCTTCAAACTATTCATCAATGGCTGCCCAAATTTCTTCATTCCTTCTCCTCACCATTTTTGCATCCTTTGTAGCATCTCAATCTTTTAATTTCACCTTCAATGGCTTCAACCAAAGCTTCCTAACCCTAGGTGGAGCAACCCAAGTTTTGAACACCCCCAATGGTGCACTCAAACTCACCACCAGATCAAACAATGTCATAGGTCATGCCTTTTATCCCCATCCAATACAATTTATTTACCCTCTTCCTTCAAATGCCTCCTCATTTAGCACTTCCTTTGTTTTTGGCATAGTCTCCTCGGGCGCCTCACGTGGCGGCTATGGCCTTGCCTTCACCGTGTCCCCCTCTCCCAACTTCCCCGAGGCCCAACCCGGTCAGTACCTCGGAATTCTCAATCCCTTGAACGAAAACGACTCGACTAATCATCTGTTTGCAGTTGAGTTTGACACCGTTACAGGTTTTGAAGAAAATAAGGACTCGTTTGGTAACCATGTTGGGATTAATGTAAATAGCATGGAGTCAGAAAAGCAAATTCAGGTTGCTTATTATGATGATGATGATGCTCGTACGCCTAACGACATTGATTTGGAAAGCGACGGTCCGATCCAAGCTTGGATCGAATATGATGGTATCAATAAAATTGTGAATGTAACACTTGCTCCCATGTCAGTGCTCCATAAACCAACTCAGCCACTTTTGTCAGAGAGGGTAGACTTATCAGGCGTGCTTAAAGAATCTATGTACGTTGGATTCTCCGCTGCAACGGGGATCAATTACTCGAGCTCTCATTACATCCTAGGATGGAGTTTTCGACTTAACGGAGTTTCTGATCCACTTGATCTTTCCAAACTCCCTGAGCTGCCTAAAGAGCGGAAACCTTCCAATTATACCCTTGAAACTAAGGTGTTTCTTGCCATTTTCATCTTGGTTTTAGTTTTACTACTGGCAATATTGGCAGCCATTGTTGTTTATAGAAGGAGGATGAAATCTGAGGGGTTAGAGGACTGGGAAAAGGACTGTCCACACAGGTTTAGATACAAAGATCTGTCTGCAGCTACAAAAGGATTCAAAGAGAGCGAAATAGTAGGCGTTGGAGGGTTTGGGGCGGTTTATAAAGGCGTCTTGCCTGGTAATGGATCAGTTGTCGCGATTAAAAAGATCAGCACGAATAATAACCTCCAAGGAATGAGAGAATTTACTGCAGAGATTGAAAGTTTAGGACGCGTAAGACACAAAAACCTAGTAAATCTCCAAGGTTGGTGTAAGAAAAAGAACGATCTTCTCTTAGTTTACGACTACATCCCGAATGGCAGCCTAAATTCCCAGCTTTTTGGGAGCGAATTTGGACAAATTTTGAGGTGGGAAAACAGATTCAAGATAGTTAAAGGCATAGCCGAGGGGCTATTGTACTTGCATGAGGAATGGGAAAAAGTCGTGATACATAGAGATGTGAAGTCGAGTAATGTTCTAATCGATGCAGATATGAACGGACGGCTAGGAGATTTCGGATTAGCGAGATTGTACGATCATGATAAGAATTCACACACTACTAGTCTCGTGGGCACGATCGGTTACATTGCACCAGAACTCGCTCGAACGGGGAAGGCGTCAGCGAGCTCCGACGTATTTGCATATGGGGTTTTGCTACTCGAAGTTGTCAGTGGGAGGAAGCCGATTTTAAGTGACCCGCCTAACGGACAGGTGGCAGTGGTTGATTGGGTGATTCAGCGTTTTCGGGACGGTCGAGTTCTTGAAGCCATTGATCCCAAGATGGATTCGTCTTACGTTGTTGAAGAGGTTGAATTGGTACTAGGACTTGGTCTTTTGTGTACTCGTTCTAGGACGGAAGCTCGGCCTAGTATGAGGCAAGTTGTGAAGTATCTCAACGGGGATGAAATAGCTCCGGTTATTGATCAGACAGTTTTAACTGAAGCTCGTGCAATGGATGAACGGATGATGAGATTCTTGGAGATAATGAACGGTCGTGATGTTGTTGCCTCAGCATCGTATGGATCGTCTTCTATGTTTTCAAATAGTTCGTTCAATGCCGGAAGATAGTAAAGTCACGTAAATAATCCGTGCACAAGACTTCTGTCATTTTGTTTGTAAAATATACTTGTAAAAAGATTGGTGCACTAGATTTCTGTCAATTTTTGTAAGTACCGTAGAATTTAATTTAAATTTGTAACCTTGCAAATAGAAAATTTGTTTCAGTAATTTAAACCAATAATTTCTTAGTTATTAAAGAGCAATCTTACTATTTCTCCAACTAGTGCGATCCCCCGTGCGATGCACGGAGTCGGACAGTTACTAATGAATAACATATCGAAATTGAAACAAATAAAAAAGGAAGTAGAGATATTTGTATACATGTAAAACAATTCTTTAAAAAATATATTGTCATTAAAAATATCAGATAGAAGGTCAATAAAATAAATCTAGTGTTACATCCGTGCGATGCACGGAAAGTTATTAATGCTTAGAAAGACGGAAATTAAATAAAATGACTAAATGAGAGATTTTTTTTATACATTGTGAAACAATCTTTAAAAGACAACATTATCGGCACAACTGTCGAAAGAGGAAGGAAAATCATCATTACATATCAATATCTTCGGACCATCAAAATTGTGAACTCTCGATAATACAAAATATAATTGAGAATGCTAAAAGACATAGTATCTATTTTAAAAAAAAAAAAATCAAGGAAGGATAAATATTATGAGTATTTTGCAAGCCCATTAATTGGCATTTTGGTATTTGAGATAAGTACTACAAAAAGTGTAGGTGGGAATTAAAGAGGAAGGGATAAAAGTTTAAAGGAAGAAAATAGATTAAATGCTTGATAAAGGACAGAAACAAGACAATCAATCAGCATAACATGCTTTGTATGGTTGTACCTTATGTGCAATGTACAACTCTATATAGCACATCAATTGATTTTTCTTTTGAACCGTGTGGTTGATGTAGCACGACTCTATTTTATGTCTCTGTCTCGTAGAATATTGAATTAATCTCGTTAATTTGTTGACGTGACTCTAATATGAAAATTCGAAAAACACGAAAAATCAAAGAGGTACCGTTTCCGTAAGGTGAATGGCACCAATTGGTTTTATATGACTTTTGAATGTCCGAATGAGATCAAGAAAACTTCAATGAAACGATTTATATATGAGAGAGACCCTTACCTTGCGAGGACCGAAGAGGTTCAATTTCCGTACGATTACTTGAAATAAAAATTTTTATATAACTATTCCGCGAATACCCGAAAGGTTCCATTTTCGTGACATCGATTGCATCAAGTGGTTCTACATTATTTTTCCACGACCTAAAGAGTGACTTACATTTGATAGAGACCTATTGTTTGGCAAGAAATGCCTAAAGGCCAAAGCTCCTTAATGTTGATTGGGATGTTTGTAACTTGTATTGGTTATATATCTCCTTCTTGTGACTTAAGGATGGTTATGTTGATTGGGATGTTTGTAACTTGTATTGGTTATATATCTCCTACTTGTGACTTAAGGATGGTTATGAGTCCCCTTTTTGAAAATTCTTAACTAACTCGACCTTTATATTCTCTATTCTTCAATAAATACTTTATATTCTCTATTCTTCAATAAATATCGCATCAAGTGGTTCCATTTTGTTACTTGAAATAAAAAGTTTTATATAACTATTCCGCGAAAATCCGAGAGGTACAGTGGCAAAGCCAAGATTTTTTGATAAGGAGGTCGAAAAAATAATATAGTTCAAATTTTACCCTAGGTTAAGGGGCTCAAAATCAGTAAATTAATAAATTTTAGTAGTATAATGACATTTTTTTAAAATTGAAGGTAGTAAAATGTAGAGGTGGCCGGTTCTAAAAACCGCCGGTTTTAAACCGGCGGTTTTCAACCTTGAAATGTCCAACCGAAATCGAACCGCCTAATCGGCTAAACCGGTTACGGTTTAGACGGTTCACGGTTTTAACGGTTATCCGGTTAACCTCCGGTTTGACGGTTTGGATCTGCTCGGCCGAGTTTTTGGTGTTGCTCGGCCGAGCAACCCTTTTAGGGTTTAGGGTTTTGATTGAGGGTTGCTCGGCCGAGTCATATAGTAGTGCTCGGCCGAGCATATCATTTTTCAGTTAATTTTTTAACAGTTTTCGTTAACTTTGTATGTAGTATATTAATTTTATTTTTTTTCAATTTTTTTTAGATAGATAAGACTATTTTGAACTTAAGTTTACTACATACATTTTTTGCAAAAAGGTTTATAAAAAAAGTTATGAATTTTTTAAGAAATAAAAGTTAACGGTTTTTTGAAAAAAGTTAACTTTTAATTTTTTTCAATTTTTTTTTTGATAAATAAGACTATTTTAGACTTAAGTTTACTACATACATTTTTTGAAAAAAGGTTTATAAAAAAAGTTATGAATTTTGAAAGAAAGAAAACTTAACTTTTTTTAAAAGAAACAAAAGTATATAAAAGAAAAAAGGGACGGTACCCTTAAATTTTATTAATCAAAATAAAATTACAAAGAGGGGGACAACCAACCTTACCCTTTTATAAATAAGGGGGGACATTTAGGAGCCTTTACCTCAACCTAACTATTACAATTAATTAAAAATAAACATAATCTAAAGTCTAAACTAATCTAATTAAAATAAAAATTAATCTAAAACATCATTCATTCATCACTACTTTCCGTGGAGTCCTCGACATCGTATTGATATCTTGGATTCAATAGATCCTCATCATAAGGCATGTCTTGTTGCCTTTTTTCCGCTCTAACCCAATCGCCAAGTAAATGTTGATGTTCCAAGTTTTCACTTGTTAGTTGAGAACGTCTTTCATCCAAAACATTTTCACCAACGCTAAATGCCGATTCAACCGCCACCGTTGAAGCGGGAGAGGCTAATACTTCTTTAGCAACTATGGAAAGTATAGGATAAATGTCTTTCCTTCTTGACCACCATTGTAAAACATCAAATTCATTTGAATTTGGATCTTGATTTAATTCAAAGTTTGTAGTGAAATATGTTTCTAACTCCACGGGAAGGTTTGATGATGATGAAGATGAACCTCGAGAAGGACCATATTTTTTACTATACAAATTTGCAAAAAAATTATATGGATCCCCACTAGTAAAACTTGGTTGAGAAGTAGAGGAATCATCTTCATGTTGTTGACTTTGAGAAGTGTTTCCATATAAGGCATTATACTCATTAAAAAGATTAATCAAATCATTTTTTTGTGTCATTAACAATAATTGACGGAAGTTCATAACTACCGTCACCATCGGGATATAATTTCATATAATAATAAACTATAATGGACTCTAAATCATCTAATTTAACTCGGGGATCTAATAACTTTGCAACCAAGAAAAGAGACAAAATAGTGTCAAAATATTTAAGCCACTTTTGTCTCATGTTAAAAATGCATTGATTTAAAATAGGGCTATATTTTAAATTGTCAAAAATAGTAACAATTGCAATACAATGCTCTAGCACCAAAACGGAAGTTGGATAATAAACTCCCGAAAAAGCCAAAGTAGTGGTATTAAAAATCTTTAACAATTCACATAAATTAATGCATGCATTTCAATGATGAGTAAATAGAGGTTCATGATAGCCAATTGACATAAAAAATTGCGTTAGGAGATCTTTATAAGCAAAACCATCGCTTAACATTTTATAGGTGGAATTCCACCTAGTTGGAACATCGTAAGTAAAATATTTGTCCGGCACATCTTTACTTCTTAAAAACTTTATCCATTTTTTTGTATTAGATTTTTTTTTTTAGAAATAAATTGAAGAGCTCGTCTAATTGGCTTAACATAAGTTTCTAATGCATCTAAACCATCTCTAACACATAAATTAATTATATGACATAAACATCTAATATGAAAAAACTTACCCCCAAGTGAGGGTTGACAAACGGTAATTAATCGGGCAAACTAGCCGTATTAGCACTTGCGTTGTCAAATGAAATAGTAAATATTTTATTTAAAATACCATATTCAAGAAAAATCTCAAGCAATTTCGCACAAATATTTTCCGCGGAATGCGGTGGCTCAAAATCTTTGTAAGTAATTAATTTTTTTTGGATTTTCCATGAATTATCTATCCAATGGCAAGTAACGCCCAAATAAGTATTTCTTTGCCAATGATCACTCCAACCATCGGCACAAATTGAAACTTTATTTTCTAATTTAGATAAAACACCAATTAAATCTTTTTTATATCTTTCAACCACTCTAGTAATATCACGTACGAGATTCGTACGTGGTACTCTCGTGGCGGCGGGGTTCAAAGAAAGGCGAGCAAAATTTTCATAAAAATCATAATTCACAAAATTAAAAGGAAGGCCCTTAACGCAAATAAATTTGGCTAGTTCATCCCTATAAACCCACTTGTCAAATTTAAAAAGGACGGAAGAAGGGAAAGACGAACCTTGTGCACCCGAACTACGTTGAAATTGTAATTGAGTTTGCGAAGCGGAAATGCCAAGTTTCTCGGGATTTTTTGACGCCAAATGCCCGTTGAGCGTCCCATGCCCTCCGCCTCTTTTGAATGCGTAAGTCGCATTACAATAGTTGCAACATGCTCGAAAATTATAATCATCCTCGGCAGTATTTTTTCTTTTAGTGAAATGGATGGCGAAGGTATCGGATTGCGGCTCTCTTTCTCTAGGGGGTTGTCATTGTCCCCGACCCCGACCACCTCCCCTAGCTCGGCTGCCCCTACCACTCCTAGCATTACCACTTTCAATTTCAACTAGTTCATCTTCCTCATTTTGTTGAATATTTGAATTTTGATGATCAAAATCATCGTTGTGGGAGGAAGAACCAACAACGGACTTGCCTAAATTGCTTCTTCTTTGATTTTCAGCCATTTGTGTAAGAGAAAATGAAGTTTGGAAACAAAACGGAGCTTAAAAATGGATGAAAATGGAGAAAAGCACTAATTTCGTTAGAATACTAACTGAAAATGGGACAATATTTAACTGAAAATTGGATGAGGGTGAGAGTATATGTGAATATTTGAGAGTAGAAGAGAAAGAGTAGAGAGAAATAATGTGAAAATAAAATGGAAGGAGGGAGGTGATATTTATAGTTAGTAAATTAGGCAAAAAAAATATTTTTTTTTTAATTTTTCACTGCCCAAGTTAAAAATTAACGGCTAGTTTTTAGAAATAACGGCTATAGTTTTTGAAAAAGTAGCCGTTGGAACATGTTCTGGCGTTATGCTCAGCCGAGCAACTCATATGACTCGGCCGAGCATGACCGTTATTGAAAATTAACTTACTGGAAGGTTATGCTCAGCCGAGCAACTCATATGACTCGGCCGAGCATGACCGTTATTGAAAATTAACTTACTGGAAGGTTCTGCTTAGCCGTGCAGATCATATGACTCGGTTGAGCAAGTCAAAAACCGGCGGTTAACCGGCGATTGACCGGTTTTTCAAAATTCTCAACCTTAACCGAACCGGCCAATTACCGGTTTCGATTAGCCGGTTCCGGTTAACCGCCGTTGACCGGTTTGACCCGATTTTAACCGATTTTCAACCTTCCGATTGACCGATTCGATTTATAAAATGAACACATCTAGTAAAATGAACAACTTCCAAAACTTAAAGGGATCGGGTGATACCCTTCCCTCTCAAGTGGCTTCGCCACTGAGAGGTTTCATTTCCGTAACGTCAATTGCATCAAGTGGTTCTACATTATTTTTCCACGATCTAATCTAAGGAGTGACTCACATTTGAGAGAGACCTATTATTTGGCAAGTAATGCCTAAAGGCCAAAGCTCCTTAATGTTGATTGGGATGTTTGTAAATTGTATTGGTTATATTAGGGGGTAAGTGGTTCGATTCTCGCGATTTGAGATCGAATCGAAATAAATCACGTGTTTTGATTTGATTTTCAAGTATAAATGGTTCGTTTCGTTCTTAAATTTTGACAAACCACATGTTTCGGTTTGTTTTGTAGTCTGATATTCCCATACCAAACCAAACCGAATCAAATCAAATCGCGGTTTGAGACCGAACCACCGAATCGAATCGCGAGACCAAACCACATTAAATAAACTAATTATAACCCCCATTTTGTACCTTATTTAATATTTTCGTATATTTATTAAAATTTACTGTTAGATCAATAAAAAAACATACATTACATGAACTAATCCTAACTCCCGTTGTGTATCTTATTTAATATTAATTTTGTCATTTGTTATCGTAATTGCGACACATAAATAACTAAGTTCTACGCACGATCGAAGATTGTAAAGTGTTTTTCCTTCGGCCTCTTTCTTCCTCTAGTCTCTCTCTTCATCTGATTTTCCTCTTAACACCCGCATCTTTCGTTTTTCCTCCGAGATCCCCAAAAATTTAAACAAATATGAGAAATAAGTTGCGGTTTGAATCGTTTGAATCGTAGTCTAAATCATGGTCTGAACCACGGTCCGTATCGCGGTTTGAACCACATAATTGAATCGAAATTTGAACCAAACCGAACCAAATCATAGCGATTTTGGTTTGATTTGGTTTGAATTTTTTCATACTTCAGTTCGGTTTGAATTTTTTCATACTTCAGTTCGGTTTGAAATTTTTTCGAATCGATAACTATTGATTCGGTCCGTAAATTATCCCAAATCGAACCATTTACACCCCTAGGTATACATACATATATATATATATATATATATATATATATATATATATATATATATATATATATATATATATATATATATATATATATATATATATATATATATATATATATATATATATATATATATATATATATATATCCTTCTTGTGACTTAGGGATGGTTATGAGTCCCCTCGTTGAAAATTCTTAACTAACTCGATCTTTATATTCTCTATTATTGAATAAATATAGCAGTTAATATTTTTATGAATGCAAATATTTATTCCTATCTTTACAAAATGACACCGTTATTTTTTAAGAAATTTTAATATTTTGTTGCCCGTGGCAAATGCCATAAACCAAAATGTAAGACCCTTTTTTTTTTTTTTGGAAAGAGAGAAGATTTAAGGATGGGTTAAAGACTTTGAAATTGGAAAAAAAAAGGTGGTTTCATTTGACCCATATGCTTATTTATTTATGACATACTCCCTCCGTCCCATTACAAATAATACAATTATTGTTCACGTGTAAATTAAAGAAAAAAATAATGATATAAATGTTGTGAGTGTAAAAGTAAAATAAGAGAGAGAATGAGTAGAAGAAATAGTGATAAAAACTTTTCATTTTAGGAAGCGTGTGATTTGTAGTGAGACGTTCAAAAAAAAAAAAAGGAAAGTGTGTGATTTGTAATGGGGCGGAGGAAGTATATAAAAAAAAACATGGGCCATTTATGCGGTCCAAATGTCCAATAAACCCAATTGCTGTATTTAGACTTGAAAGTTTGAAACTCAAAATTAGAACTTTAAGCCAAATTAGACCATCTCCAACAACGACCCGACCCAACAATGACGTTATACCATTGTCAATTTGGTGCGGAATCCTCCTCCAACAATGACGTTATATCGCATACTATTTTGGCGATGTGGCGTAGGTATTTATCTTGCGCTAAATTTTTCTTCACTTTTTTTTTTTGAATTTCCTATACTCATGTGCTTTAGAGCATCTTTAATCATACCACTTCATTCTCATCCCTCTCTCCTCCAACTCAGCTCCACGTCATCAATTATTAAAAACACAACTCCAAATAATTTTATCCCCATTCATGACAAAAGTCATCAATTTCTCTCTCCTATTTTTTATTAATAATTGTAGTTTTTTCAATATTCTTTTATTTTTATTATTTTTTATATGTTAATTGCAATTTTTGTTAAAAAAAAATAAATAAATAAATAAATTAAAAAATATGACAGATGTCACCCTTTAATTGGTAAAGACTTGAATTCTTTTTTCCCCTACACGCCGTGAAGCCATCGTCTGACAAAACCAAAAAAAGAAAAGTCATGAATGAAGCCTTGGAATGTCATTGATGGGGGAGTCATTAACGCCACATCAGCCAATGACTTTCCTAAACTTCATTGTTGTGAATGCTCTTAGTCTTTACACTTTTCCTTTTTTTTTTTTTTAATTACTACTTCCTCCTCCGTCCCAAAATGAATAATCAATTATTTTAGATATTAATTTTGAACAAATTTTGTACATTCATTTGAGACGAAGATAGTATATACTCCCTCCGTCCCATTTTATATTTCACCCTTTTGAGCATGCACGCAAATTAAGAAAAAAGGTAAGTGGAGAAAGCGTTGCGAGTATAAAAGTAAAATAGGAGAGAGAATGAGTGGAGAGAATAGTAAATTTGTAAAGTGTTGTGAGTATAAAAGTGAAATATACTTGTATTTTAAATAAAATAGAAAATAGGAGAGAGATTTTCTTAAAACAAAACGTAGCTTTAATTTATACTCTAGTATTTATTTAGTTCAAAAAAAAAAAAAAAAAGTCACCTGCATAAATTATACTTGTATTTTAAATAAAATAGAAAATATTTATTTTTCTACAGATAATAGTCCCGGCGGGGCTCGAACCCGCGACCTTCGGCTCATAAGACCAACGCTCTAACCAACTGAGCTACGGGACTGTCATATTCATTAATTTGGAAAATAATTTACAATTTCAGTAGAAATTTACCAAAATGTTTAACATCAAAAATACTTTCATACAATGATTTATAAAAAAGAAACACATGAAATAGGCCAAAACCTACCAAGATCAGTATTCACATCAGCAATACACTACCTAGCAACATTTTATATTCCCAAAATGCCCCTCCAAAATATTCTTGATGACTAAATTACAAAAACTTGACAGAAGTGAGCCCAGATTGTCTAACTAGCTAGCTTATTTATAGTTAATGGATGCATCAAAAGACATGGCATCTTCACCTTGATGATCATCACCATATGACCATGGACTTTGACCATACATTTGACTCAAGACCATGTAGTCATTAATATCTTCTGAGTAAAGATATTGCTCATGATCATGATCATGATCATGAGATGTAACACCATGATCATGATGACCATGATGGGATGTGACATGCCCATGATCATGAAAATGGTCCATGTTGAAGATGGCTTGGTGAAGCCAAATTTGGGACTTGAGGTACTTAACATATTGAATGGCTTCTTCCAACATGGAAGCTGTGTCCAACTTGGTCCCACCAGGGATTAAGCTTTGCAAAATCTTGAATTTCTCACTTATTTTGTGTCTCCTTTCTCTAGCTGCAACACTTTGTGGTTCTGTTGAGAGCTTCATCTCTCTCTTTGATCCATTTCCCAAACTACCCTTCTTGTTCTTGGTCTTCTTCTTGATCATGTCCTCATTTTCATTGGTTTCCATTGGAGAGGAGAAAGTTGGGTTATTAGGTATAGGATTGTCATGGTGAATCAAGTAGTGGGTGCTGTCCATAGTTGAGTGATTGTGTGTGTTAAAGGTGGTGGGGAGTGGGATTTTTTGCTTTTCTTCTTCTATGCAATCTTGCTTTGGATTGGCTAGCAGTGTGTTTGGAGTGGGGAAACACCTTTGACTTGGGAGGGCTATATATAGAGGGAAGGAAAGAGGGGAGGGGGGGATCAGGCGCGAATTCAGAATTTTGGAATCGCGTGGGCTTGATATTTAAAAAATATTTTAAATAATAATAACAGTGAAAAATAATCACATATATAAAAAAAAAAAATTACATATAATGGGTGACTTAGGTTAAAAAAAAAAATTTTGAGTTGGGCTCTCAAAAAAGGCTAGATCCGACCTTGGAGGGGAGGGTATGAAGTGGAACTGTTGCATCAGTCAAATTGATAGTCTTGTTAATTCAAAATTAACAGCATTTTCTCTTAATAAGTGTGTACGTAGATATTTATTGAGCTGGAAAAATATCTAATGTCCCACATTTTATTCATTAAATTTCATCCGCTTATCATTGAAAAAAAAAATACAAATTTACATCAACAGTTTTAATACTTTGACAAATTAACTAGCAATTGCAACTATCTCAAATCCGGAAAGAGGGGTGGGATGGATTTGAGGTTTGTGTAAAGTCCGACTGCTAGGGGTGTGCAGGAAAACCGAATATACCGAAAAATCGTGCCGAACCGAAAATACCGTACCGAAAATACCGAAAAACCGATTAAAATGACCTATATGGTTTTTATTTTTGAAAAAAACCGAACTTTTGATACGGTACGGTAATTGGCTTATATACCGAAAATAAATACCGTACCGTACCGTTCTTATTAAAATACCTAGTTTATATATATATATATATATATATATATATATATATATATATATATATATATATATATATATATATATATATATATATATATATATATATATATATATATATATATAATCTTTTTGGAATAAATACACTTTTATAATTACTTATAGTAATTGTTTTTCTCAATATTAAATTCAATAAAAATCTTCTCCCTATAAAAATTGTGCTCTACGCCAGACGCCAGTACGCCTCTACCCACCCTCTTCTCACGTTAGTCATTCCTAAACCCTAGCACACCTACAGCAACAACGCCGTTGCTAGTCTGCCTTGCAACGCCGGTGAGTCTTCTCTCTCTCTATTCCATTAGCTTCTGCATCTCTCTCTCTCTCTCTCAATTTATTTGATATGTCCAATTTTTTTCAAATTTATTCATGATCAAAAATAAATTTGGAATTTATTTGAACATTTATTTTGGGACGGATGAAATAGTATTTTTGCATTCAAGTATATACAGAAACTTGTTTGAGCTCTGTTAAAATAATAATATGCTAACTACTATCTTTTTTTCCTCCTCTCTTCCAGTGATATTCTGATGATGGGAGAGACATAAAAGACAACCATGGATCGAGAATGAGGGATTTTCTTTTACAGCTAGAACTATTAAATTTCTTTGGCCACCCATTTGGCTTTTTTTTTGTTCCTTCAAAATACTTGGATGGCAACTTAAATTTTGGATTAGTTATTGATTTTGATGTCTTTCTATGCCACAAGAAAAACCGAAAAATACACCGTACCGATGTTATACCAAACCGAACTACCGAATTACCGAACCATGTAAAACCGAAACTGTATGGTATTAAATATAATAAACCGAAGTTCTTTGGTATGGTACGGTTTTACCCAAAAACCGTACCATACCGTACCATGCACACCCCTACCGACTGCATTACAGTCGAATTTGCAAAATGTAATTTTTTTTTAATAAAATACTCACTCTGTCCTATCTGATTTAGAATTTTTTCTTTCGACAAGGGGATTAAGATTAGGAGAGAGAACGAGTGAAGGATGTATTATGAGTATAAAATGTAAAATAAGAGAGAGAATGAGTGAGACAAATAGTAAGGGGAATGTTATTATTAGTATAACAAATGGGTCTCATTTAATATAAAAATAATATAAACTTGACGAGTTGGTCTTATAAAAAACGCATTTTTTCTAATCTTAAAGAAAAATCATTTTTACACTGACACTTAATAATACATGCACTGACACTCTTCACACTGGCACTTTTTTATAGTAACACTGACACTTTTTTACCCTATACTGACACTCTATTATACTGTCACTTAAAAATACATGCAATGACACTCTTAACACTGGCATTTGTTTACACTAACATTAATACTGACACTTTTTAACACCAACACTGGCAACAGTGGTACTTAATAATACATGCACTGGCACTGTTTACACTGACCTGACACTGTTTACACTGTCACTTTGTTACACTAACACTGGCACTTAATAATACATGCACTGGCAATCTTTACACTGACACTTTGTTACACTACCACTGACATTTTTTTACACTAACACTGACACTTGATAATACATGCAATTACACTCTTTACACAGACACTTTGTTACACTAACAATTACACTTTTTTACACTGACACTTAATAATACATGCACTACTGACACTCTTTATACTGACATTTTGTTACTCTAACACTGACACTGCGGGTAGTGAAAATAGCTCGTATATTCTGACTTGGAATAAACCGTATTCAATACACGTTTTTTTAAGATTAAGAAAAAACGCGTTTTTTATAAGATTTTGACAAACTTGACATTTTGGAATGTTTTAAGTTGAGTCAAACGTTCAAAATTACAAATTATATTAAGTCGAATGAGACAGAGAACGTATATACCTAATTTTTATAAATTTTGATCGAATATAACTTATTTATTACTCCCTCCGTTTATGAAAGATTGTCTCATTTGCCATTATAACTTGTCTCAAAAAGTATGTCTCATTAGGGGTGTTCACGGTCCGGGTTGGTCCGATTTTTGGCAAAATTTTAGAAAATCAGGACCGGACCAAATACTTCGGTTCTGTAAAAATTTAGGACCAGGACCAGACCATTACATTATAGGACCGGTCCCATCGGTCCGGTTCCAATGGTCCGGTTCCGATCCGGTTCCACCGGTTCTACAAATTACAATATAATATAATTTTTTACAGTAACAAAATCTATAAGCAAGCATATTTAAAAACCAAATAGTTGAACAAAATCAACAATTAGAGTAAATATGAATTTTTTTGGACATTTTGGGACGGAGAGAGTATTACTTTTCTTTTACTAAATGAACAAAATGAATAAAGATAAATACAACTCGAAAGGAGGGGAGTTGTGGCGATTATGAACAGAGGAAAAGAGAGCTATGAACCATTTAATCATTATAATCACACTATAATAACTAATCACACTATAATAACTCAAGAATTTAGGAACATAAGGTGTTTTGATATACATGCTTGTGCAACATCAGGTGTTTTGGTTTTGGTTTTGCTGGAGAGACGGGTGGATAGTTAGTGGGTAATGGGTAATGTGTATTGCCGTATTGGGGTAAATGCCTATAAAAGGTAAAAAAGTTAATATATATATATATATATATATATATATATATATATATATATATATATATATATATATATATATATATATATATATATATATATATATATAATATATTCTCGGTCCGGTCCGATTCCGGTTCAGGACCGCGTATATTTTTTTTCAAAATCAGGATCGAATCAAATAATCGGTTCCATAAAAATTTGGAACCAGGACCGGACCAATACTATTTTTTCGGTCCAGTTTTTACTGGTCCAGTCCGGTTCTACTGGTCCGGTCCGGTTCCTCGGATTTTTTGTACAGCTCTATGTCTCATTTCTAAATTTAGGCATGAATGTTTGTGCAAATCTACTAAAGTACAAGAAGGTGAAGCTCTTCCTTAATAATTGTAAAATGTACAACATAAACATATAACAATCTTTTAGGGATGGAGGAAATATAAAGGATCCTCGATTTAGAAGGACGAAATATCATCATTGGACTCACCTAATACTGTATTTGGGATAAAGATACGAGTGTCTTCTCTAGCCTCCTACTTGTAGGCTTTCTCAAAACATGCTTCTTCCTGGCAATCCAGAAAAATTGTAACTTTGCTACCGACCTTTGGCTTAAAGGACACTTATTTCGGTACCTAACAAAATATAAACTGTTGGTTCACAATATTTTGGGGGAAACTAGTTTCTCCTTAAGTTATAGAAAGTCCTGTTTTATAAACTGTTCCTAAATATTCGCTAACTACTTGCAAGTAGAAAAAAAGTGGACTTTTTATAATTTACGGAGAAACTAGTTTCTCCCAAAACTTGCTCCTGTTGGTTGGAAATTTGGTTTAAATTTGACCAAGTTTTGATCAATTTTAAATGTATTTTTATTTTGTGTAAATGAAAAATAAATTACATATTTACTCCCTCCGTCCCGGTAGAAGTGTCACCCTTTTAAGGGTGGCACACAAATTAAGGAGGGAATAGAATATTCAAAAATAATGAAAACTGATGAGACTAAACTTGGATTAGTAAACTGGAATCAAAATTCAAATAATGTTGTGAGTGTAATTTGAAAATAGGAGAGAGAATTAGTGGAGGGAATAATAAATTATAATGGTGTTGTGAGTATTAAAATAATGTAGGAGAGAGAATGAGTGGAGGAAATAATAATATTTTATGTCCAAAAAAGAAAAGGTGAAGCTTCTAACGGGAAGCCCTTTTGGGTAATTGGTGAAGCTTTTATTGGGACGGAGGGAGTATTTGGAGTAAATTAATGAAATGTATTAATTCTCTTAAAATTAAATTGTGGTGAATGAAAAATTAATGCTCAAAGTATGTAATTTGAAATGAGTTTATGAAGAGTTTGTGTTAGAATTGGGTCCTCATCCCCTTAAAAGGTCTTGTTAAGGGGTGAGGTTAACCAACCTTATATAGTGGATCATTTATATTCTCCAAGTTGATGTGGGAAATATGGGACTTCAACACGCCCCCTCACGTGTAGGCCGGTAACTTGGCACTACACGTGGACTTCAAACCCAACACGGGCACCCAACACGGGTTAACTTAAGCCCAACATCAACTTGGGCCAGCTCTGATACCATGTTAGAATTGGGTCCTCATCCCCTTAAAAGGCCTGTTAAAATGTGGAGAGGAGTAGGATTATAATTTCTATATTATTTCACTCTCATCTTTTACAATTGTCCTAAACACCTATTTATACTATTTTTAGAGTCCTAATTCTAATAGGAGATACAATCCTATATATACATAATAATCCTTCTTTGACTAGGATTCTATTTTAGCTATGTATTCTACTTTCCTACTTAATTAAGGAGTCTTCCTAAAATACGAAGCTAACATTAGGAAACAAGTATTTTCTTGCAAACTCGGTCCGCTTCATCGGTCTAGATCCGTTTCACTCGGTCCGATCCATGTCGCTCCACCATATTCTCCAACTCCCCCCCTCAAGTTGGAGGATCTACAACGTAGATACCCAACTTGCCAAATAAAAATTAAAACGTTTTTTTTTTAAAAAAAATATTTCACTTCGACATGCAACATCTGCGCCAAGTTCTTCCTTTTTCGTGTTGCAGTTCAAGCAACCTCGGGTTCGTCCTTTTTTTTTTTTTTTTTTTTTAACAACAAAAATTTGTTCCAATATCTGAAGAGTCATCTACATCAGGTCTTCAATTCTGTGCACAATTTGTGCTCGCACATATCTTTTTTTTTTTTTCTTCAATTTTCGTTTTTAGAGTGAACGACACTCGATCATCGTTTTTATAGTTGACGACACTCAATTATCGTTTTACATCGATCGTTTTTATAGTGGACGACACTCAATTATCGTTTTTATAGTGAACGACACTCGATTATCGTTTTTATAGTGGACGACACTCGATTATCGTTTTTATAGTGAACGACACTCAATCATCGTTTTTATAGTGGACGACACTCAATCATCGTTTTTATAGTGAACGACACTCGATTAATGTTTTTATAGTGAACGACACTCGATTATCGTTTTTACAAACGACACTCAATCATCGCTTTTATAGTGGATCTACACTCAATCATCGTTTTTATAGTGAACGACACTCGATTATCGTTTTTATAGTGGACGACACTCGATTATCGTTTTTATAGTGAACGACACTCAATCAATGTTTTTATAGTGAACGACACTCAATTTTATTTTTTTTTATTTATTTTTTTTTTTATTTTTCAAGGGATAGTGAAGTTGGTATAATCAAAGGGATAAAGCAACAATCGGAACCCTAGGTTTTAGGAATTCGTCATGGAAGCGAATCGGGGTAATAATGGAGGAGACATTAAAGATAAAAAAATTTAAGAAAGAAAAAAAACTTCGAAGGGGAAAAAATTGAGCCGAGGTGGGTTTAATTACAAAAGAAAAAAATTGGGTCGTAAGGTTTATTGGTGGATGGGCCGCCAACCGCGAGATTGCTTCGTTTTACCATTCTGGTCATGGTTCACGGCAAAGGCACTCATATTGGTGATGGAAGGCTAGAGCAGAAAGATTTGGAACAACACACTCTGTGCCTAGTGATGAGGATTAGAAGAAGGCTAGGCATGCTAGGTTTGCACCAGCTTCTAGTACTATTATTGATTCAAATAGAAGAACGTAAAAGAAAGCAAGGGCACTCGTGTTCTCGTAATCGCAAGTGAATGGCAAAGGAACTATGACGGTGATGTGGTTTGGGGCGGCTTAGGGTTTTGCCGCTAGGTTTTTAAGTGAGAAGTCCTTCTATGGATCTTAGCTCTGATACCATGTTAAAATGTGGAGAGGAGTAGGATTATAATTTCTATATTATTTCACTCTCATCTTTCACAATTGTCCTAAACACCTATTTATACTACTTTTAGAGTCCTAATTCTAATAGGAGATACAATCCTATATATACATAATAATCCTTCTTTGACTAGGATTCTATTTTAGCTATGTATTCTACTTTCCTACTTAATTAAGGAGTCTTCCTAAAATACGAAGCTAACATTAGGAAACAAGTATTTTCTTGCAAACTCGGTCCGCTTCATCGGTCTAGATCCGTTTCACTCGGTCCGATCCATGTCGCTCCACCATATTCTCCAACTGTTTGTGAATATAGAAAGTCATATCCTACATTGCCTAGAAATCAAAAAGTAGTTGAGTTTATAAACCCATTCACTTCAAGGAGGTAACAATCAAGTGTTATCCTCCTACCATTCAACCTAGTGGTTTATGGGTCAACGATGCAAGGAGTGGCCAAATTGTGCTAGTTTTGTAATAGCTCAAATTGGACCACAACCACAAAGGCCGCATTTGGCGCTTTTGAGGCGTGCATGTGCGCATCGTCGCTAGAAGCTGTGGAGCCTTAAACTTTTGAGAAATTTTCAAAGTTCATGGCTCGAGCGGTTTGGCTCGATTCTTACATTGAGTCGGCTAGAGGTGGCTCGACCCAGGCGTGTTGCTGGTTAATGTCTGGGCTACCCAGGTGAAGTGAACCTCTGGTTGTGTATATTCGTGGGCCTTGGGTCGCTGGATAGGATCCGTACCCATTTGTGTATGGGTGCGGACCAGGTGCATGTTGGAGCGAATGGATGTTACACTCGTTCAGACTGGATCGGAGCCGGTTCGCTGAATTTGGTTCCTCGATCAGGTGCGATCCGACGGCCAGGATTGATCCGGACAGAATTGTGACTCTTTACAGAATGGTCAAAAGAACTCTTGGAAAATTATTAATAACCCCCTCAGGATGGTCAATTTCATTCATTCAGTCATCCAACTATCATTATCAAGTTTGAGAGATAGCATCTTGAAGCATAAATTTTCTTCAAGTACAAAAGTTTCAAATACTCAGATTTGTTCGCCGAAACGTTAACTTGGAGTGCTCCTATTAACGACAGTTAAAGTCGTTGCATCTTACGAGAAAATTGTCAGTAACCGTCAGCACCAGTGCAAGACAATTACTTCTTACAGAGATTGTGTCCAACACAACCCTCGACTTTCCTCCGTCCTATTTAATTTAATTTTCCTGTTTTTTTTTTTTTTGATTTTATTTATTTTCAGTCATTTTCTTAAAGAAAGCCTTTTCGAATTTCGTTAACTTTTCCTAACAACTGTGACATTTATTTTGGAATAAAAAGAGTATAATATTAGTAGTAGAGTAGATATTTTGATTATAAAAAAATGAGATATGAAGAAAAAAGTGGGATATGAAACGATAAGCGAATAATTGCATTAAATAAAAAGATATTATAAATATTTTTATTTTGAAAAACAAGACTTTCTAATGGAACATAAAAAAAAATGAAAACAATTATAACTTTTAAATGGAACACAAATGTGATTTTTTTTTTTTAGTTCAAAATCAATCTCGCTTACCTATAATATATACTCCCTCCGTCTCATAAAATCTTATCAATTTTGTTATTTTGGTCGTTCCACTTTAAAGTTACACTTTCTTAAAAATGAAATTTTTAATATTTCTTTATTCATGGGATCCATTTGTCATACTCACAACAACTATTCACTTACTATTCTCTACCTCACTTTCTCTCTCCTACCCACTCACAACTCATACTTTAATAATATTATATATATTCACTCCTTATTTTTCGTACTCAACAGTAAATAGTAAATGAATAAGTTAATGTAGGACGGAGGGAGTAATATGTACTCTCTCCGTTACACTACAAATTAGTATTTATTATTTATATGAGAATTAAGAAAAAATGTAATGAAGTAGATGTTGTGTTTATGAAAAATGTGTTTAGAAAGAGAAAATATAATAAAAAATAATAATTAAATTATTGTTGTGAATATAATATATGAGTTCTATTAATTAATTAATTAATTAATGTACGTTTGTGATGAGGGATCAATCATAAATATACTCCCTCCGTCCCAGCGAAAGAGCCATTTATTTCCTTTTTGGGCGTCTCATTTAAAAAGCCACTTTCCCAAAAAAGAAACCTTAAATCACTATTCTCTCCACTCATTCTCTCTCCTACTTTACTTTTACACTCACAACATTCTCTTTCTTACATCACCTCCCACTCATTCTCTCTCCTATTTAATTTTTCATACTCACAACATTTAAACTTTTTCTCTTTTCAACATCACATTTCTTATTTTGCGTGTCCGACTAATTTGATGGCTCTTTCGCTGGGACGGAGGGAGTATATGATTTGAAACCTGATTTTGGATGATCCCAAAGAAGATTGGATGATCCCAAAGAAGAAGGGGGGCACCCACGTGAAATCAAAGCTGTTTGTGATACTGAGGGCGACAAAAATAATCTTGTGGGCCTGCCAGTTTCTAGGATAATTTTGCCTTTTTTTTTTCTCTCTTCATTAATTCTTTTTCTTTTCTTTTTTTCTTTATTATTATTATTATTATTATTATTATTATTATTATTATTATTATTATTATTATTATTATTATTTTGTAAAATTTAATATATACTCCTTCCGGTTTTTTTCTATAACAAGTAAAACTAATTATTTTTTGTCTTTCCATAGTAAATCAAATAACTCTATCTCACTTGCTTTGCTCTGTCCTATTTATTTTTCATATTTAAAATACCTAATTCATTTATTTTTTTATTGATTTTCTCATATACAATTTTGATCTTACTTTTTTTTTTTTTTTATACCCAGGTTTCTCAGCTTTGCCGGACTATGTCCTGGACCACCTGCCGCCGGCCCCTCAGTGACTGGCGAAGATAAACTGCGGGATACTCCCGAGGTAGTCAGAGTGGCAGCACCCCTTATACTCCTGGTCCCAAGGGAGCCCTCCTACATGACGCTTATATCACCAATTTAATTGATTGTTCCAGCTGCTCCTGTCAAGATTTGATCTTACTTACTGTTATGAGACAGAGAGATATATTACTCCCTCAGCTTAAGCTCCAAAATAAAAGTCAAATTATCTTTCTAGAACAAATGGAATGTTATTTAATATAAATATGTGTAATATTCTAAATGTGATTCATGTAAGCGAGGCGAGCTTTTCTCTAACTCGAACTTGAATCTATTTGATTGTTCAAACACAAATCGAATCGAGTTTCGAACGGATCAAATTGAGTTTTGAGCTGTTCACAAGCAGTTCGATACGATATTGAACTCGAGTTTTAACAAGCCATACTCAAGCTTTAATTTTTCTTTCCTGAAAAAATTGACTTAAATTTAAATGTCATCGAGCTTATCGAGGTGATTTCTAGCCGGCTTCAAGCTTATCAAGCCGAGTTCGAACAAAAATTTAAGTTTTAACGAACTTATCGAGCTGAGTTCGAACAAAAAATTAATGTCATTGGGCTTATCAAGCCAAATTAGAGCTCGAGTTATTCCAAACAAAAATAATAATCAAGATTTCAACAAGCTAAACGAGTCGAGCTCGATCAAAACTCGTCGAATAAATAAACCGAACACGAGCCACCTCGATAACAAAACGAGTTTGAAAATCTGTCCGAACTCGAGTTGAGTTCCACTTTAAGCTCACTCAAATTCGAGATTTAACAAGCTGAGCCCAAATCAAACTCGAGCCGACTTCTTTCGTTTAACAGTCCTATATGTATGCATAAAATAGCAGTGGTAAAAGTTAATTGTTATTATCAGCTTCTTTGGTTGATTATATTGCAAAGAGTAATGGGCGTTTGGTTAGGAGGTTTAAGACAGGATAACATTCATCGGGATTAATAATTTTTTTGAAAAAAACTTTCTTACTAAAAAAAGTCTAAAACATTTATCTCTATTCAAAAAAAAAATTAAAAAAAAAATACTCATAGTGAAGGATATTGTCTGTCCCACATTTATTTAGTTAATTTTTAACTTAATTATATAAAAATAATATTATATAATTAATAATAATACTTAACAATAATATTAATAATAAATAGTAATAATAATGGTGTTATTGTTAATTATTCAATTAAATAATTGAATATATTAATAATTATTATTATGAAATTAATAATAATATTATATAATTAATAAAAACAATATTATAGTAATTAATAATAATACTTAACAATAATATTAATAATAACTAGTAATAATAATGATGTTATTGTTAATTATTCAATTAAATAATTGAATATATTAATAATTATTATTATATAATTAATAATAATATTAATAATAACTAGTAATAATGATGCTATTGTTAATTATTCAATTAAATAATTGAATATATTAATAATTATTATTATATAATTAATAATAATACTTAATAATAATATTAATAATAACTAGTAATAATAATGATGCTATTGTTAATTATTCAATTAAATAATTGAATATATTAGTAATTATTATTATATAATTAATAATAATATTAATAATAACTAGTAATAATGATGCTATTGTTATTTATTCAATTAAATAAATGAATATATTAATAATTATTATTATATAATTAATAATAATACTTAATAGTAATATTAATAATAACTAGTAATAATATTGATGTTATTGTTAATTATTCAATTAAATAATTGAATATATTAGTAATTATTATTATATAATTAATAATAATACTTAATAATAATATTATATAATTAATAATAATAATTAATAATACCCTATAGGGTATACCCTATACCCTATAGGGTATAGGGTATACCCTATAGGTTATAGTATATAGGGTATAGTGTATAAAGTATAGGGTATAGTGTATAGGGTATAGGGTATAGGGTATACCCTATACCCTATACCCTATTGGGTATACCCTATAAGGTATACCCTATACCCTATATCATATACCCTATACCCTATTGGGTATATCCGCTATACCCTATACCCTATACCCTATGTGATATACCCTATACCCTATAGGGTATACCCTATAGGCTATAGAGTATACCCTATACCCTATACCCTATAGGGTATAGGGTATACCCTATACCGTATATCTTATAGGGTATACCCTATAGGTTATAGTATATAGGGTATAGTGTATAATGTATATGGTATAGGATTTAGGGTATAGGGTATAGGGTTTAGAGTATACTAGGGTTTAGGGTATAGGGACGGGTAAAATTCTTTAATTTTTATTTATAAATGTATAGTTTTTTTATTATTTTTTATGAATATAAATAAGTATTTTGGACATTTTTTAGTACTGAAGTTTTTTTTTCAAAAAGTTATATAAAAAAAGTTAGAAAAAAAATAAACAAATGAAAGTATAATAAAGAAATCAGGGACGGTTAAAATTCTTTAATTTTTATTTATAAATGTATAGTTTTTTTTATTTTTTATGAATATAAATAAATATTTTGGACATTTTTTAGTACTGAAGCTTTTTTCAAAAATTTATATAAAAATAGTTAAAAAAAAATAAACAAATGAAAGTATAATAAAGAAATCAGGAAGGGAATATAGTAGAAATCTAATTATAAGCTAGGGTATTGGGATAACTCTAAATTAATTTTGCTAAGTCCTATTTCCAAAAATAAAGGCCCCAAAAAGCTTTTTTTTTTGTGTTTTTTTTTGCAGAATTGACTTTGACCCCCAAATGCAATGGGACATGCCCTGATCAATACTTGAAGATGAGATAAACAATTTATGGAATATGGTTATAATCAACACATGCTATTATTTTCATCGCACTTGACAGGGGTTAAGGTTTGAAATCGAATTGAGCTAAATTATGTGGTTTGGTTTGGTTTGATTTTTCGACATAAGTGGTTTAGTTCGGTTTGAGAAATTGACAGATCATGTGGTTCAGCTCAACTTATGATTTGGCACTCCTAAACCGAACAAAATCAAATCGATCCAAATCGAACCGTTTAAGACCGAACCGCTATTTGAAACCGTGAAATCGAGTCATTAAACCGAAACGTGAAACCAAGTCATAAATCGAACCATGAAACCGCAATCCTGACCGTTCCTTCAAAGTTTTAGTTAATCTCAGTTAGAAAATTGTAATTTTTAAATATTTTATACTCCCTCTGTCACGCCCGAAAGGGCATTTTTGTGTTCTTGCACGAGAATTAAGAAAAATGATGTAGGAAAGAGAAAAAGTGTATAGTGAAATAAATGTTGTGAGTATGAAAAGTGATGTAGGAAAGAGAAAGTGGGGTAGGAAATAGTTAGTGAATAGTTATTGTGAGTATGACAAGTGGGTCCCACAAATAAAGAAGTACTCCCTCCGTTCCAGACCATGGGTATATGGGGTGGATTTCACGCTTTTTAAGAATTTTTTTTTAAAAATGAATAAAAGTTAAATGTGGAATAGAGAATAGTAGTTAAATGTGTGGTAGGGAATAGGAGAGAGAATGTAAAAGTTAAATATGTGGTAGGGAATAGGAGAGAGATTGTAAAAGTTAAAAATATTTAATAGGAGAGAGAATGAGTGGGAGGAATAGTAGTTAAATGTGTGGTATGGAATAGGAGAGAGAATGTATAAGGGTATAATGAATGGTTTTTTTGTAAATATATGGAGTTGATAAGGGTATAAATATATTCAAAAACTTGCCATTTATGGAAATGAACTCTTGATCTGGGACGGACCAAAAGGGAAAGATGAACCCTTGGTCTGGGACGGAGGGAGTAATAAAAAACTTTCCTTTTTTAGGTTGTGCCCTTTCAAATGGGACCCCCAAAAAGAAAATTTGTGCCTTTTCGGACGGGACGGAGGGAGTATTCATTAGTCATAAAATGGTTAACAAAAAAACTACTCCGTCCGTCCCACTTCAAAGTGTTCATGGTATAATTTCACGGTTCTTAAGAAATCTTTAAAAAATGAATAAAGAATTGAAAGTGGGTAGAAGATTAGAGGAGAGAGAATGTAAAAGTTAAAAACATTTAATATGAGAGAGAATGAGTGAGAGGAATAGTAAGTTAATGATTGATTTTTTTTGTAAATATGTTAAATTAGAAGGATATAATGAATGTTTTTTTTTGTAAATATATAAACATTATGAGGGTATAAATGTCTGAAATACTGTTCACATATTTCTATTTCTGAAATGGGCTCTTTGAAGTGGGACGTCCCAAAAAGAAAAGTGGAAACTTTAAAGTGGGACGGAGGAAGTATTTAAGATACTCACTCTGTACCGCAATGATATTTCCAATTTTTTATTATTACTATAAATAAGCTTTTTTCCTAATTAGTATCATTAATGATTTTTTAAAATTTATATATATTTAATGAAAATTTAAAGGTGTTATTGATAAAATATTATTAATAATAATTTTTAATTTTTTACTCCCTCCGTCCCAGACCAAGGTTTTTTGGGTGGGATTTCACGCTTCTTAAAAAAATTTAAAAAAAATGAATTAAGAGTTGTAAGTGAATAAAAGATTAGAGGAGAGAGAATGTAAAAGTTAAATGTGAGGTAATGAATAGTAGTTAATGATTGATTTTTTTTTAAAGTGTGTAGAAGATTAGAGAAGATAGAATATAAAAGTTAAATGTGGGGTAGGGAAATAGTAGATAATGATTGATTTTTTTGTAAATATGTTAACTTTATAAAGGTATAATGAATAATTTTTTTGAAAATATATTAAATTATAAGGGTATAAATATATTCAAAATTTACTATTTATAAAAGAAAATTTTGAAGTGAGACGGATCAAAAAGAAAAATAGGAACTTTGAATGAAGGGGGACGGAGGGAGTATTAAAATAACTGTAGATCATAGTTCCATTCTAAGTGAAACAGTATAATGGTCGGAACTCTGTAAATGGTAAGTTTTTATAAATTAATTAATTTATTACAGAGGGAGAGGGAGAGGGTGAACTGTGAAGTGAGTGTTGACTGAGGTGAGCTAGGTAAAGCTAAAGCTAAAGCTTTGAGTAGTTGTCAATTTTGATGTGAAGTGAAATGAAGTTTACTTGTTCAACACTGTCAATCCTTTAAAAATATCTTCTCAAACTTCTTTGGTTCATCTTCTTCATGATCATGATGAAGATATTTTCTCTATTTTACTTCCCCGTCGTCTCAGTCGAGCTAGCAAAAAATAATAATTATCGTAAATCCCGGTGGCCAAGGACTTCCTGTTAAGCGGGGGTTGGAGTTGAGGGAGAGAAAATCATTTGTTAGAGTCTTCACCTGACAATTGTCAAGAGGCTGTTCAAACTCATGACCTTATGATTACCAAAGAAACAACTTAACCGTTGCGCCAATGAAAGAGAAAGCGAGATAAAGAATACTCTCTCCGTCCCGCCCGAAAGAGCAAAATTTGTGTCTTGCACGGGAATTAAGAAAAGTGATGTAGGAAAGAGAAAAAGTGTACTCTATTAGAATTGGGTCCTCATCCCCTTAAAAGGCCTTATTAAGGGGTGAGGTTTAGCCAATCTATATAGTTGATTAATTTTATTCTCCAAGTTGATGTAGGATACATGAGACTTTAACACGCCCCCTCACTTGTAGGCCGGTAACTTGGCTCTACAAGTGGACTATTAATACGCCGGCATGATCAATTTAAACCCAACACGGGTTAACTCAATCTCAACATCAACTTGGGCCGGCTCTGATACCATATTAGAATTGGGTCCTCATCCCCTTAAAAGGCCTTATTAAGGGGTGAGTTTTAGCCAATCTATATAGTTGATTAATTTTATTCTCCAAGTTGATGTAGGATACATGAGACTTTAACATAGTTGGAGAATATGGTGGAGCGAGATGGATCGGACCGAGTGAAACGGATCTAGACCGATGGAGCGGATCGAGTTTGCAAGGAAATACTTGTTTCCTAATGTTAGCTTTGTATTTTAGGAAGACTCCTTAATTAAGTAGGAAAGTAGAATATGTAGCTAGAATAAGAATCCTAGTCAAAGAAGAATTATTGTGTATACATAGGATTGTATCTCCTATTAGAATTAGGACTCTAAAATTAGTATAAATAGGTGTTTTGGACAATTGTAAAAGATGAGACTGAAATAATATAGAAATTATAATCCTACTCCTCTCCACATTTTAACATGGTATCAGAGCCTAGATCCAAAATCTAGGTTTCTTTTTTTTCAATGAAGAAAGTCAACAAGATCAGTCAAATTGTTCACCTCAAGCAAGTCATGCAACGCTGGAAAACCATGAGTATCCCCAAAACATTCGACTCTGGCAGCCGTTTAAGGAAGCCGACCTCGCAAGGAAGAGCCAAGCCGGCGCTGGTTTCGAATACTTCTCTCAAATTATTTTCTTAAATTATTTTTCTCAAAATGACTCTCTTTCTCAATTTGGTCATCTCTTTGAGGGGGAGAATTGTGACATGGTGAACTTATCTTTAACGTCTCCTCCATGATTACCCAATTCGCTTCCGCAACGAATTCCTAAAATCTAAGGTTTCGATTGTTGCTTTATCCCTTTGATTATACCAACTTCACTATTCCTTGAAAAAAAAAAAAATATTGAGTGTCGTCCACTATAAAAACGATGATTGAGTGTCGTCCACTATAAAAACGATGATTGAGTGTCGTTCACTATAAAAACGATGATTGAGTGTCGTCCACTATAAAAACGATGATTGAGTGTCGTCCACTATAAAAACGATGATTGAGTGTCGTCCACTATAAAAACGATAATCGAGTGTCGTCCACTATAAAAACGATAATCGAGTGTCGTTCACTATAAAAACGATGATTGAGTGTCGTTCACTATAAAAACGATGATCGAGTGTCGTTCACTCAAAAACCGGAGATTGAAGAAAAAGATGATATGTGCGAGCACAAATTGTGCACATAATTGAAGAAAGAAGACCTGATATGGATGACTCTTCAGATATTGGAACAAATTTTTGTTGTTGTTGAAAAAAAAAAAGACGAACCCGAGGTTGCTTGAACTGCAACACGAAAAAGGAAGAACTTGGCGCAGATGTTGCATGTCGAAGTGAAAGAATTTTTTTTTAAAAACGTTTTAATTTTTATTTGGCAAGTTGGGTATCTACGTTGTAGATCCTCCAACTTGAGGGGGGGAGTTGGAGAATATGGTGGAGCGAGATGGATCGGACCGAGTGAAACGGATCTAGACCGATGGAGCGGACCGAGTTTGCAAGGAAATACTTGTTTCCTAATGTTAGCTTTGTATTTTAGGAAGACTCCTTAATTAAGTAGGAAAGTAGAATATGTAGCTAGAATAAGAATCCTAGTCAAAGAAGAATTATTGTGTATACATAAGATTGTATCTCCTATTAGAATTAGGACTCTAAAATTAGTATAAATAGGTGTTTTGGACAATTGTAAAAGATGAGAGTGAAATAATATAGAAATTATAATCCTACTCCTCTCCACATTTTAACATACTCCCTCCGTCCCACGATAATATGCAAAAAGACCCCTTTTGGACGTCCCACAATAATCTGCACTTTCCTAAAATGGAAATGGGATTTACTTCTCTCTACTCACAACACTTTTCAAATTTACTATTCTCTCCACTCATTCTCTCTTCTATTTTACTTTTATACTCACAACACTTCACCTTTATTACCTTTTACCTTAATTCCCGCACCGGCACAAAAAGTGCATACATTTGTGGGACGAAGGGAGTATATTGGAATAAATGTTGTGAGTGAAAGGTGATGTAGGAAAGAGAAAGTGGGATAGAAAATAGTTAGTGGATATTTATTATGAGAGTATGACAAGTGGATTTCAAAAAAAAAAAAGTAATAAAAAACTTTCCATTTTTGGGTTATGCCCTTTCAAATGGGACATCCAAAAAGAAAATTTGTGCCCTTTCGGGCGGGACGGAGGGAGTACTCTCTACGTCTCATTCGAAAAGGCATAAAGTTAGCCTTGAACAGAAATTAAAGAGAATATACTCCCTCCGCCCCACGATAATCTGCAAAAGGACTCCTTTTGGACGTTCCACAATAATCTGCACTTTCCCAAAATGGAAATGGGATCCACTTCTCTGTACTCACAACCATTATCCACTTTTCTCTTTCCTACCCAACCATCTACACTCACAACACACACCTTTTTCACCTTTTACTTTAATTTCCGCACCAAGCCAAAAAATGTATATTTTCGTGGGACGGATGGAGTATAGTGTAGTAAATGTCGCGAGTATGAAAAGTGATTTAGGAGAGAGAAAGTGTGGTAGATAATAGTTAGTGGATAGTTATTGTGAGTATGAGAAATAGATCTTACGAATAAAGAAGTATTAAAAATTTTTCATTTTTGGAGTGTGCATTTTTAAATGGGATATAAAAAATGAAAATTTCTGCTTTATCGAATGGGAGGTTGCAGTAGTTAGTAGACAATTGTTGTGAGTATGACTCGTAGACTCCACTAACCTAAAATAGATTTTGCAAGTTTAAATGAAATACCGAATAAAAAAAAAACTGCAAGATCAGCTGTGACAGAGTTAGTTAAAATATTCATATGTAAGAAAGTGATTAGTTAAATGTGGCACTTAATTTATACGGGGTATTTTTATTTTTTTAAGACTACTTCCTAGGGCCTTCCTAGGGCCTGTTTGGTAACCAAATTAAGATTTTAATTTGGAACACTTTAAGAGATTAAAAAATTAAGCTTATTTGGTAAGGTAAATTTGAATCACTTAAATAATAAAGATTGTCTTAAAAAAGGCTATTAATTTTAAGTGGGCAAGGAGTAGCTTAACAAGGTAAGAGGTGGAAAGAATGAGAAAAAAAGGGAATGAGTTCAAATCCACACATCAACATATTTTATTTATTTATTTATTGTTACTTTCTTTTGTTGAAATATTTTTTCTTTTCATACAAATTATATTTGACCAAGTATGTATAATTTTTTTAATATTAACATTTAATAATATTTTTATTAAAGTATCATTATATAATATTTTTTTATTATTTGTCAACATCTGTGATCATATTTACCAAACTAATCAAGATAAATATTATTATGGGATAAAGAAAGTACAAATAAAAATATTTAAATATTATAAGATTAAAATTTACTTATAATAATAATAATAATAATAATAATGTATATGTCAATAATGAATTTATTTTATTATAAAATTATAAATATTATTCATATAATATTTTAAATGTTGAGTTGAAATTCTGAAAATTCAGATGTAAGTGGTTTGTCATTATCAAACAAACATAAGTCTTCAAAATTCAGCAACTTAATGATTTCAGTTCTTAATTTTCAGCTCTAAATTTTCAGAACTTAATTTTCAGTTTTACCAAACAGACCCCTAGTAATTGTTTATCTTCTTAAGGTAAAATTAATTTAAGATTAATTTCTATTTAAAAATGCAATATTTTACAAACAAAAAAAAATAGATTATCCCTGCCTGAATTTCAATTTATAGGAAATAATTTTTTATTTTTTAATGATTAGGAAATAATTTATTTTGCTGAAAATATATAAAAGAAAAGAGGGACGTACTACAGTTTATTTATTTTTTATTTTTTAATGATTAGGAAATAATTTTTATTTGTTGATAAATAGCATTTATTTCTTCTTTAAACAATAAATTAAATGAGGTAATAATGTAATCAATTTAATAATAGAAACTCTATAAATATTTATTTCATGATTTTTTGGGAGAATGTTTCATTGTCTTTAAATGATACAATTTAAAATTACATAGTATTAAAATAAAAAGAATTCAAATCTTCGAATAAGTATTCAAATCTTCAAATTTTTAAAGTAATTATGGTTTTCAAATTTAACAAAGTTTTCAAATTTAACAAAGTTTTCAAATTTAACAAAGTCTTCAAATTTAACAAAGTCTTGAAAATAAATAAGTATTCAAATATTCAAAGTAATTATGTTCTTCAAGTCTTCAAAAAGCTTTAGGCCTTCAATATTGTTATTGCTTCAAAGTCTTTGAATTTGTTGAATTATTCTTCTTTTTCTTCTAGTATCATTCTCGCAAAAACTTCTCGTTGAGATTGTTTTATTCGAGGCTTTCATAATCATCGTATTCAAGATTATGGAATGTGCCTTGTTTTCTCAAATTCGCGTCATCCCAATCCGCAAGACAAATCAATCTCTCGATAAGAGTGGGTTTGAGTTGGTTTCGCTTTGACATCACTCCTTTTGCAGCACTAAAAGCAGCCTCCGATGATACCGTGAACACCGGAGAGGTAAGTAGATCACGTGTCATCACCGAAAGAATAGGATAAATATTAGCATGCGATTTTCATCATTGTATGACATTCAATTTTTCAAAACTTTCACCATCTAAAGGTGTAACATGAGCTTTCAAGGTATTGGTGTAATTTATCTACACCACTTTGAGAATCATTAATAGATGAGGATGAAGTTTTTCCTTTTGTTATGAAACCCCATCATTTTTTTAAACATTTTTGTTGATGCACTCCCTTTTCTTTCAGATGTTGTGTTTGATCCATTTAGTGTTATACAATAATGGTCGAACAAATGATTGATTAATTAGATCAAACATAATTTGATCATCCTCATCCCCCTCCCCACTCTCATCTATGTCTTCTATGTGATGATAGGTTCTAGATGTATAGTTTGTGTTGGACTCATTTATTCAATCTAGGGTCGAATCCGGAGTATAGCCGGGAAATGGAGGGGTGTTGATTGGGTTCGAGGATTGATTAATTATATCAAACATAATTTGATCATTATGGTGCAAAAGAGAATTATCTATTGGTTCTAAATTTTGATGGGTTACATTTTGTGGGGTTTGATTTTGTGGTGGGGGTTTGGGATATGCAAATATGTCATTAACTATATCCTACATGATATCTAGCAATATAAATTACTTAGCAATTAAAATTAAAAATGCAACACTTAAAAAAAATACTTTTTGAATTTTCTAAAATTTATAAAGATTTAATACTTTTGGCACAAAACCTCCCGTGGTTTTGTGCCGGCGAGATAGTTGTCTCAAGGGCTTTCCACGTTACATCATGTGTCAACATCTTTTTTCTGTATTAATTATATTCCTAATATCCGCTACATATATTATCAATTTAGATTTATATTGTTATTTAAAAATCAATTAAAACACATAAATAATTATTTACTTAATAAAAAAAATTATTCACCGTCGGGTACCGACGGGTTACTGACTAGTAATTTACTAACAATAAAAGTAAACAATTATAATTTTTTTGTAATTTTCGAAATAAAAGTAATTTTTTTTAATATTAGAAATTTATGAAAATTAAAAAAATATTAACTACTTAACACAATATTTAACTAACGAGTAAACAATTAAATACTTAAAACAATAAAATTATCTTCAACTCTTACGATTTAATTACAAACATTCATCTTGAAAATAATTTGATGGTTTGGGTTTGAGAGAATTTTATGATGGATTGATTTTTTTTTGTGAGAAAAATGGTAAGACTTTCTCTTCTATTTATACTAATTATAAATTTATTTTGGATCAAATTTACTCCGAAATATGGCTGTTGGGAGGGGTAATTATGTACCAAAAAATTAAAATCTGATAAATGAGCTGTTATGTATAAATTGGACGAAAATATCCGTCAAATAGATTTATTAACGGATATATTTGAGAACATTTTAGAAATTTATAAAAAAAAATAAAAAATTGAACGAACGGACCAAACGGATCGTCTGATCCGCGGGCTTAAGCCCGGTACGTACGGACATACACAGTCCAGGCCCGTTCCGTATATGAAGCGGGCTTCACGGATAACGGGGTGCGGGTTGAACGGGCGCGAGCCAAGCGAGCGACGGGCCACTGCCCAAAATGGCCAACTCCAGACTAATATTAATCAAACAACTCATGAGAGAAAATCTTAATTCGAATGAGACGGATGAAGTATAGACCCAACAACATCAAAGTGTGAGCGGCCAGTTTTCTCACAGCTTTATGGATAGCTAAGCTAAAAGTGTTGAAACAACAAGACTACCTTCGATTGATCGAATTTAAGCTGTTGCTTTATTTGAAAACTTGAATTGACATGTTAAGGAAGACAAGCCAATGGTGAACTGAAGAAACAACTCATTGTCTGATTTCCTGTTTACGGCTTTACCGTTGTTTTCGACAACTCTATTTTAGTTTACTACACACCGGATATAGGTATTACGTACGAGTTTATTGAGTTAAGGGAGAGGAACCAGAAGATCCTCTAAATTTGCAGAATGTCACTAAGGTAGGAGGTAAGTATCGGAGTGAAGTGAAGAAGGATTAGACGAATTTAATTAATGCGTGGAGAATTAGGATTGATATGTGATTCAGTTTTATTAAGATATAAGGTACATATATATATAGGATTATAATAGAATGTTATAGAATAATCTAGTGTTAGTGTTATAATGAGAGTGATACATCTTCCTAAATCATACAAGGTTTTGTTTTGTAAACAGATACTCCCTCCTCCCTAAAAGATTATCATGTTGTACATTTTGCAATTATTAAGGAATAGCTTCACCTTCTTGTATCTTAGTAAATTTGTACTAATATTCATACCTAAGTTTAAAAATGAGACATACTTTTTGAGACAAGTCAAAATGACAAATGAGACAATCTTTCAGGGAGTGGGACGGAGGGAGTATTATTTTCCTTGCCTTTCTCATTTACATCAACGGCTATATACTCCCTCCGTCCACATACTTACTTCACACTTTCTATTTTGGACGTCCAAATACATACTTCACACTTTGTTTTTTTACTTAAAAAGGAAAGTTTATATCATTAAAATATTAACCCTACCCCACTCATTCTCTCTCCTACAGTATTTTAATACTCACAACACCATTATAATTTACTATTCTCTCCACTCATTCTCTCTCCTATTTTACTTTTACACTCACAACATTTATATCATTATTTTTTTTCTTAATTCCCGCACAAACAGTAACTGTGAAGCAAGTAATTGGACGGAGGGAGTATATAAGATACATTAGACTAGGATTGTTTTTTTTTTTTTTTTTTTGATACCCTAGTTCGCTTCGCACGGACTAATCCCGACCACCGTGCACCGCCCCACAAGATGCGGAGGTAAATCGCGGATGTGCCCTATGCCATGTGACAAAGACCCTTATACTCCAGAGCCCCAAGGGAGCCCTCCTACAAGGCAGCTACAAGGCTGCTCCACAACACCAATGAATCGACTGCTCCACATCACCAAATGGCTACTCCACAACACCAATCGGCTGCTCCACATCACCAAATGGCTGCTCCACAACACCAATAGATTGGCTGCTCCACAACACCAAGAAACTGCAACGATTTGAACTCCCCACGCTGAGGTTACAACTAATAACCATTGAGTATCCTATTAGTTTCTAGAATCGGTCATACAAGTCATCAACAAATGATAACGAATACTTATTCTTCACAGTTACAAATTTGAGATCTCCCTAATCTATAATTAACCACCAAGTATCATCTTTTCTAAATATAGTACTAATTTATCCTTACGGAGAGTCGCTAAGCTAATTATCTTCTTTATCAAATACTTTCCCAAGATGAATCATCAAGTCCATTATCCCAATTAGTGTCCTCTATCTAGGAGTCCGAATGCCAAAATAATACCTTATAGCAACTCAAAATCTCAATATCCTGGTATGATACCTGATGAAAACCCATTTTGAAACTCACATAGAAAACACCACTTAATCAACTAATAGCACATAAGGTAAAGATATATTGGTTCTATAAAATCTCGTACTCGCGATATTTTATAACCCATATAATCCCACTTAGACTATCACTTTCAATACTAGTCTCATATATCTAGTCTCCCCACGAGACACCAATGTATACATACTCACGCAAGTACACAACCATAAATCACTCTGAATTAGGCCATATACCTAACCTCAAATAAGAGTTCACAAATTCATTTACCACTGTACACGAGATAACTCAAGGTTCTTTTAAATCAAAGATAACACACAACCCAAATTACCTTCACATTCCTTAGGCCATACTTTCGACAATTACGCGTATGTGACATAATATCAATTAATAATTTACCCGACTCAATTACACACGGAGGTAAATCAAACGTAGATAAGGAGACTCGCTTCTTGCGACAGTCCTCCTCAACACAACAACTACTCAAATAATTCGGTTAATATAACGATGATTCACGGATTGGTAACTCGACCAAATCCACCGGCAATACATGCCCACTTAATCACAACTACCATGATACACAGGAATGATTCGAGGTACTCTCCCATAGGAGTAGAACCTTCAGCACATAAGACAACTTTTGGGCCAATTATGCAAATAAAGATGGAATGTAATGCCACATGAGAACGAATGAACAAGGATTTATAAAAGTATGAACCCTAGCTCCTGAGACAGGTAAAATATCTCAAATGATGGTGGAGGAATCTATCTTTCCATAACTCACATTTCCTTGATTCCTTGGTTGGTCAATATCATTTTCTGTCTTTGAACAATTTCCTGCATTAAACTCTCGACGTAAGTTATCGCACACTCTCACTCAGCTAGACTCTACCCGAGAACTCTAACCGAGCTCTGATACCAACTGTGAGGACCCCGACCCGGAACCTACACGTGTCCCGAGCTGGAGCGTCCTCAAACTAACCCAAATTTCCTTAACTTTTAAAACCTTTAATTATCATTCAAAAATAAATACAATTGTTGTAATCATTTCAAAATAAATCTACACCTTTTCACAAGGGGGAAATAGTTGACTAACTTAGAAAGTAAGAAACTGTTTTAATTACAAAAAGGTCTCGGTTATAACATAAAATAAAGATTTATAAATACAATTCCATAAATGAATTATACCAAAGTACACTTTCTATATCAACCTAATCATACCCCGACAATTCCCACAATATAACTTCCAAACTCCTCACCGCCCTTACTTGGCTGGTCCACCTGTCTCAGAATCTAAAAACAGTAAAGGGAGAGGGGTGAGAATAAATCTCGGCAAGCTATTATGAATGCGTAAGATGCCAAACAAGATGCAATACATCAAAGACATATCCACATAATCGGAGAGGCTCACTGCCTTGGCCCAGCCAGTCCCATCTTAGGTTGGAAACAACGACCGGCTCATCATGAATATATCACAACACATAAGTACGATAAAGTAACACTTAGAAGGATACTTGAGCCAATGTTTAACTCCAAAAGGATATACACATCCGAGCAAAGAAGAACCTTTGATGAAGCGGTTCCAACCATGAACAATAACGATACATGGGATTCGACACACGATCATATCCCCAGTGAAACTAGACCATCTACCTCAAAAAGAGATGCTAGCCCACTAATCTCACACAAGGGGGACAAAACTGGGTTACCAATGTATGAATTATAATGAACTTGGCTCGGTGCCATTATAATTCCATAACATTGCCCAACAAACAAATACCAGCTGGATTTTCATAACTAAGCATAGTAATAACATACTTGCTTAACCAAACATTGTATGATCCAAAGTAGGGATACATACCACAATAGCATATCATGAAGATAGCAATACTATAACAAGTATTCAACATATTAGCACAACGGCTATAAATCTCTGTTTCCACATGTACAGTTTAGGAATTCCAAAGTAGGGAATCCTACAACAATAGAATATCATAAAGATAGAAATACTATAACAAGTATTCAACATATTAGCACAACGGCTATAAATCTCTGTTTCCAAATGTACAGTTTAGGAATTCCAAAGTAGGGAATCCTACAACAATAGAATATCATAAAGATAGAAATACTATAACAAGTATTCAACATATTAGCACAACGGCTATAAATCTTCGAACCAATCCCAAAACAATTTAGGAATTCCAAAGTAGGGCATCCCAGCATTTATATCGAAATATATCAATGAGTCCAAACAAGACTGTCGAACAATTCCTGAGTCGTAATTAAGTGCTTCCTTAGTTCCATTTAAACCCAATTAAGGTGCCCTTAAATGATACAATTGCTCTAAGTATAACTTAGGTTAAAAGGATTAATTCATATCCGAAAAGGTTAGGTTCCAAACTTTATATCGGTTAAGGATCATGCTAGGAGGTTACTAGTGAAAATTCAGCAAAACAGGAAACTAGGCAAATTGCACAACATGGGCGACCGCCCATAACCTCTTGGGCGACCGCCCAAGAGGGATTTCTAGGCATCCTAACTTCTGTCAAGATGGGCGGCCGCTCATCACCCCTTGGGCGACCGCCCAAGACCCCAGTCCAGCAAGCTCTATTTCCAGGCCTTGGTTTACTTAGGTTCTTCTTTCCCTTTTTACATCTTCCTACTTTCATAATCACCCAAAAGAATTTCCTAATTTTACAAACTCATTCTAATTCCTTTAAACCAAAATAACATAATTCTAGATTATTTTCCACAAGATTTTCAACCCATTTTATCAACTCATTTCAAGTAAATCCTCTAAAATTTACTCAACCCATTTCTTTCATTCTAAATCAACTTCTAAGAACAAAAGCCTCATTTTATTTCATTTAAACTCAAAGTGATCTAAACCTAGATTTATTACCACTTGAATTTCCACCCAATTTACTACCAATTTCAAGATTTAACATTCTAAATCTACTCCACCCATTTCTTTCAATCAATCAACTTCTAAGAATCATAATATCCTTCTATATCATTTATCACATCCTCAAGTCCAAAAAGAGTTCTAAGGCAATAAACAACCATTATCATCACAAGAACAACATTAGCTAGTTCATGAGCATTCATAGAAGGAAAGGTCATAATAACTTACCTTAGAATAGGAGATGGATTTAGGACTTTCTTAGCTTGATGAACTCCTCTTGGTCTCCCGATTACAAATGTACTCTCGGATCTAAAAATGGTGAAGGATTGATCTTGGTAGGAGTCTTGGAAGATGAAGCTTCAACAATGGAGTTCCATGGATTGAGAGAGAAGTGAAGGAGGAGAAGGAGGGAGATGGAGTAAATAAATGGTAAAGGGGAAGGGGGGGGCCGGTTATTGAGGGAGTATGGGGAAGGGTGTGGGAAAAGTAAGAGAAAGGTATGGGATGAAGAGTGATTTAGGGAGGATGGTCCCCTCACTCTACTTATCCTAATAACCTCAAGGCTTTCACTACCATGACAATTTATTCCCCTTATTTCCCAAAGCATATAAATTAAAAATCCTTATACCCAAGTATTTATTCCACATACTATAATCCTCCTTCCACATTTTATTTATTTTCTATTTTTATATTTCCCTTTAGAACATTATTTTATTTCCCAAACATTTCATCCTAATATAAGAATTTAAAGATATAAAGTAAACATATAAAGTTAACATAAATATTAAAAGCATATAATGTAATATTAAAATTGTGCCTAGGGTTAGGGTCGTTACATGTTTGGTACGTTGATGTTGTACCGGATTACCCGACAAGTAGATGGCACTAACATTGTCACAAAACACAAGGGTAGCTCGTCGAACAGGGACATGTAACTCCAATAATAAATTTCGAAGCCAACATGATTCAGAAACTACATTAGCTACGCCTCTATACTTGGCCTCGGCACTCGAGCGAGAGATAGTAGCCTGACGTTTTGCTGACCACGAAATAAGATTATCTCCGAGAAAGACACAATAACCTGAAGTTGATCGTCTAGTATCGGGACAACCACCTCAATCGACATCCGTGAATGATACTAGAGAAGAAGTAGCCGAGGGTCCCAAAGAGAGCCCGAACCCAGAAGTACCCTTCACATATCGAACAATTCTTTTTAATGCGTGCATGATTTCCTCTCGAGGATCATGCATGAACAAGCAAACTTGTTGTACTGCATATGTAATATCCGGACGTGTAAAAGTAAGATATTGAAGAGCCCCGTCCAAACTTCTATATAAAGAGGGATCCGAAAATGGTGTACTGTTGTTGGCACCCAACTTTGGTTTGGTGTCAACTGGAGTTGGTGAAGGTTTGCAAGAAGCCATACCCGCCCGTTCGACAATTTCCAAGGCATATTTCTGTTGAGACAAAAATAAACAACCTTGATGATGAGTCACTCCAATACCTAGAAAAGAACTAAGATGGCCCAAATCTTTCATTGCAAATTCTGAGCTTAGAGAAGTAATAATCGAAGTACACAAACTTTCGGAAGAAGTTGTTAATATGATGTCATCGACGTACACCAAAAGATATGCCATAGCTCTCTCAACCCGATAAATAAATAAGGAGTTATCCGAACAACTTTGAGAGAATCCCAAAGTAAGAAGAAAATCAGCAAAGCGTTTGTACCACACCCGAGGAGCTTGCTTAAGCCCGTACAAGGACTTCTTTAACAAGCAAACATGATCAGGAAACTCCTTGCTACGAAAACCCACTGGTTGATGCATATATACCGTCTCCTTTAATTCCCCATGTAAAATGCGTTCTTAACATCAAGTTGATGTATAGGCCATTTGTTGGAAATCGAGAGACTAAGGACGGTAAGAATGGTATCCGGTTTCACCACTGGACTAAATGTCTCACCACAATCTATGCCAACACCTTGAGTTTTACCATCACCAACTAGCCGAGCCTTATACCTCTCAAATGACCCACAATCTATGCTAACACCTTGAGTTTTACAATTCACATTGAAATGTTTTAATGTCACGTTCAAATTGAGTTTTGATAAACTTTTGAAAAACTAAGAATGTGGGATACACATCCGATTTGTGAGCCAAAGGAAAGATCCACAAAAAAACGTGAAAAATCATCCAAGAAAAAAAAATAATAACGATGTCCCGAAGAAGTTAATATTGGAGAGGTCCATAAATCACTATGAATTGTATCGAATGGCAAAACAGTACTAGAAATAGATGGAGAAAAAGGTAATTTTACATGTTTTCCTAGCACACAAGCTTGACAAACATGAGAAAATTTATTCCTACTATAATCTATTAACTTATTCTTTCTAAGAGATTCCATAACCGTTGCGCCTGGATGACCAAGACGTTCGTGCCATAGAACCGGAGACGAAGTTGAAAAAGCAAACTGAAGACTGGTGGACTTTGGATTTATGACTGGGTAAAGATCGCCTCTACTTTCACATCTCATAAGATGTCTCCCCGTCAGGAAATCCTTCACAGAAAAACCAAAAGGGTCAAACTCTACAGAAACCGAATTATCAGTTGTGAATTTTCTAACAGACACTAAATTCTTAATGATTTTTGGTGCATGAAGAACATTTTTAAGAATCAAGTTCGAATGAGACGGAGTAAGAGTAGAATGCCCGTAACCCTTAATTGGAATAGAATGACCATTCCCAACTGTAATGCCATGATTTGTGCTCAATGGAAAATAGGGTGTGAGAGTACCTGAATTAGAGGTTGAATGAGAAGTAGCCCCGGAGTCCATGATCCAGTTCTGTGGCGGAGGAGTCATTCCCATAGTGTACATGGCAGATTCAATATCCGTAGGAGTCGAACCATGAGCCACATGTGCCCGAGGAGGACGATTGCCAAGAACCCCAGCCTGTTGTGGTTGTCGGCCAAAAGAGGCTGCTGGTGCCCTATTCCACTGCATAGGTGTAGATGGATAAGGACATGGCGAAGTCGCCCATGGCCAATTCCAGCCACCTGACCCGAGCCACCCCACTGTCCCATCAGTGCACCACCACTCCACCCACTTGAATTACCATTCGAACCCCCATTTGATTTCGAGCCACCCCTATTATTCTTTTCAGAATTCTTCTTACCCTTATTTTTGTTCCTCAGCCCACCACCAGAGTTATGAACAAAAGGAATCAATGGAACACCAACAGAAAGACTACCCGACACGTCTCTTGCAACCATTCTCGTATTCATCTGAGCTTTCTTCTGTAAACCCGCTTCTTCAAGTGTTAACATCGAACGGGCCTGATGAAATTTTGGTAAGGGAGAAATCTGTCTGAGAAGTGTAGCCACGCCATTATACGCCTCTGTCAACCCAGCCACCATTTGCAACACCATTCTATCATTGCTTACCGGAGACCCAACATTTTTAAGTTGATCTGCAATCTGTTTCAACTGCTGGCAATACGCTAAGGCGGATGGATAATTCTCCATAAGCGTGGAGGTAAACTCTTGCTCAAGACTCACAGTTCGAGAGTTTTTGTTATCCTCGAAGATGTCCTTCAAGGTGTTCCCCGCCTCCATAGTCGTTTGATCAGGGACCAAGATGGTGTTAAGTAAATCAGGAGAGATTGTACCATAGATCCAAGTAAGAACCTTGGCATCAAGAGTATAGTACAATTCAGTCTCCTCCTCCGTAGTAGGCTCCTTCATTATCGTCGTTGGAGGGACGATGTGATGGAGTACTTGAAGGGAATGGGCGTGGACCTTAAAGCCTCCGCCCATGTCGCATATTGAACGTTTTCAAGTTCAAGAACTACAGAAAGAGAGTTTCTAATGTTCGTAACAGCCATGGCCGGATGAAGGGCCCTAGAAGAAGACATGGCTGAGAGAAGTTAGAGGAAGACGAAGAAGAAATAATAGGATTTATTTCACGGAGGTGGCGGAACGGAAGAATTTGCCTTATACCTCTCGTGATACCATGTAAACAGATATTATTTTCCTTGCCTTTCTCATTTACATCAACTGCTATATATATAAGATACATTAGACTAGGATTGTTGCTAATCAATCCCTTGATTCTAGGATAAGATAAATACAAAATACTTGCTAAAGATGACTACACCTATCCCTATTTACATACTGAAAAATATGGACATAGAATAACAAGAATATCAAACCAAATATTCTCTTATTCTAACAGGTTTGAATCTCTAATTGATATTGATAACATCTCTAATTTTAGTAAGTAAATATATACAAATATATTATTGATAATATAATCTTTCTAATATGCCCCTACTATATGGACGATCCTTTGATAAGTCTAGTCTTAAAGATTGGTAAGATGAACCGATTTTGATGGAGTGGGTGGAGATGGATGTGTTTTCGTATGTGTGTGATTTCTGATGTGGTGTGGTTGATGGTGTAATTGCATTGGAGATTGCATTAGTTGGTTGGTTTGCTGAGCTGGTGGGTGGGAGAGATGGTGTGATGACACCACGGGTTGCAACATCAGGTTTGGTGAATGGAGTTGATACTGATGTGGTAGAGATGGTAGATCAGGTTATGTCAGGGGTTGTAAGGAGTGATTTGGCATTGATGTGGTGTGGAGAAAGGTTGTGGGTCTCGGCGATTGGGTTGTGCCGAGGGTGGTGAGCACCGGGTAATAGCTATAACAAGGAAGGGTGGTGGTGCTTTGGGTTGAGAAAAATAAAGTAACACATGAGAGATAAGGTGGGACGTTGGTTGAGAAGAAAAAAGATAGGGTGGGGCAACAGCTAGAGTTTTGCCAATGATTTTTTTAAGGAAGAAAATAAAGAAATAAAGTAGGGTTTTGGCAATTGTATGATTTTGTACGGATGGTGGTATTTGTTGGGGTTTTAGTGGCGAAGGCTGTTTAAGAGGGAAAAATGGTGGCATAGATGGTGGTGTCATTAGTGGAGAGGGGTTTTGATAATTTTAGGGTTTGTGCCGATGGTGGTATTTGATGGTGGGGCGGCTGTGGGGTTGTGCCGCAAGTAAGGAGGGGCAACATCTAAGGTTTTTGACACGACAAGAAGGGTTGCCAGTGGGTTGGTGATGGATGTGGTTTTACCCATCCAAAATATATGTTTTCTAGCTTATTTGATGCTCGAAACCTTAGAAATTTAACGTGTTTTGTTAGTGTTTTGAAAGTTCAGGGGTTGAAGTGCAATTACTGAGAAAATGGAGGATTTGAGCTTATTTTGGAAGTTCAGGGACCAAACTGCAATTATGGAAAATATGGGAGTAAACTGGTTTTATAAAGTTCAAGGTCCAAAGTGCAAATCTGGGAAAAGAAGGGACCAAAGTGAAATTAGGTGTAAACAAGGAGAAATTTTGGTTAAATGAAGTTCAGGGGCTAAAGTGTAATTTACTGAAGTAGAAGGACTGAGGCTGAAACTAGGAAGGCTGACCGGCAGTTGCAGGGCCAATGCAGCATGGTGGCCGGCCAAGGAAGCAAGTGGTCGAGAAAAGCAGGCAAGGCAGCTGGCCGAGGAAATAGGGCAACAGGCGAGCGACTGCACCAACAGGCCTAGCGGCCGCACAGCAGAGGCAGTAACTTGGGGTGACCGCGCCCATGGCCTGGCCGAGGATTCAATCCGTCACAGAATTAAAAGAAGATTTTCAGTAGTTTTGCCACAGAATTAGTGACGAATTTCGGCAGAATCCTAATTTGACTTGAATTTTAGACAGAATTGGTTTCCAATTAGGGTTTCTACCTCCCTCCTCCTATATAAAGGACTCTAGATTAGGTTTTCAGAGGATCTCTCTATCTTTTCTTCCCCCTTATCATATACTCCCTCCGTCCCGTAATACTTGACACAGTTACTGTTCCGCACGGGAATTAAGGAAAAAGTAAAAAGGTTGATGTGTTGTGAGTGTAGATAGTTAAGTAGGAGAGAGAATGAGTGGAGAGAATAGTAAATTATAATGGTGTTGTGAGTATTAAAATAATGTAGGAGAGAGAATGAGTGGAGGGAATAGTAAAGATTCTTTGCCATTTTAGGAAGTGTGACTTATCAGTGGGACGCCCAAAATAGAAATGTGTGTCAAGTATTGTGGGACGGAGGGAGTATTACATAGATTAGGATTTTTATTTATTTTGAAGATTCAAGAACAACGTTTTGTTTATTTATTTTAATGGCCATTCAAGGCTAATTTATTTGATTCGTGAGTTGAGGTAAGTAATAATTTGATCTTTATGCTAGGGTTTTAATTCTTCCTATCTCTCTCTCTCGTTCTTGTTTTTCTCAACATTCTTAATATTGTTCTTGAGATCAATTGTATTGACCTAGCGGAATATACTTTTGATATCTTGAATTTATTCGGATGTAAACCATTGCACTAGAGTGAATGATTTGTAATTTGACCATTGTTGAGAAGAATTGATTCAATTTATGACCTAACGAAATTCATATGAATCTAGGTTCTTATGTTCTTGTGATTTAAATTGAATCTCTTGAATGTTTATATTAACCTAGCCGAAGTTATAAACAAGATAGAGTTATTAGGGTTTTAATGTTGGTATTGACCTAGCGAAAGATATTAACATCTTAATAATTCAAACAATCAAAATCCCTTTTATTGGTTACTTTTATACACTAATAAAATATACTTGTTCCACTTTAGTCCATGTAGATTCGATCCTTGCTTGTGCATACTATTACAATGGTAACTAGTACACTTGCTAGGTATTTATAATAAGAGGGAGATTTTCTCCATCAGTTGATGTGGTAGATGGTGTGATCACATTAGAGATTGCAACAGCTAGGGATTTGCCAAGGTGGACATGTTTAGGATTTCAGCCATTATGGTTTGCCAAGGGTGGTGTGATTTAGAAGGGTGGAGACGGAAGTTGGAGAGGAAGGGGTTTCGGTAATCGATTTTGTTGGACTTTTGGTAGGCTTCTCAAGAACTTAACTGAAAACTTAACAGAAAATGTAACGGAGAAAGAACGGAGATTGAAAACAAATGAAAAACAAGTCGAGTCTTGTATTAAATACAATCTCCGTAAGAGTTATTTGTCCCGCACAGGTTCTTACGGTTGAATAACAAAACTCTCGTAAGATAAAACGACTTTACTATTAGTTATAAGGAGCACTCCAATATAACTAATCTAACGAACAACACAATGTTTTGAACTTTGGACTTGAAAGGATTTGATGCAACAAGATGATATGATTTGGCTATGTTAATCTATCTCACTAGAGGGTAAAGAGGCTCAAATGACTGTATGAATCTATTGAAATTCAGAGGGGGGAGTATATAAAGAGAATCAAAAGGTTTTGTGCCTTTTCCCTTGAAAAGGTGTGATTTTTCGAACAGCAGTGAAGGGCACGAGTCGTGCTAATTGGCACGAGTCGTGCCCACGACTCGTTCCCAAGCATTCCACTCGTTCTGATTAGATTTGAGCAAATGGTCATCAGAATCTCATTCGTGCTCACGACTCGTGCTCAGAGTCCCCACTCGTTCTGATCAGTTTTGAGCCAAAGTCCATTGAGGTCCATTCGTGCTCACAACTCGTGCTCAGAGTCCCCACTCGTTCTGATCAGTTTTGAGCCAAATCTCATCACCCAAAAACACTGTTCAAATCCAATTAAATCCAAATGATTTAATTTACCTTTTAACCAACTCTTGTTAAGTTACAAACGACCTTTGTCATTAATTCTCATTCACCCTAAATGGTTTTGAGACATTAAATGAGTTTAATATTCTACAACAAATGTAGAATACATTTTGTAACTAGTTTCGTTAACAAATAACGAACTTCTGTTAGAAACTAGATCAACGTTAAGTCAAACTTAACTTTCCGTTATCTATTTCCAACAATCCCCCACATGAATGACAATTAATGCATGAATGCAATTTTGTCCAAAGTTCCGGCGAACTATTATTACATCGGGATAGATAGCTTGTGGCCTTGAATCTTCCCTAGTGAAATATTATCGGATATACTAGCCATTTGGTAGCGAGTCGCTTTGAACCAGTGACTGTCGGATGTATACCAAGACAATAATACTCACATAATAACAGCTCTAACAATTGTTGTTCTCATATTTTGTCCATTTCGGCCCTGGAACGTATCTCATTCATAAGCGTTCTTTTAGAGGCGGCCTAATTACCTCTCGCTTATATAGGTGATTCTCACTATAAGGAGTATCATGCACTACTCCACCCGTAGGTATAGAAATCATTAAAAGTTTTCTCAACTTATCCTTACTACTGCTGCATGTGCGTGTACTTGGATGTTCTGGGAATGAGTATTCAACAATCTCCAGGTTGATAAACCGAGTTGTTGTTTCCAAGTAACTCTACTAGAACTTATAACTTGGTTGTCTCATTGAACCAAGGGCCTGGGATCTCCATTTCTCAAGGTTGAGTGTCCGCTATAAGTTCTTTTGTTGTGGGTTTTAAACTCATTCCCCTTAACAGTTTATACAGTTGATCTCGATTTATACTTTTGGTAAACGGATCCGCTAAGTTATCACATGACTTTACATAATCAATAGTGATAACGCCATTCTTGATCAACTGTTTAATGGTATTGTGTCTACGACGAATATGTCTAGACTTACCATGATGTTCTACACCTTTTCCTATTTCTCATTGTCGTCACAATGCCTTAGGTCATGTAGACACAAACTTATTCCACAAAGGAATATCTTTCAAGACCATTCAGATTCCTTATTGAATCGAGTTGTTCAAGTTGTCTTGGAAGTTTGAAACCGTTGCTCCATTTATTGTGATCTGTAATCATAAGAATATCTTTAAGTATTCCAAGTACTTTGACCATCCTTAGTGATTTATTACAATGATCTCTGTACCGATCCGACTTCCCAAGTATTCAGTATCTCTAAGTGGTTTGACCTCCTTAGAGTCTACCTTTCAGGAATCTATCTTACAGAGATTACTTCTCAAGATTCTACTTGAACTTTCGAAGTACTTTTTCAAGATAATGGGATTGAGATAGGATTATTCCTTCTGATGTTCTAGAAATCTTTATTTCTAATATGACATCGGCTAATCCCATATCTTTCTTGTCAAAGTTCTTCTTTATCATGTCTTTGGTATTCATGATCAATCATGACTACCATTGTTATCCACGTAAGGACAGACTATTAACAAATGATTCAGATGTTCCTTTAATGTATGTAGACACATTTGTCACATTCATTAATCTTGAATCCATTTAATAACATAGTTCTATCGAACTTCTCATGCCACTGTTTAGTTGCTTGTTTTAGTTCATATGAATACACAAGTAGATCCAACACGGTTGTGCGACATAAAACGCTCTGTTGTGTCAATGGGATAATCTTGCATGAATCATAATGTCCTTTTGACAACTAGCCTGACTTTATACTTATCAACAGATCCATAGGCTTTATACTTTCTTTTAAGAATCCATTTGCAACCTAATGGTTTGCAACTTGGAGGGAGATCTACCACTTCCCAATTATTATTAAGCATTACGGATTTTGTCTCACTGTTAATAGCCTCTTTCCAGAACGAACTATCCGGACCAGATAACGCTTCCTTAACAGTTGCTGATTCGTTTTCCAACATAAATGGTAGAAAATCAGGACCAAAAGACTTTTCCACTCTTGCCCTTTTTACTACGTCTATGTCCTTCATCTTTAACTTGAGATGGACCGTTTGTAGATTCATATGTTCTCTTTTGAGAATTTACCTTATTTCCTGTCCTTAGCAGGAAAAATATTTTTCAAAGAATACTGCATTCCTTGATTCTATTGTCTGTAGAGACTACCTTTCAAGATCCTTTTATCAAGAAAAGTACTTTTCACTCTTTAGACTAGACCTCTTGAAAATTCTTCTTATTGTTTTTTTTTTTTTTTTTTTAAGAGTCTAACATTTAAAGGTTTCATCCTTGGCACTTCTAGTTTTGCAACCCAACGGTTCGCATAGGAAGATCAACCATCTTCCAAAATAGAATAGGATGCACTATTAACTGTTACCAAATAGAACCAAAAGAATTAGTAACTTTTGTCCTCCAACTACATCTTGGTTCTTCTTCTTATTAAGAAGACCACCACAATTTCTATAAATTTCCTATCATTTCAAGGAAGTATATTCTCAAAGAATATAAAGTGTCTTGCTTAAGTATTTCTACTTTAGCTAAATACCCCCACATTTGAAGTATTTATAAAACGGCTTATGAATATTTCATAATTCGTCATCATTGAATATTTCCTTTCTAAGGATCCATTTGTAACCCAATGGTTAGCATTATGGAGGAAGATCAAATAACTTCCAAATATATGATGATCCATTCTTTTAACTGTTAACAGTTTAACAGTTTCTGTTAATACTAGAAGTTCATATCAATAGAACTTATGTATTTAGATTGTACCCCCACACTTGAGGTGTACCTCCACATATCAAATATTTTATGAATATCCTAATTCATATTTAATATTTTCCTTTTATGTGAAGTCATTTAATTGTAATAACCATGTTGTCTCCTGACAACATAGTCATAACTATGTTCAAGTGAGGTCTTTTCAACCTTGGTCTCTTCAATCATTTGATTTCGAAGAATACCGTATTGCCAATGGAAACGTAATCCATGGTTTTGGATCCTATCTTAACCTCTTTAGGTTTAGATATTTCTACCTTTGCTAGGTATACCCACATAAGACGGAACTTATCTCCTTAAAAGTTCTATCTTTCCTTTTTCTGTGATTCAATTGATTTGAGTGTGTAATAAGCATTCGTTTGATAAATAAGTGTCAGCGTCCCAATAATTATTTTTTCAAACGGTACTACATACTAACCACCTTTATCACTACGAAATTCTTAATTGTTAATTAAGATGAATCACAAACCTTATTGTTTACTTAAAACTTTAAGGTTTTACTTTTACTTTTCCAAAAGATGAACTTTGCATTATCAAATGCAATCATTAATAGAAGTAATGAACTATCTATTTACTATCTCTAGTTTGAACTGATTTCTACAAAAGAAATCACAATTGATTTGCGAATCAAACTTCATCTTAGGTAGTAATTTTAAATTAACTCGTCGACTTAGTGAATTTAAATTTACACAACCTAATTGAACACGCCATAACAATTGGAACAATTCAAACCAAGTAAATAAAATTTAAAATTTTATTCTTCGCACTTAGGCGGATAAAACATTTACAATTCAAGTTAAGGAGTTCTTCAAAAAGGTACCCTTTACTAACACAATAACCACATTTGGTCAGTTCAAACTTATCCCGATAGACTAAGTTGCTCGAAGTTCAATGGAACATTTCTATCTTCATTCACATTGGCTTGAAGAGGGTTTCCACCTTGGTTGTTGATTCTAAGATGTCGACATTCCCTAGCCATATGCCCGGGTTTGCCGCAATTAAAACAACTACCTTTGACCTTCTTGGCGGTCCTCTTCACTTTCCCGGTGTTCTTTCTCTTGATTCCGGTACTTGTTTCCACCAAGTTCACTTGTGGTCTTTTAGTCACAATACACATAGTATTGTGCATCTCGAGAAAATCCCAAAGTTCTCTCGCGGTCTTTATGCCACAACACACCTTGTATTGTGCATAATCCAAGCCATTAAGAATATAATTGCGACACAAGAAATCGCTGTGATTCCATGTATCCAAATCATTCTTTGCTTTGGATTCATCCTCGTCGGATATCAATGGTGGATATTCCCAAAGAAAATGCACCAATTTTAATGTTGTCAAATAGACCAACATTTTTTGTTGCCACCTCTTAAAGTTCATCCCGGTAAGAATACCCGATCTTTCCGCATGTACGACCACATGAGACGGAGGGAGAGCATTAAGAGGTGCAACCCTTGAGGTTTCACCAGAAGGAGGTTTCTTACCATGAACCGAGTGAGATGGTGTAGTAGCGGGTGCAACATGGTTGAATGTAGCGTCACCTTGAGAAGGAGGCGTAACATTCCCTTGACTGGATGAGGAGACGTCTTTCTCATTTGCCATCTCTTGAAGATATTGAAGAAGCGCAAATAACTCTTACGATTGTTGGACTTTTGGTAGGTTTCTCAAGAACTTAACTGAAAACTTAACAGAAAATGTAACGGAGAAAGAACGGAGATTGAAAACAAATGAAAAATAAGTCGAGTCTTGTATTAAATACAATCTCCGTAAGAGTTATTTGTCCCGCACAGGTGCTTACGGTTGAATAACAAAACTCTCGTAAGATAAAACGACTTTACTATTAGTTATAAGGAGCACTCCAATATAACTAATCTAACGAACAACACAATGTTTTGAACTTTGGACTTGAAAGAATTTGATGCAACAAGATGATATGATTTGGCTATGTTAATCTATCTCACTAGAGGGTAAAGATGCTCAAATGACTGTATGAATCTATTGAAATTCGGAGGGGGAAGTATATAAAGAGAATCAAAAGATTTTGTGCCTTTTCCCTTGAAAAGGTGTGATTTTTCGAACAGCAGTGAAGGACACGAGTCGTGCTAATTGGCACGAGTCGTGCCCACGACTCGTTCCCAAGCATTCCACTCGTTCTGATTAGATTTGAGCAAATGGTCATCAGAATCCCATTCGTGCTCACGACTCATGCTCAGAGTCCCCACTCGTTCTGATCAGTTTTGAGCCAAAGTCCATTGAGGTCCATTCGTGCTCACGACTCGTGCTCAGAGTTCCCACTCGTTCTGATCAGTTTTGAGCCAAATCTCATCACCCAAAAACACTGTTCAAATCCAATTAAATCCAAATGATTTAATTTACCTTTTAACCAACTCTTGTTAAGTTACAAACGACCTTTGTCATTAATTCTCATTCACCCTAAATGGTTTTGAGACATTAAATGAGTTTAATATTCTACAACAAATGTAGAATACATTTTGTAACTAGTTTCGTTAACAAATAACGAACTTTCGTTAGAAACTAGATCAACGTTAAGTCAAACTTAACTTTCCGTTATCTATTTTCAACAAATTTTGCCGACGATGGTATGGGAGGGGGTATAGGCGGAAGTGGGTGATTTTTGTAGTGCAAAATTCTACTGCCGCCATAAATCCAAATCCCACATTCTTTTCTTATTTTTGCTTCATTTGAAAAAACCAATAGGAGTATTATATTATCAATAATATATTTGTATATATTCACTTACCAAACTTAAGATATTGTGTATATCAATTACATATTCAAATTTTGTATAATATATAAAGATGTATCACAGTACAAGATTACCTCTCATTATAACCTTAGATTATTCTCTTACTTTGATAAATCCTCCTAAATTATACAAGATTTGAATCTTTAATTGATTTACAAAATATATCTAAATTTGATAAGTAAATATATACAAATATATTATTGATAATATAATATTCCTAAAAGTAAGAAAAGAGATCGAACTTCATACCTCACAGAGTTATACCTCACAAAGTTTGAAATTGGCCAACGCCATTTTAATAAGTGGGATTTGAGATTTGGGTATCTATGGTGTGCCTATATATACAATATATACAGAAGTCGCCTTATATTATACTGTTTGTCTCATTTCTCTCTTTTTTTTTTTTTTTTTTTTTTTGTCCCAAAAAGTTAGTTTCATTTTCAAAATTAAAGCTTTAAAATCACTAAATTTTCAAAACTTGTAATGTAACCATAAAATGTTTGAAAAGTCAAATGGGACAAACATTTAGGGACGGAGGGAGTATTAATGATCGAGAATCAATGAACGAGATCACGAGTCGATCAAATTGTTCAAAATCTTTTCAAATCATAATTTCTAAATATGAACCATTGAGATTGAAATAGATGGCGTCGGATATACAGTCCTTAACATACCCGTATTCATGCTTTAAAATAATACTTCACCCGTTCCACAATAAGCTTCTTAATTTTATTTTGTACGAGGATTAAGAAAAAATAAATGTGATTATGAAAAGTAAAAGTAGGAGATAGAAAATTGGTGATTGCGAATGTAACAAATGAGTCTCATTTTTCAATTTATAAAATAAAGTAACTAAAAATCTAGTTTGAGACATACCAAAAATGAAATAAAGAATTTTACACTTTTTTAAACTAGTGAGTAACCCGTCGAGATTCGACGGGTATAGTAAGGCTAATTATTTAATTAAAAATTATATCAGAGATTATAATTATATCAACACATATTTATAATTGTCATATGAAAAAATAAAATTAATACCAGTACCATACCATTATGTGACCGAAACTGACACCTATGCTATTCTTGTTAAAATTAATTATAATCTTGATCGAGTTCGATGAGAGGAAAAGCAACGTCTTCAAAGGGCATATCAATTGCTTGATTTGAAAGACGCAGAGGTCGAACGAACGACTAAGCAAAAATATAGGAGGCAGATTGATATTAATGCTGACAGACTTGATTACTTGATAGAAGTAGTTATTCTGAGATTGGAGGCAAAAAAATCTGCTGCAATTAGGCGTATAGATGAAGCCAAATCAACCCCAGATCCAAACACGTTGAACGAAGATTTCAAGGGAGAGGAAGTCATTCAGCAAGTCAAGGAAAAAGTTGTGGATTTGCCGATTTCTGCAGCCCCTTTGGCTGAGCCAGAAGAGAAAACTGCGGACAAGGAAACTGGAGAACCAAAATTCACTGACGAAGTAAAAATAGTCGAAGATAAACCAAGTGAGTTGCCTGCAAGCGAGGAGGTGAAGAAAGTCGATGTGATTACTGGACCAGAAGAAATCATTAAGCATAGGGCAAGTGAAGCACCTGCAATGGAAAAGACAAAGAAGCCTGATGTGCAAGAAGTTTCAGAAGTTGACAAATCCGTCCTTCCAACAGTTTCCTTGTCTGAATCTGAGGAAAAGATTGAGGTTAAGAATGTTGAATCCATAAATGAAGATGTGAGTGGTATTACAGCTTGGTCTACACCATCAATTTTTGATTATGTTGTGGGTGTTATTGACGAGACGGAAGCATTTAAATACGATGAAATTTTTATTGTTGATCATGGGGAGGTTGAGAAGGACGATCGATGAATGAGTGCTGACATTGCTAGTATATTTTTATTTTTGGAAGAACACAAATTACGTTGGTTTGGGCTTAGGGAACAAATTTATTCTAAATATTTGTTTCATTGGGACGGAAAAGTATTAATTTTCTTTCCAAGGACGAGAAGAGCATTGATTTATTCAAAATATTTGTTCTTTTGGGGCGGATCTTGCCAAACATCGGATGAGAACTCGGGGTCGAATTCTTTTGAAGAATGGGTGACTGATGTAGGAGGAACCGAGGAAGGAGTCTGCACCAAGGAAGGATATTTGACGAAGTCAAATATATCAATTATTTTTGTATTTTAATTACTATCTTAGGACTTAATTTGTTTTAGTTTATATTTTATTTTTTATTTTCGTCATTAATTTTAATAGGTTGATTAGAGATGATTTTATAATAGATTTTGAAGAGATTTACTAGTTTTTGAGTCCTATTTAGTTACCATATAGGTTAGGAGTAATTCTAGAAGGTTTAGGATTGTTTTCCAAGTTTTATGGGCACTATAAAATAGGCCTAGGGGTGTAATCCGAAAAACAGTTTTGATAATATAATTTTTAAGAGTTTTCTCTTTATTTTCTGGTGAATTCCAGTTAATTTCTGGTGGATTTCAGTTATTGTGTTTAGGGTTCTTCGCTTGAAGAACTCTTGTGTTTAGTGCGCTAAACACGAATCTATCGTGCTTCCGTGCTGCGTCAGTATGTTAGAATGCTTGCATACTCATGTAGATTGAGAACCATAATACACAATAAAAAGGAAAACTATTACATATACATTGTATGATATTAATTAAATATTGAACTCATTCAAAATCAATGCTTATTGAATCATAACTTTTGTCAAAGGCACAATGTTGTATTTAGCTCAAATAGCTCATATCATGAAAAAAAAAAACTGTCTAAACTTGAAACAGAAAATATGTAAAAAAAAATATAGTTAAAAGATCATATTTTGTGACTTGGCTTCGCGTCTCCATTCATGTCTTTCATGACCTCTTCCAGGATAAAGGGTGAAACTAAAGTCTCAATGTAGGTATTAGCATCAAGAAGATCAAGACAGCCTTCAAAGGGATGAATATATGAATTCTTGAATGAATTACTTTTGATATCAAACAACAGAATACGGTGGTAGAATTGCAAAAAGATTTCACCCTCTATTGATATATACAATAGCGTCAGAGCACATAGGGATTTGGTCTGCTGGCTAGAGCTCATGGCTTCCAACCTGGAGGTCATGGGTTCGATCCCCCCAGAAGTTAGAGGGAAGACTTTCTCTCCCTAGAATTTATCTCTTATGCGCTTCTGTACGTGCATGTGTGTGTGTGTGTGTGTGTGTAAGTAGTGAAAAAAAATAGCGTCAGATACATGAATTCCACGAACTATCAAGATAAGAGAAGCTAGCCAATTTAGTCCAAGACTCTCTCACACCATACTCTTTAATCATCCATACATCCTTGTAATAGTGACGGAAAACACAGTAGAAAAAGACATTCTCCAAGAACATTCAAACTCAAGACATACTCACGTCACGATAGTTAGGTTGTGGGACTTCACTATATGTCTCTTTTGCTAAATCAAGACAAACAATTCAGTATGGATATGTTCATAAAATTAATTTTTCGCATCTACCAATTTGACCTCATCAATTTTATTGGAGCAGCATGTAAATATAAATTATTTAAGCTTAGATAATAACAATCATTTAACATTTAATGTTTATGTGGACAATTTTATTAAGATAGAGGATAAATGTAAACTTTACCATTAACGAACCTTCATCTTTCACTAAAAATGAAGGGGTTAAATATAAAATATGGACTTTTTACAAAAAAGTCACTGAAAAAGTGGACATTTACAAAAATTTTTTTTGTAAAATCCGTTTCTACAAAATAATACTCCATTAACTATGGAATTTACAAATAACTTTACTCTCTTACCTCGGAGGGGATTATAACTTTATGTAATTCCTCGTAGATCCTCCTTTATAACCCTAGTTTCTAAATTTTTCATAACAACGGCGCATAATTTTTCTTCTCTGCGCGAGATTTCGATGGCGATTTTTTTTCATATTCCAAATTTGCTTAAAATTTAAATCTAAATGTTGATATTGTTTGATTTCCAATTCAATCCGAGTATTTCTAAGCTCATTTTCATCGATTATCACTTTGATTTCCAGATCTGAATTGATTTATTCCGAATCTCAAGTAGAACAAAGGTATGTTTATTTAGATTCACAAATTAACTCTCATTCTTCATAGAGAATTCGTGGTTTTCTGAATCATATTGCATTCGATTATAATTTCTCTGAATTTCTATAATCATTTATCACTTTTGTTTACTGCTTTGTAATTTTTTTATTTTTTTTATGCAACTTTCATCTGTTTGCAATGGATTCTTTGTTATTGTTTTTGTTCAAGCATGAAGGCTTGACTGTTATAGGCAACGTTAATCAGTTTGCTTATTATGATTCTATAGTTGAGTTTGTATGTTCACGTTGGGATCATTGAATAGGAATAATCTCTCTTTGTTTTATGTTTTACCTGGGAACATAAAATGTGTACTAGATAGCTAAGATGATTACAAGAACATGGGTATAATGGTTGTGCGTAGTGGCATCAAATCTATGGATATTCAGGTTAAAAGAAAGGGTGAGCTTATTTGTGCAAATAATTCTTCAACGTCTGCCATTTTTGGTGGAACTACATCTAATGAGGTTGAATACAGTAGCAATAATGGTTGTCTTGATCTTGCTGTGAATTTTTTCCACCATGATGAAACGGATCTGTTAACTAAGAAGTGGGCTACGGATATAAAAGGTGTTGGGCAGGTTTTCGAAGGGGGAATGACTGAGTTTTGTATCAAATTAAGAAAGTATGCTACTGAGGTTGGATTTAATTTTAAATTTGTTTCTAATGATAAGAAACGTGTTACTGCAGAATGTATTCATAAAGTTTCTAAAGATTGTCCTTGGAGGATCCATGCCTCTATTGAGAATGCAAATGAATTTGTTTATATAAAGAAGTTTAAGTCAAATCATACATGTGGGGATGTGCATCGAAGTGGAAAAGGTGGTAGGGTAAATTCTAATGTTATATCAGATTCCATACTTGAAATTGTTCGAGGTAAGCCATCAATTGGAGTTGCAGAAGTTTTGAAAACTCTTAAAACTAGGTTTGGACTTGATGTTACTTACAGAATTGTTTGGTATGCTCTTGAGAAAGCTAGGGAGGTAGTATTTGGAGAAGAATCCATTTCTTATGATAACCTTAGAGGTTACTTTAGGAAAATGAAGCAGTTGGATTCGAGCAACAAGTTTTTTCTTGAATCTGATCCCAAAACTGGCTATTTTATGAGGTGTTTCGTCTCTTTTGGTGCTTGCATAAAAGGATTCCGATATTGTCGTCCTTTGTTGTTTGTTGATGGTACTTTTCTCCATGGAAAATTCAAAGGGGCCCTACTTGCAGCAACAACGAAAGACGGAAATTCTGGTATGAATTACTTGTTTTATCAGTTGTTTATATGTAATTATCAGTTGTTGTTAACTGTTTACATGAACAATTGTTAATACCTTTTGACATGAACAACTGATAGTTACTCTTATCAGTTGTTTTGCATATGCATTTTGTAACATGTTATGAAAGTACAACTGATAAGATTGAATATCAGTTATTTTGAACTGTTTACATGTAATTATCAGTTGTTGTTAACTGTTTACAATTGATAACTTGTTTTATCAGTTGTTTACTGAAATATCTTTTTCACATCTACAGTCAATTTCAATGCAATTTAACCTGTTTATTTTCCTATTTTCATGTATATAGGCCTTTTTAACTTGGCATTTGCAATTGTTGGTGGTGAAGATACAACAAATTGGACTTGGTTTATGTAACAACTTAAACATGTCATAGGTGAAAGGGCTGTGACGTTTGTTTTGGATCGACATCAAGGTATTATTACAGCAATTAAGGCTGTCATGGCAGATTGTTTTCATTCATTTTGTATGGTATATTTGAAGAACAACTTAAAGGATAAGATGAAAGCATGTCATCTAGGGCTTAAAAAGAAGATGTGTTTTAAACTTAGTGAGTGTGCAGAAGCCCCTACAAGAGAGATTTTTCATGATTTATTAGAAAAAAAATGAAGGCTGAAGGTGGTACAAATGTCACTCAATTCTTGGATAACCTGCCCCCTGAAAACTATGCAAATTCATATTTTAATGGTATGCAATATGGGGAAATGTCTTTCAATGCTGCTGAGTCCTTTAATGCCCAGTTCAAAGATGGTCGTTCACTGCCTATAATGGAGCTAATAGATGAAATTCGCTTGAAGGTAATGGTACAGATGTCAAAGCGTAGAGAAGAGTCAGCTAGTTGGACCTCTACGTTGTGTCCACTCATGGATAAGAGGTACAATGAGAATATTGAGATGGGAAGACCGTGGATAGTATATGATTCTTCTAAGTTCGTGTATGAAGTACATTCTTTTCCTACAATGGTTGTTAATATTGAAGATTATACATGTACGTGTGAAAAGTGGCAACAAGATGGCTTCCCTTGCGTTCATGCTTTAGCTGCTTTGTACAAAGCCACGGATAATCCAGTTGAATACATTAAGCCATATTTTTATACGAGTTACTACAGAGAGTCCTATGCTAATGCTATTCACCCATATGTGTCGTTTGGGGAACCACTTAGTTGGACCTCTACGTTGTGTCCACTCATGGATAAGAGGTACAATGAGAATATTGAGATGGGAAGACCGTGGATAGTATATGATTCTTCTAAGTTCGTGTATGAAGTACATTCTTTTCCTACAATGGTTGTTAATATTGAAGATTATGCATGTACGTGTGGAAAGTGGCAACAAGATAGCTTCCCTTGCGTTCATGCTTTAGCTGCTTTGTACAAAGCCACGGATAATCCAATTGAATACATTGAGCCATATTTTTATACGAGTTACTACAGAGAGTCCTATGCTAATGCTATTCACCCATATGTGTCGTTTGGGGAACCACCTACTACTGAAAAACCTGTTATACTCCCCCCAGTCGTAAGGCGTCCTCCTGGAAGGCCTAGAAAGAATCGTATCCCTTCTAGGGGTGAGATTACGAAAAGATTACGTGCAATCGCTGTGGGAAAGTGGGTAACCACAATCGGAAGTCTTGCAAGGAACCTATGTAGTAATTTTGAATTTTCTTTAATACATACATTGTTAGCCATTGATATGGTACTTTATATCGTATTCTAAAAATACATTAATTCTTTGTTATTAATTCATTGTTATTACAGTTGTTTATTGTTTTTAATTATATTTCACATTTGTGAAAGGTCTGTTGATAGATCTTACTTATGGTCCAGTCAACTGATAAATGTACTTATTAGTTGTTTTCTCAAACCTCTTAACCTGAAAGGACTAAAAAACAACTGATAAGTTTAATTATCAGTTATTTTGTATATGTATTTGTGCAATGGGGTTAATAAACAATTGAGGTTCACCAAGTATAAGTATCAGTTGTTTTTCCAAACGTCATAGAACATCAACAACAGATAAATCATAACTATCAGTTGCCTTTCAACACTGATAAATGTTATAATCAATTTATTTTTCCACAACTGATAACTGTGTCTATCAGTTGTTTATAATATACACAAATAAGAGATATTCATCTCTTATTGCTCAAGCAAAAAATATGGAATGTAAATGGCAACACCAACAACATAAAAGTATATGAGATGGATTACTCAGAAATTCTAATTTAAAACAACGTACATTAACAACTAGCAGTTATGAATCTAGGTTGCAATGACAAAATACAGTTTCCAGCCATATGCATTTGAATACCAAATATAAACTAACATTAACCAGAATTAAATGTTCCTAATATGCTCATCATCTAGAAAATCCTCAAACACTTTTGCTCGAATCTGGTTCACTTCATATTTTTCATAGCTTGTTCTGACACCTGAATATTCAAAATAATCTTTTATCATCATCAGAACATGCATTCCACAATCAAGACTGCCCGATATTTGTTGTGGCGTGCTTTCAACTTCAATGAAATTCTCCACTTGAGTATCTTCAGGAGTTGATTTCTCTTCTCCAATATATAACTTCCTTGTATAGTCATACTATAAAATTAAAAAAAGGAAGCAATTAATAATCATGATAGTCAAAATCCTAATATGAAATCACATGTGTTACCTCATTACCATCAGTTTGGCATAAACTGCATAGGGATCCTTTATGCTGTCTACCCTTGAATGATAAGAGTTATAAAACCTGTATTCTCCTGTTTCGACATCAAGTGCTAGTAGAGTCCAATGCTCGGCCAACCTGGCTACTGCTGGTGTGTGTATCGAGAATAGGATAAACCTAACGATGTTGCCTTTTCTTAAAAAATTCTCAATAGCATCATCAATTGATTTCTTGATTACATTTGTGTAATTTCTTTCTAAAAATGCCTGCAATGAACAAGAGGAGAAAAAAATCTCATACATTAACATTTAGTTATTACATTCTTATCATAACACAAAAACAACTAATAAAAGTGACTATCAGTTGTTTATTAACACATAATCAATACACAAATGCACATAGAAACAAATGCACATAAAAACAATTGATAAAAGTGACTATCAGTTATTTATTAAATCATACTCACTACATAAATGCACATTGAAACAAATGCAAATAAGAACAACTGATAAAAATGACTATCAGTTGTTTATTAACACATTCTACACAAATGCACATTGAAACAACTGATAAAATTGAATATTAGTTGTCATTTATCAGTTGTTTATTTTAGATTTTGAACTGAATCCCTAAAAAAACAATTGTAATCACTTTTATCAATTGTGTTTTCACAACACATTCCACAAAGACACAAAACTAACAAGTGATACAAACAATTGTAATAATTGAAATAAGTGATAATTTTACCATTGCATTTCCTGTGATCACTCCAACACGGGTATTTTGTGAACTTGAAGTTTTGGCTTTGCCCTCATATTGCTTCTTCATTATCTCAATGTATCCATCAATTAACTGCTAAAAAAAAATTATCAGTTATTTAACCATGTATCATATACAATCTATTAAACTGATATATATGCCTATCAGTTTTAACTATTATGTATATATCAGTTTTAGATTAAAGACCATACCGCAACATCAGTTGATCCGTCATGAGCTACCTTCCACAATTCCTCCACAGTAATAAGCAAATGTCCTTTTATCCATGCACCCCCACTACAAGAAGTAACATTTATGCACATGGGGATTTGGCATGCTGGCTAGAGCTCATGAATTCCAACCTAGAGGTCATGGGTTTGATCCCCCCAGAAGTTAGAGGGAAGGCTTTCTCTCCCTAGGATTTGACTCCTAGACGCTTCTGTGCGTGCATGTGTGTGTGTGTGAGTAGTAAAAAAAAAAGAAGTAACATTTATTAACTGTTAGAATAAATATTAACACAAAGTTTATCAGAGAGAATTTAAAATAAGTTAATTTTTACTTACTCATTTGTTAGAGCAAGCAACAATCTTTGATAGTGATCAATATATTTTTTATTGATGAGCTTTGTTGTTTTACTATGACCTTTCTTGAATTTCAGTTTTCGAATATTTTTCGCCTTCATCTTCTTATCCCCTGGTTGATCATCTTTGATAACAATCTGTGTTTCCTTTGTTTCTTTTTCTTTTTTATTTCCATCATCTTTTTTAAGCTTTTTTGGATATGAAACAAAATCATCATCAACTTTTTCAGTCCTCTTTCTTTCCTTCACCCTCTTGACCATTGATCCGGTTACTTTGCTCTCATGTGATTAAGCTTCTTTCTTTTTTAGCTCATTTCTTGCTTCATTCAGTTGGGATTCCAAAGCTTCACACTTACTCATAATCTCTTTTGCAGACAACTCTTTCTCACTCAATAGTGTCTTCTGTTCTTCCATTTGTACACCTAAAAGAATAACATCATCTTCCAACCTTTTCACTTCCTCCTCATGTCCCATTTCCATCTTCCTTTTTTGAGTTTGGTATTCCATTTCCTTCTGCAATACACATTCTTCAAGATCTTTAATTCTTTTACCAACATCACTCAATTCCTTTTCAAATCCTTCAATTTTCTCAAGCAACAAATTTGATTCCTTTTGTTGACATTCATTCTTGATTTTCTTCATCATCTCCTCCTTCTCTTTTTCCAACTCTTTTTTTTTCTCCATTTCCAACCTACTATTTTCTTTCAACAACTCATCATTCTCCTCAAGCAACTTTTTCTTCTCATTCTCCAACTTTTCTTTTTCCAAACGCAACATGTCCACTTCCACTTTTCTTACAAGGTCATCCAACAAAGATGTTGCCATATCATCCAAATCCATCTCATCTTCTACATGAACAACTGTATTAACATTATCCTCAAAGATTCCATCAAAATTCTCCCCACCAATTGCATCATCTTCAGTTTCTCCCGCTGCTTTGATTTGTTTATAGTTCTCAACTTCATCATCTTCCGTTTCTTCATTGCTCTTTTCATATTCAACTTTCTCAACTTCCTCATCTTGAGTTTCTTCATCGCTCATTACATTTTCATCATCACAAAGCATTTCTGTTTCTTCCCGGCTCAAAACCAACTCATTTTCTTTGACTTGAAAGTTAACATCAAAATGTTACAAAACTTCAAAACAATTGTCCATTTATTTAAATAGCTACCAGAAAACAACTGATAGTTACTTTTATAAGTTGTTTATTTTTCTAAACTTTTAGCACAAACAATTCTTGATGAACATACAACTGATAAATATATTTTAGTATTTTTTGGTTTAAACTTACATTTTCCCTCTTCAATGGATCAATGCGTAACTCTTTGAACCCATCAAACTTCTTCGGCAATTCCCACTTTAAAAACCTCGGAAGAAGTAGTTCCCTTTTTGGTTCGAATATTGTTGTGTGTTCGCTGAACCAATACTGTATAAATGATAGGATAATGATACTTGTTAGTATGCTAAACTGAAAAGAAAACAATATTAATAGAACGTAAATATCATTTTACTTACCGACAACACAAATACGCATCCTTTCACCTTCTCTGGTTCTCTATAGTTTTCACGGATTGAATTCATCAGATAATCCACTATTGATTGAGACCAGTTGAATTCTTTCATTGTATCCAAATTTTCCACAAGGGAAAAAAATGGTGCTGTAATGTGAGTACTTGTGTTGGCGAAGAACAATGTCGACATAACAAAAAGAGTCAACAGTCTGACTACATCTTCAACATCAACTTTCACATCACTCTCACATATATCAACTAACAAATCCTTAACACTATTTACAGTTCTTGGAATATCCATAAATCTTCTTTGAATTAAATCATAATTTCCTGCTACACACCCTTTATTTTTAAAAACCAAAGGTTTTTCCCTAGACTTAATCTCAAATATGACCTTGACATCATTAACAGTCAAGCCGACATATTTTTTCCCAAGCTTAAACTTCCCTTTCTTAGGATCAAAGCATCTAATAATGTCACGACTTGTCATATCAGATTTCCTAATTGGCATATCATTGTTAATTGTTAGGGAATATAACATATTATAAAAGGAGGATTTCTTCAGCATATGCAGCTGATTATCCCTTAACTCTAACTTCTTTATGAGCTTAAGGGTACCTTCAATGTTTGATCTATAGACAAGGCTTTTCTCAGATCTCTGTTTCTTAATTTTCTTCTTCCATTTAACATCGATTTTCACAACCTGTTTCTTAACCATCTGAATGAGAAATAACATGTACTCCCTCCGTCCCGCCTGAAAGGGAACAAATTTTCTTTTTGGGCGTCCCATTTGAAAGGGCACAACCCAAAAATGGAAAGTTTTTTATTACTTCTTTATTTGTGGGGCCCACTTGTCATACTCTCACAATAAATATCCACTAACTATTCCCTACCCACTTTCTCTTTCCTACATCACCTTTCACTCACAACATTTATTCCATTATACACTTTTTCTCTTTCCTACATCACTTTTATTAATTCTCGTGCAAGACACAAAAATTGCCCTTTCGGGCGGGACGGAGGGAGTATCAGTTTTATATTTCACAAATGAAAATGCACAACAACTGATAAGAGTGTCTATCAGTTGTTCATTTCACAAGTTATAAACACAAAAACACAAATCGATTAACTGATAGTCAAACATATCAGTTGTACTTAATCATAAAATGTTACACAAATGAAAATGCACAACAATTGATAAGAGTGTCTATCAGTTGTTTATTTCACAAGTTATAAAACAAAAACACAAATCGAATAACTGATAGTCAATCTTATCAGTTGTACTTAATCATTACATGTTACACAAAAAAGAAAATGCACAATAACTGATAAGAGTGTCTATCACTTGTTCATTTCACAAGTTATAAAACAAAACCACTTAATCGAATAACTAATAGTCACTCTTATCAGTTGTACTTAATCATAATATTTTACAAAAATGAAAATGCACAACAACTGATAAGAATGTCTATCAGTTGTTCATTTCAAAAATTATAAAACAAAACCACTTAATCGAATAACTGATAGTCACTCTTATCAGTTGTACTTAATCATAACATGTTACACAAATGAAAATACACAACAACTGATAACACTACCAGAAAAAGGTCATTTAGCGACGAAAATTTTCGCCGCTAAAATTATATTTCCGTCGCTAAAATAAATCACCGACGGAAAAATTCCGTCGGTGGTCCGCCGCTACCAGCTCGTCGCAGTGCTCCGACGGGTCAATTTCCGCCGCTATTTTTTTCTTTTACCGACGGAAATTAATTCCGCCGGTGAATTAATGGTTTCAGCGACGAAAAATTCCGCTGCTATATTAATTTAATTTAATTAAATTTTCATTTCAGCGGCGGAAATTTCCCGTCAGTAATAAAAATTAATTTAATTAAATTAATTTCAACGGCGAAATTTCCGTCGCCGTAATAAAATTTAAATTAAAATTAAATTATTTCGGCGGAAATTACCGTCATTGAAATTATTTAATTTTAATTTAAATTTTATTACAGCGACGGAAATTTCCGCGCAACTGAAATTAAAAATTAAATAAAAATTAAATGATTATAGCGGCGGAAATTCCGTCACTGAAATTAATTTATTTAATTAATTTTTATTTCAAGATTAATTTTGACGGAAAATTCGTCATTGATTCTGAAATAAATTTAAAAAAATAGTTTAAAATATCAATAAACCAAAATTTTTTGTACCGATATAACATTTCAATTTATAAAACTAAAACTATAAAAACTAAAATTCAAATATCAGCGTACCAAATAAAAACTAAATACCACCGTACCAATTCGGGAGGGGGGAGGGGGAGAGGGGGGGAGGGGGGGAGGGGGAGGGGGAGAGGGGGAGAGGGGTGGAGCGGGGGAGAGGCGGGAGGGCTCCGCGGGTACCAAATGTCTCAAATGTTTACAAACAAGTAAAAATTAATACAAAAATGTCTAAAAATGTCTAAAAATGTCCGCAATCAACCTTGGGAGGCGGGAAATTACCAGGAGTCCTGGCCAGATGAGCCATCAACGGCGCCAATTGTCTTTGAGTCTCTGCATGCTGTCTCGAATCTCGCATGACGTCGATCGTTCTCCTCACTGCATCTGCGTCCGAAGCGCCAAAGCATCCGCAAGCTTTGCCGCTCGCGTTTCTCCTCCTCCAACGCAGCCTCCAGAGTGTCGACCCGCGGCTCATGAAACGTGGGCTGGGCTACATTTCGCCGACGGCCGGTCGACGTCGACGGGCATTGCCGCCCGTAATCCCCCATCCCTAACACTCGGGCTCCTCTCCTTGGATGTCCACGAGAGGTGACCTCCGCCAAACATCGAGCACGAAGGGGACGGGCTCGCGGGAGGCGTTCCTTCGGAACAACGGCGGCTTGATATGCGGCTGAAAAATAAAACAAACAATTATAATCATATACACAATGTAAGGTACATAAATAAATTTACATATTCAAAATCAAGTCATTTAATGGTAGTTTACTTACAAAGGCAAAGTAGTGCATCGATCGTCAACCCATTGCGGAGGTTGATCGGGCGCCGTAAATTCCGAATATGGGTGCTAGCGTAAACATCCACAAAAGTGATATTCGGACCATACTCCCTTTCCTATAAATAAAATAAGCGAGATTATTACTTTGAAATTGTATATATAAATGCAACATTTAAAGCTGATTTAAAAGCATGCATACACTACATTTACACTAAAACTATGGATTTCATAGCATCAACATTGGCTCCCGGCTAACATACGTACATAAACCTATTTAAAAGCATCCATACACTACTACATTTAAATTAACATACATACCATGCGGTCGTGATGCTCGGCGATCGTGAGCGTCCCCGGTATGCAACGCCGCCGACCCCGAGGAGCCCGCTCTATTGGCCTTGGCCTGTTCGGATATAGCCTTCGCCGCGAGCGGCTTCCCAATATTCGCAAAATTGACCAAACACCTCATCGGTCATAAAAGTAGGACACAAGTGGTCAATTCTCCGCCGCGAGCCGAGTAGTATAATAATTTTTCTTCGTGGTACCTATAAAAAATATGAATATCTCGTAAACATATAATGATGACATTATAAAATTAAAAGAGTATAATCATTGTTAATTAAACTAATTAAGGATAGATAAATATGTTACAAATAAAATCCGTAAATAGCTTGTGAGCCTCGCCGATCGAAAACATATCTAGCCGTCGCCTCGCCGATCTACGGCGCCCAATAATATTTAGCCTACAACATATAATGATAACATTACAAAACTAAAAGAGTATAATCATTATTAATTATAACATTTTAATAACAAACTAACTTTTAAGTTTTAAATAAAAACCATTAACACATTACCTTAAACTCATCCCACGCATCGTCCTTCTTTCCGCCTCTCGTGGCAATTTTTTCCAGTTGGGCCAAAACTCGGTCATTTTTCGAGACCGCCGCATTGCCCGATCTTAGTCCCTGGGGTGGGGTATCCACCTACAAACCTCGCCAAGTATATTTATACAATAACATTTTAACTTAAATAATGAATTATATATAAAGCAAAAAGGAACCAACTTATATCAAATTAATGAAGAGTTACTTGCTGGTCATAAAGTGATGATATCCTCGACAAATATCCTTCCTCGGAATCGACGGTAGTCCGAGTATCGGCCCCGCAGGTGGAGCTAGTACTCTTGCGTGAGGGGTCGACATCATCGCTACCGGATCGGGACGGTTGCGTCCCAAGAATCAATGTGTAAATAGGCTTAGTCTTCTTACTCCTTGCCCTTTCTACTAGAACTCATATACTCAGTATTACAGTAAAAATATTAAAATATACAACTTTAACAATAGGAAACAATATATTCACAATACATCTAAAACTTTAAAGTTCTAATAATCTAAAGCATTCACAATACATATAAAACTTTAAACTATTAATAATATAAAGCATTCACAATACATATAAAACTTTAAAGTTCTAATAATCTAAAGCATTCACAATATATATAAAACGACGGATATTAAAAATAATCTAAAGTATTCACAATACATATGAAACTTTAAAGTTCTAATAATCTAAAGCATTCACAATACATATAAAACTTTAAAGTTCTAATAATCTAAAGCATTCACAATACAATTTTAAACTTTAAACTATTATTAATCTTCGTCCCCATCATCATCACTGGACTCTGAATTACTACAAAACTCGAGTTCTTCATCTTCGTCTTCGGACTCTGATGAATCAAACTCTGGTTCCTCTTCCTCTTCCTCTTCCTCTTCCTCTTCCTCTTCCTCTTCCTCTTCCTCTTCCTCTTCCTCTTCCTCTTCCTCTTCCTCTGATTCATCAATATCAATGTGCGCGAGATGACCTGAACGAGGCGGGGGAGTTGGCAAATTCACTGGTAAGATATCCTCCTCGGGTTCATCAACATTTTGAGGAATATGAGTGACATCATCTAATGGATGATTAGGCGATGAAACGTTAGGTGGCACCGGCATTTCATCCTCTTGATAGGGTGTTTCTAATGACGACTACGTAGTTGTCGACGAGGGTAGGTTGTCAATCATGCTCCTAGCCTTGGTCATCCAAACTTGACCCACAATCCGTCGGGGCGCGGACGAGGGTAGGGAGTCATGTATACCTGTTGTGCTTGAGATGCTAAGATGAAGACGTCGTCGCCATTATGTCGGGACGAGTCCTTTACATCGACGAGGTCAAATATGGGGTGCTTCTTAACACCTCGCACGACATCCCGCCAATCACAATTGAACAAGACAACACTGTTTCTACCGAAATACTCCACCTCGACTACTTCTTTCGGGACGCCATAATAATCATTCCCTATAAGCTTCACACCGCTATTCCACGTCAATTTAGAGCCCCGTAAGCTTTGGTATGAAACACATAGCCATTCACGAAATAACCGTTGTATAAATGAACGTTCAAGTACGGAGATGATGCTAAATGTCTTAACCTCGCGGCTTTGGCATCACCCGGATGTTCGGCTATCTATAAGACAATATTGTAACCAATTTAATACAATTTTAAGATTGAATGTTTAAAGAAGTGTATAGAATAAATTTGAATGAAACGAAATATTTACATATTTCCTTAGCCGCTTGGAAATTCTCTTTCTGTCCTAGTTGCGATGAGTTACGGAGATAAATCTGAGCTAAATCTTCAAACATTCTGCAAGAGGGTTAAACAAGGCATTTCATATGCAGGTAATTAAACATGCATAATTTAATCGACGAGGCGTAAACATAACATCAATGACTTACTTGATATATTCCCCAACCTCGTCGCAGCTTAAGAAGAACATACGTTTCGACCGCGGCAAACTCTTTAGCGGTTAACGTACGCGTACCAACCCGTTTGCCGAGCAACCGACCGTGGGATGAAAATACGCAGATGTTTCCCTTAGACGGAAAACCACCATCGTAATTGCGGCCAACCCTAGTCAATCTCGTATCAACATCGGGAGGAAAATATGTTCCGACAAAGGCAACAATCTCATCTATGATAACAAACTCTGAAATTGAGGCCTCGACCATGGCCCTATTGCTCATCTTCCTTTTCAATTGGCCTAGATACCTAAAAGTCATTCGTAGATTAAATCATAAATAATGTTAAAGAAGGTATATTGTTAACGCTCAAATTATTTAGAAATAGAATAAATTCAATTACCTCTCAAATGGATACATCCATCTCGTATTGAACTGACCACCGACTCTAGCTTCGTATGCCAAGTGGACCGGTAAATGCTCCATAGAATCAAAGAATGAAGGAGGAAATATCTTCTCAAGTTTGCACAAAGTCACTACGATGCTCTCCTCAAGCTTTTTCATGTGATCAACACGCAAAGTGTGGTCGATGTTAACGCCGGAAAAACTCACTTAACTCGTTAACGCCACCCGCATATTGTCGTGCAAGAGACCCCCGAGAGCAATCGGAAGTAGCCTATCCAAAGAAAACGTGGCAATCGTGACTCTTCAAACCCCGCACTTTCCCCTCCTCTACATTGACACAGCTTACCAATGTTAGACGCGTAACCATCCGGAAGCCTTAAATCCTTGAGCCATTTCAGAGGAGGAGCTTCTTTTCCTTTGTAAGCACGTATTGAGCCATCGGTCTAACCGGTTTACCATTGACGTATACCAAGTCTAAGGCCTACCGCTTGCTGCATTTCCTTAAGGTCCTTTCGAGCTTTTTCGTTGTCTTTAGTTGTTCTCTTGAAATCCATCAACGTGTTAAAAACATTATCGAATACATTCTTCTCAATGTGCATCACGTCAAGGTTATGTCGAATGAGATTTGTTTTCCAAGATGGCAGCCTCCCAAAATATACTCCTCTTGATCCAAGCATGGGTAGTCCCAAACCCTTGTATTTTGGTCTTCGAAAACTTTTTCCCCACCGAGGATCGGGCAATCTAGATACCTCCTCATAGACCGTGTCACCACTTAAACGAATCGGTGCCTCATCATGATCAATCTTGTTCTTTTTAAACGCATTCTTCCGGGTCCCGAATGGGTGGTCCTCCTAAGAAATTGTCTATGGCAATCGAACCAACATGGTTTTCCAGAGTGCGTGAGCGTGAAAGACTTTGTGTCACTCATACAATACGGACAGGCCAACTTCCCGTGGGTGCTCCAACCCGATAACATCCCATATGCAGGGAAGTCATTAACTGTCCACATCAACGCAGCCTTCATGCCGAAATTCTCTCGCTTGAAAGCATCCTAATGCTTTCGACCCCATCCTCCCAAAGTCGCTTCAATTCGTCCATCAAAGGTCGGAGATAGACGTCAATGTTCCTCCTGTGGCTGTTTGGGCCGGGGATGAATAACGACAAGAACATGTAGGGATCACTCATACACAACTGTGGCGGAAGATTGTAGACGGTGGCTATAACCGGCCAACAAGAGTAAGATTTTGCCTCAGACCAAACGGATTGAAACCATCGTAGCAGATGCATAACCGTATATTTCTTGCTTCGTACGCAAAGTCGTGGATAAGTCTCATCAAAGTGTTTCCATGCCTCCCATCACCGGGATGAATCAACACACCCTCTTCACGCAAACTTTCCTTATGCCAACGCATTGCCTCTCGCAGAGATTTAGACGCGTAGAGGCGTTGCAGCCTTGGAATCAACGGCATGTAACGCAACCGCTTATGTGGTCTCGTTTTTCTTGTGTTTTGAACTCCCCTCCGATTTGGCTTATATCTACTTTGTCCGCAAATTGAACACTCGTCTTCTCGTGAATCTTCCTTGTAGAATAGCATGCAAATCATTCTTACACGCATCAATCTTTTCATAACATAGCCCAATCCGCCCAACCAACTTCTTTGTCTCATAAAAGTTTGTAACCATCTTATTCTCTTTCGGCAACATCCGCTTAATTGCTTTCATGATACGATTATAGCAGATCCGGCTAATATTGCAATCCGCCTTTATGTTAAGGAGCTCACCACGCCTCTCCAACACACCGATCTCGCAACCCGGATAGACCTTCTCTTTGCAGAGTCCATAGCATCAATAAATTTCTTGGCCGCAGGGGTTGGTTCTTGCCGTTGGTTCTCTCGACCAATCGAAGGAAGGACCGGCCGCATCCCTAACCATATCTTCCATATTCAAAGGTGGTTCTTCATTGTCCCGAATAATAGGTTCGGGTTCGGGAGGTACATGAATATTCTCGGGGGATTATTCGCAACATTTGTGCGCAATCTCGGCTCACCATGACGGGTCCACCGTTTGTACCCAACTTCAAACCCGTTACGCAAAAGATGTTTCGAAGTCTCGATCAAGCTTAGATACTTGACATTACAACACTTGTCGCATGGACACCTAATCTTACCATCCTTATCCATGTGACCAGGTTTTATTTAATTGAGCAAATTCAACAAACCCCTTCAACCCTCTATAAAACTCGGGATTGATACCGCGTTGATTCGGCAACTTCCGCTTATACATCCAACTACGATCATCGTTAACGTACATTACTCCCGCATTGCAATCCATATATTATAATGTACACTCAATTTAATCGACGGATGAAACAAAAATCGGGATGTTAATAATTATTGGATTTCATAATATATTAACCGCTATATAGAAGTAATTAACGTATTATCATTCCCTAAATTTGAATTACAAACTTAAAAGCAAATACGTATCTTCTTAAAATAAATATAAAGCTTCTAACTCATATTTAACAATATATTAACAGTCTTCTTAAAGTGTCTAGGAACTCGTTCCCGCTCCCGAACTCGAATCTCTACTCTTCCTCCGCCTCGGTCCCCCGGGAGGTCTTTGGTCTAGGTATGTTGAAAAAGCCGGGCGGACCTCGTCCCGGCTCGTGTATCGTGTGAGCCGGTGGATCAATCGCCCGTAGCTCTCGCACGCTTCTTTCCCGCCTCAAGGCCTCCCCGCGAGCTATCACTTCGGGATCATTTCTCAAAGCAGCCTCTCCGAATCTCCCGTCTCTCATAATCTCGCTGCAATGTCGCCAGTGATTTCATCGTTGCTCTTGGCCTCCATGCCTCTTAATGTCCTACTGAAGAATAGTCTCGCCCCAAAACACTCTCGGCGTCGAGCCTCTATCATCACCGTACAGACCTTTGCTGCTCCTCGTACCATGTCGTCGAGATACTCGGTGGTCGAAATGTGCTACCTCTAGTCCGACTGAGTAGTGGTCGTATCGGAAGAAAGCCCTCTAGAAATGCTCGCCAAAGAAATGTGTAGTCTGAGGCTCACCATAATCATCGGCATTGTATTAGTCGTCAATCGCTCTCTCAAAGTCCGAATGGTCTGTCGCGGGTATCCGTACTGTCTCGCTCACTAGAGATGGAATGCAAAAGGATGATACATGTAGTCCCTAAGTCGGACAATAATCGACCCGTCCCGAATATCTCTCATAGTCTCGCAATCCCCATGCCGGAATCCAATAGTACAGTGCTTGCGGTCTCATATCGGGCCAAGGCCAACCTCCTATGCCAACTCTCGCAGCGGCATCCCTCAATATCCTGCGCTGTCCAGCCACCCAAGAGTAATGCCGTCTCGCCCTCCGCAAAGGGCTGGCGAGATCAAGCGAAATCTCTCATACGGCCACAATGATAGTAATTGGCCGCTCGAACCCATGTACTCGGATCCTCCGGCTAATCTATCAATGCCGTGGTATGTCTCCGCTAGCAACAAAGTGGAATGATGTCCATCGCTCCTGTCCGTATTGAATATGCCGGATGTCAACTCCTCGATCACCTCTCAGTGCACGATGATCTCTAACGGCCGTAGTGGACACACTCCGATGTAGCCGCAGTAAGTAGTGCGCAGACGTAATGAGCAACATGAATATATCTAAGGAAGTGGATAGATCAAACGGTCAGGCTGGTCCGACTCAATACGGCTATATGAGTCAAGTCTATGAATCTATCGTCAACGACAATGCCCGATACCCGGTCTGCCGATAATCCCAAGAATTCGTATAGTTGCTCAGTAATCGATCGTCCGTCTCGAGGAAATGCCACAGTCCTCGACTCGGCCACACCCGCCGCTGCTCGAAAATCCTCCATCGTTGGCATCGGATCGTTGTACGATAGGGTGAACACATGTCGCTCCGAATCCCAAGCACGGCGCCTCGGAGCGCATCCCAATCAATCTTCCAATCTTTTAGAGACCCGAGATGCATGGCATGCTATACCTCCCCCGTCAATAAGTTTCCGGTGTTGTTTTTGGTGAAAGCGCGTGAGTTCAAGAATGTCTTGTTGAAATTGAAACTCGCGGAAACAATTTCTCCATTGTAATGCTCCATGCCGCCTTAAATTGGGTCAGCTGGGACTTTTTACCTATTAATATTGTGAATAATTGTATCAACAAATCTTGAGCTCTAGTTCAAACTAAACTAAAGGATAATGGTGTCCCTACCTAACCACCTACTCTGTCCTTTAAGTGCATGTTTGATAAACCTATCCCATCCCGAAATGCATGATTATATGAAATGCAAATATCACTTTGCCTACTTGCTTTATAATCGAAAATAAAGAAATTTCGGCTTTTGCATAGACCTAAATTATTACTATTGTGAATAATTTTAAATATTAATATTTAATTCTTTGTTGTAAAATATATAATTTTACAATGATGAATTAAATTAACATTTATAAACAAGATAAGAGTCGTTATCATCCACAACTATCAAAACCCTATCTCGGCTTAGACCAAGAAAGATAGAGCAAATAAGTTCTTGTCGGTTTGAGCAAAGGATTTTACGCTTAATATAGGTTTTCCGGTTTCACTGTCCTCCTCTCTAAGAATCTCGAAACATCACGGCCATGTCTTGATGGTGCTGTTTACTCTTCACTTTGGTGATATACGGTCACAAGTAAAAACAAGGTAACAAGTATAACACCGGTGAAGAGAAAACGAGAAATTTCCTCCAATTTTTCAATCTCCACCTTCCATTTACCCAAGATCCCGATTGCGAGAATCTTCCTCATGAGCCTGAAAGCCGGCGGTGTTGCCCTCAATCTCACGGTTGCACATGCCCTCAATCTCACGGTTGCACATGCGAAGCAACCGTGAGGATTGAAGGCACTGCCACCGGCTTTCAAGCTCGCGAGGAAGATTACTCGCAGATCTCGAGTAAATGGAAGGTGGAGATTAAAAATTGGAGGAAAGTCTGTTTTCTCTTCAGCGGTGTTATCTTTGTTACCTTGTTTTTACTTGTGACCGTATAACACCGGTGAAGAGCAAAGCATGTTTCTTGACTGAAACATGTTGTGATGTTTGAGATCCTTAGAGAGAAGAGAAGTGAAATGGAAAAACTCTTATTAAGCGAGAAAATCCTTTGCTCACCGACAAGAACTTATTTGCTCTATCTTTCTTGATCAAAGATGGACGGTTTTGATAGGCGTGGGTGAGAAAGGCTCTCATCTTATTTATATTTTAAGATGTTAACCACCAACCACAATACCCTAAGGTGCATCTAGGGTGCCGGGATTGATATCGGGCGCTCGAACGTAGGCGATATTACATCACTCTGTCCGCGATGCGTCAATCGCCCCAAAATGGGATCTAGAAAGGTAGTGTGCGGTTGAATATGTTACATTATTGATACATTCACCCCTTTCCTCCCCCTTTGACTTTAAAAGACTTGAAAATTAGATATTTAGTAACTTATCTAATTGTTGCATATGTAATATGTTATGTTTACTAAATATGTAACATGTTATATTTACTAAATATAACATGTTACACCGATGGAAAATATCAAGTCTATTGCACAAGCATTTGGCCCCAAAGATTGAAACTTTAAAAGTAGATTTACTATTATAATTAATCGAGAAAACAAGAAAATCCCCAAGCTGCCGGTTTTTGTATCTTCTACAAGGCGAAGTTGGGGATTTTCTTATTTTTGATTAATTGCTAAATCTACTTTCAAAGTTTCCAATCTTTGAACTAATGCTTGTGCAAAAACTTGAGATTTTCCACTCCGGCCATAACCCGTGGTAGTGGTTGTGCGTGATAGTAGTGGAGTTGGATTAAAAGACTTGAAAATTAGATATTTAGTAACTTTTTAGCTTTTTATCATTAAAAGACTTGAAAATTAGATATTTAAATACTTATCTAATTGTTGCATATGTAACATGTTATGTTTACTAAATATGTAACATGTTATATTTACTAAATATAACATGTTACACCGATTGGAAAATATCAAGTCTATTGCACAACATTTGGCCCAAAGATTGAAACTTTAAAAGTAGATTTACTATTATAATTAATCGGAAAACAAGAAAATCCCCAAGCTATGAGCTTTTGTATCTTCTACAAGCGAGTTGGGAATTTTCTTGTTTTGATTAATTGCTAAATCTACTTTCAAAGTTTCAATCTTTGGACCTATGCTTGTGCAAAAAACTTGAGATTTTCCACTAGATGTTCCTAAACTATTTCATCCACGGTTTTCTTACGTATTTGTTTGTAATTGAGATCAATTAAAGTCTCAACTCATGATCATTCGTGCTTACTTTTATTAGTTTAATATATTTGTTTTATTAGTTTAATATATTTGTTGGGTTATCAAAATTGTTATTATTCTTCCTAATTCTTTCATGTTTCGAAAGACATTAATAATATAGTTGCATGATTTATGTTTACTATGTGTTCGTGTGAAATCTATAGTATAAATTAAACCCCTCAGTGAGCAGGTTCTATGAACAGAGTTCCGGAGGGGTTTTTCCCTATTTTGCCCTCACTATTTAGTCTGTTTCCCATTTTGCCCTTAAAACGTAAATGGGCTTTGGATTTGGGCTAAGACTTTGGGTTTGGGCTAAGAGTGGGCTTTAGGAGGGTTTACTTAAATTAATTAAGTAACTGATATATTTTTTTTTTTTTAAATTTAAAAAAAAATTAATATGAAAAAAAAACAAAAAAAATATACACCCGTGTCCTTGGACACGGGCATATGTACTAGTAATAACATATAAAGCAGATTCAAGGTGGTCTCAGTCTAAGTTGATCTTAAAGTTAGCACTTCCACACTCACTCTAGCAACTGCTCTATGGACACAAGATTACATTGTCTAGATTGTGCTCCTCCTCTTAAAGTACATTCTGGACCTTCCATCCATTTTATTCACATACTGTTTTACAAGGGTGTAAGAAAATGCAACACAAGTTCTAATCTCATAGTATATTTTCATAGTTTGCACAAAAGAGGTCCAAGATTAATTAACTCTCTTAGGATAAACATTAATGAAAAGATAATTTTGGTCATATGATGAAAGAAATAAGCAAAACAACATTCTTAACATATTCAAGCTAAACATAACTCGGCACCATCCATTTTAAATGGAATTGACGACGAGGATATCCTACTCGGTTCAAAAGAAAGTCAAACGAGTGTATCATCAATCGTGTGCCGATTGTTGCTAAGCTTTTCCATTACGCATTTTCTCTCTTATATTCTCTTTCTAGTTGTTGTTCAATACCATATACATGGTCTAATATTAAGCATTTGAATTTATAGAAAAATAAAAATTCCTAATTAATATGACAAGTAACTCAATTTGATTCATTTAATTAATTTGAATAAGTTAAAATAATTATTTGAGGTAAATTACAAAATAAATTTAAGTTGGATTGGTTATATATTACCAGGTTTACTTTTCCCTTCGTCTCATAATAAATGTAACACTTTCTTTCTTTGTCCGTCTCAAACTAAATGTTGCAATTGTTGAAAAGGAAAAAGTCTAAGTGAAATTTTATCATTTTACAAGCAATGTGTAAACAAGCAAAGCACAATCCTTAAAAGCCCCGACAAGTCAAATGCGACATTTATTATGAGGCGAATGAAGTATTTTACTATTGAGTCAAGCAATTTTAATAATTTCATTTTTTTTTGTATTCATTTTCATAATTTTCATAAAGTTTACCAAACACGGAAACTATTTTGGAAACATTTTTGATGGTCATGCCAAGTGGCTCCTCTAGGCTCTAATTCAAATTGGTTGCCGAAACCACCAGAAGATAAATAGATGAAACAAAAAAATCAAGGT
>JAFEMH010000484.1:245000-492500 GCA_022495995.1 Adenophora triphylla var. japonica
ATATTTCCGACGCTGATAAATAAAAAAATAAAAAAATGATATATTTTCACCGGCGGAATAATTCCGTCGCTGATAAAGATTTAGCGGCGGAATATTCCGTCGGTAAATCAACCGCCAAATTAGCGGCGAAAATAAACGAATATTCGAGGAATATTCGTTTTAGCGGCGGAATTTAGCGGCGGAATTAAATTCCGTCGCTAAATTTGACGCCAAAAATTTTCCGACGCTAAAGCCTATATTCCGCCGCTATTTAGCGACGGAATCTGTCCGTCGCTAAATGACCTGTTTCTGGTAGTGTGATCATTCCTTTCTTCGGAAGCTTAATCTGTCTTGCAGGGAAGACTCATACAGATGTTTTTAGGGTAGCTACTGGAAGCATTCTCGAGGTTGATCTGATTTGTTGCATGGTGAGGAGCTTTATCTCCTTTGCTGATGCCCTTGACTGACGGCACGGGCCGGTTGCCACTGGGGCTGGTAGTCGGAAGTGATGATGAGCTCTGAGCTCGATTGGCCAGGGCCTCGTTTACCATGAGCAGGCAGTCGTTGAAGGTAACTTTGGCATTGCAGAATCTGAGAATAAGGACCGGATCCTTGGTATCATCGGGATATCTGGAAAATATAATGTTGACGAAGTCATCATCAGTCACTTGATCAGAGGGGTTCTTTGTCATGTCAATCAGTTGTTTCCATTCTCCGGATAACTGCCTGTACGGGATGTTGAGCTTGACAATTTCCATGGTATTGGAGCCCTCGTCGTAGGTGACATCATCGGAACTGGTGTCGTCCTCGAAACTGAGCATATGTATGTAGGGATCTTCCCGCGGATCTGTTGCGTCTTCGACTCCGGAGAGTCCTGATTCGTTGTCGTCTGACGACTCAACCCAAACGTAAGGACACCTCGCGTCCTGCTGTGATGCTGGAGTTGCTAGAAAAACATCATGCCCTTCGCTTGAGAAGAGGGGCTCGACGGGCAATTCCTCATGTAGGACATCTTATACGACTGCCATACATTCATCACGAGTGTGACGATGCCTGTTGACCTTTATCACGAAGATTTCTTCGCCTGGCGGGGCCAGAGAGTAGGATTGAAGGATGCTGACAAATCTCCGATCGGAGACAGGGGGTTTGCGTGCCCGCATCATTGCGATGCTCAGGGTTTCTTTCCAATCTGCGTCCAAGTTTCGGAAACGGCAGTTGAACTTGATGAATCGGGCGCCGAGTCTGCACTGTTCGAGGATATTGACATAGTTAGCACATCTCAGGACTTGAGGGATTCGATGAGATTTGCCACTGATAGTCCCTTGAGTCGGCTTGAAGGAGGTAGCCCGGTGCACAGTGCGGGCACGCTTGGCTGTTGTCTCGGCTTCGTTCCCATGAGGAAAATGTCTCCTCGATGACTTCAAGATCTCCTTGCGGTGTTAATGAACTTGACACACGCGATGGAGAGTGGAAGCTATGGCTTTCATGTGGTGTAGCCAAGGGCGTCCCAACGGAAGTTTGTGGTCGGACGGAATGTCCATTACGTGGAATTTTGCTGGAACCATTTGGGTTTCGAACCAGAGCTCCAGAGTCACCGTCCCCAGGATGGGACGAGACGTGCTGTCGTAGGCCTTGATAGTCCAGGCAGATGGGTTCATGTGGCCTTCGTTGATGCGTAGGGCTCGCATCATGCTGAGAGGGAGGACGCTGACTGCTGATCTGTTGTCTACCAATACCCCGGGGAGAGATATGGTGTTGAGCCAGAGAATGATGTACAAAGCTTCATTGTGCTCTGAGGCATCTTTCGGCAGGTCTTCCTCACAGAAGGTGAGCATACTGCCATACAGTCAGGAATCGTAGATCTGGTCTCTTTCCGGAGAAGGAGAGTCATCAAGCCATCCGTTTCCTGTCTTTCTCTTGCGAGGTAAAGCTTTTAGTGGTGCCTCGGGATTGTGTCGAGGTAGCTTGTGGCGGTGGCCTCCCTTAGTTAGCACGTTGATTGAGTGCGAGTGCCAAGTTTACTTTGACTTTCCTTTACCGGCTTGTGCCCTGAAGTTGGGCAAATTGAACCTTGGCTGATCCTGCGGGGGATTAGGCTTCTGGCTGGCGGAGAGGTTGTCAAGATCTGAGGCATTTCGATGTCCTGAGGCCTGAACTTTGGCGTCAGTAGGATTTTTCGGCTTTTCCACCCCTGTCTGCTCTAAAGCTGCGTGGCCTGGAGGAAGGGAGGACTGGCTGGAGTAGAGTACGTAGTAATCGAACTTCCCGGATGGCTCTCCGAGTGTACCCACGCTGGTGTCTCCAGCTTCTTATCTTTCTCTCAGTTTCTGTTGAGAAGACTTCTTCTTCTGCTTTCTGGGGGAATCACTCCTGATCATGTCTTGGAACTCGTACTCAAGGCATGCGGAGCAGTCACAAACATCGTAGCTGATGTGGACCTTTGATGAAGACCTGGCTGGAAGAGGCGGAGGAACTGGCTTTGCGGCAATCTCCTTTGGTACCCACTCGATGGAGTTCACATTGTTGTTGTTTGAAAAAGGTTTTTTTACTGTATTAGGTCCACGGGGATGCTCCAATTTTCCTTCCTCTATCAAATTCTGAATTTCGTACCGTAACCCCACGTTGTTGTCGGTGGTATGGCCATGATACTGGTGGAAGGCACAGTACTTGCTTTTGTCAGCGTTGACTACGGGATTCTTGGGTTTGTAGTTTGCAACGGGTTTGAGGAGGCCTTCCTTGATCAACCCTTCCAGTATCTTACTCAGCGGCATGTCCAACTTGTCGAAGTGTACGGCAAGCTGCTTCGGGGTGGAGTTGTTGCTTTGCGGGGCAGGTTTTCGGTGCCCGGCGCATCCACGATGAATGTAGTTAACGGACGTATCTTTCCCTTTTCGGGGGCCGGTGCGGGATTGAATGCAGCTGGCGATCGGTATACGTATGTGGGCGGCGTGGCAGTTTTCCTTGAGATCCTTCTCGAACTGTGAGCCGGCATTGACCATGGCTCGGAGATCTGGGAAGAAGTGATGGCTGATGACGGTTCTGATGGACGGCCTCAAGCAGGACTTGAAGATCTGCATTTGTTCATCCTTGTAGAGTGGCTCCATAATCTCGGAGAGTTTCCAACTCCACCTCTTGTAGAATTCTCTGACGCTTTCATCTCCTTTCTGTTCGGTGGTGATTAAGTCCTCACGACTTGTTTCCCACTCTAGGTTGGATACATGCCGCTCTAGGAAGATGTTGCGATCGATCCCAGTGTATGGCGTCTGCCGAGGCTTGACCCTTAGGAACCATCGTAACTCTGAACTCTTGAGCGTATGCTGGAAGTGATCGGCCATTTGCTGAAGGGTTGCTCCTTTCGCTCTCATGTCGAGAACGTAGGTGTCCACATGCGTTTGAGGACATTCGGTTCCGTCGAATCGGTCAATCTCCGACATTCTGAACATGGCAGGGAGAGGCGTGACCATTCCCGGATCTGAGCATTTCTTGCTTTGAGCTGCTCATACTGGCTTTCAGGTCTTTCATCTGTTCGACCATCCAGGCTAAGGTTGGGTCCAGTGGTGGACTTTGAGGCTCGACGCCGGATGCTACCATATGAGCGGCAGTGATTGGAGGTGGAAGGCTCGATATATGAGGATATATGGGGGCCTTCTCTGGACTGTAACGGGGTTTATCCCCGGTGTTTTGGGATTCATGTATTGGCAATGGGTTGAACCCAGGAGGATATTGGAGGATATTGACATCTGTTTGAGATGGTCCGGTCTGATTGGTTGCTTGAGTGATGGGAGTAATGCTTGGCTTGGTCGTATATGACAGGGTTGCCTTGAGAGGTGGCAACATGAAGCCTTGGTCGACTGTTTCCTTGGTTCGAAGGCAACCCGTAAGTTGGCGGGGGAGGAACCTGGTTGAAGATTTGAGGAGCTGGTTTTGGGGAATCGTCGTCCTCGATTAGGACGAAAGTACCGTCTGACTGGGGGATAGCTGCTATACCTCGCTCATTCAGAAGTTGTACCACGAAATTCTGCTGATCTTATTTCTGCCTCTTGTGAACCTCACAAGCCCGGATGGCTTCTTCCAATGTCATATCTATTACCGGTGGTGGGAGTCCGTCCCCGTCACGATTTCTCGGTGAGCTTGACATGTCGGATATTCTGGCTGAGGGAACTGAGGGAACCGAAGAACTGTCTGACACTATCGTAACTGTGACTCTGGCGAGGCGCTGCTTGGAATTTTGAACCACTTTCTGCTCGCTATAGGGAACGAAAGGCAGGGTTTAGGCTTCAGAAAGGGTATTTGGCTCAGGGTTTCGGGCTAGTGCAATGTGCAGTTACCGATTAATGTTTACTTAAAACGCATTTTCTCAGAGTCCTAATCGGTTGGAAAAGATCGTGTCTTCTTTTTCGCAACCAACCTAAGGCTCTAATCAGTGGATCTCGTCACTACATTTATAAGCCCCTCGTTTTTCACCTATAAATCGTCTTCTCGGGATGGACAATCCCGAGCGAGGGTCCTATAAGGCAAGCGAGTTCCACTAACAAAGGAAAAAAGTGAACTTAAGGCTAGCTGATCACGTGAACTTCCAACGTATGTGACACGTGGGCCACAGTCGAAGTCAACGTCCTTAAGTTAAGGCGGGGATCGTGCCAAAATTTCGGCATGACCTCTCCTGACTCGCTTGCGCGAGGGGCCTTAGCTTTTGGCGTTGGCCAAGTTGTGGCTGGCATGGTGCATGCGTTGAGGGTTTGGTGACACGGTGTCATATTGAACCTTCGGGTATATTTTTCGACAGAGCTCCGCGTCAAAGTCAAGGCTGAAAAGCTCAAGACTTCGGGTCGAGAACGACCTTCAGTCTCAATCTTTTGAGCTTGACTTGTGAGGGAACCCGGCGTAAAAAACATACACTTGGACTTTATGACACGTACTAAGCCAAAAACCAACCGGGGACTTAGACGAAGTGTGACACAAAGAGTGTATGGCTTACACGGGCTAGGATGGGCTATTTCGAACGACCTCGTGCGCACTCGAAAGGTGTCTGGAAGACCAACCGAGCTGCAACTGAATGGTCATCCCGGGTTACGGGTCGTAGTGTGCAGTGTACCGAGGCAGCAAGTGCATGAAGCGTGCGGTGTACCGAGGCAGCAGTGCAGGTAGTGTGCGGTCACTAAAATTCCCTTTTTTTCTGAGTAAAACAGAGGTTTTCAGAATGTGTTTTAAAGAATTTATGCGCAGTTGAAAATGTAACACGAAAATCAAGTATGAACGGGAATGCACGAACATGTTATGATTTTGAAAGAGATGAAAATGCAACACCTTTTTTGAAAACCGTTCGAGGTTTTGAACAACACACGCACACAAAAACGAGGAAGGGTAAACGAAAGTTTGACCCACGGAAGGCTTTTTGAAAAACGACGGCCGTTTTGAAAAAGTATCCTAGTCCCCAGTGGAGCCACCAACTGAAATTACCCGGATTCGCGCGGGCGAAGGCGGTTGTCTTTCACGGAGAGGCGTTTGGGACCTCGCTTTTGGGAAGGAGAGGAGTCACCACGCGGTTTTGTATTTTGAGCCCAAACGTTGAAAAATGAATGATGGAAAAAGGTGTCATTTTTATTGGTAGCAAAAACTTTGGAAAAGGCTTTGAAAAGGGGTGTCATTTTTATTGGTAGCAAAAACTTTGGAAATGGCTTTGAAAAGGGGTGTCGTTTTTATTGGTAGCAAAAACATTGGAAAAGGCTTTGAAAAGGGGTATCGTTTTTATTGGTAGCAAAAACATGACAAAAGTTTTTTTAGTACCAGAGATTGTTAGGTTCGGAGGTCACGTTACGTTTCGGAAAGAGTATTTTGAGATCACCCGAAATGCCTCGTATGACGAGTCTTTCTACCTTTCTCGAAAATGTGTATGTGTGTGTGTGTGTTTGCATTTTGAAAATGGGGGCTTGAATGAAAAGCTTAATCTTGGTTTGAATGTCAAACGTTGATTTTGTGATTCTTTTGGAAAAAAGCGAGCGTTTGAATGACAAACATCGATTTTGGAGTTTTATAGGAAAAGTGGTGCGACTGGCGCGTAAACTGAGACGGAACGAGTGTTTAGGGAGAGAGAGTGTTACCTATGGCTAGGGGTTGACTCTTTTCGCTCGGGTGACGTATACGGGATACGATTTAGTGTTTGGAAAGGTGTTTCGAGGTTGTTTGGTTTGTATTTGGTTGAAATATGAAGTTTTCACGCAAATCGAGGCAAAATGGGGCTCGGGAGAGGGTGAAATGGTGTTATGCCGTGGCTGTGGTGAAAAATGGATAATGTTTTCTCCTCTTTTTCTCAAATGTTTTGACCGCCTTCTGTATTTATAGGGTAAATTTGCAGAAGAGTCCGGACGGACTTAACTTGAATTTCAGGGGGTTTTATAGTATTTTGGAAACTGGGAGGACATGCTGGCAATTTTGTTTTGCCTGAAAAACAGTCCGAACGGACTGTGACAACATCTCAGGGGTATTTTGGTATTTTCACTCTGAAATCTGATTGATGTTGACTAGGGGGCTGTGGCCTGTGTGCCACGTGCCCCTGTAACTCATCAGGGCATGGATTTTCATGCCATTATACCCGGTTTTGTCCGTTTTTTAAATAACTGTCCGGAAAATGTTCGAAATGCCCCCGAAAAGTGTCGGAAAGTGCGCTTTTCAGGAAAAGTTGTACTTTTACGTGCGACGACGTGTGTTGAGTACGCTTTGACGTTGGGATGCATGGGGCAGTCCCGGGACGTCTTGTTGGCTTGAGAACGGGGAGCTTAACGGGTTCTGATTAACCTGGAGCGGGCAGTTAATGGATTCCGGTTAACTTTTAATGGATTCCGACGATCTGGATTTGGGTACTGTAACGATGTTGCCATTTTTTCGAAAGATTCGTTATTTTTCTCTTCTTTGAAAATCAATCAAAAAAAAACACGGATTCGCCACGCCATTTTTGTTTTAAGGGCCAAAACTTTGAAAAATGCCCGAGATTAGAGATTTGGGTTCGGAGGTCACGTTACACGCCGGGAAGAACGTTAGTGTTCACCCGGAATGCCTCGTAAAAACGAGTCTTCCAAGCTTAAAAACCATTTGTGTGTGTGTGTGTGTATTCCTCTGGCCAAAATAAGTTCAAACTGAGAAAACTAAAAATTGGAAACTCTTTATAAGACATTAAACAAGTCCCATGATTTTTGGTATGATTTTTGGGTTGAGTTTTGGTACTCAAAAGATTTTTTGAAGTTGAAAACCAATTCTGCCAGAATGAAAAAGGCAGTGGACACTTGATTTTAAAATGGGTTTAAGGGCTTTAAAATCTCAGAATCTGGGGAAAGTACGAGAATGAAAGTTGTTCAAAACACCTTAAATAAGGTTTCTGTAAAAGAACTTTTCCATTTGGAGATGATTTGGTGGACCAAAACCTTCTGGAAATATCAGATATGAAATCTGGATTTCCAGAGACTGATGAACTGACCTTTAAAAGATAATTTAAAAAAGGGAGTTATACTCACGAAAAAAATAAAGTAAAAATATTTCTGGAAATCTCTGGATGTTGGCTACAAAAAGTGTTTTGTAGTCAACACCAAATTCGAAGTTCTTATGTGTAAAAAAAATTATACAATGGACAGAGGTCTTAGAACAATGCTACTGGACAGCAAAATGTTCTTGAAGGGAAATGTGATTTTAAAGGGGGTTTTGCATCCATGCTTGTCCCCATTTCCTTAGGCTTTGATTAGTAGTCACTAGACATTTTAGTGGTGATCTACTATATCAAGCCATCCTTAGGGTACATTAGGACTTAAGCATTTCATTTGCTTGGGAAGGGGAGATTTAGCTTTGAAACCAAGATTTTATGTATGAAAATGTTTTTTAGGGTTTTGAAAATATATTTGCAAGTAAGTAAAGACAATTTGAAGGGAATGTTAATCCTTGTAGAGGATCATCCATGGAGATGAACTTCCATGGTGATCCTCTTGGATCTAGGGCAAGAAATGAACAAGTTACATCTTCAAAGTATGAGATACATGCATGGATGAGAGATTTAGGGTAGGGAGAAGGAGGTTATACCTATCTTCTTTTGTGTTTTGTGTTTGAAGCTTTGAGTTTTGAGAGTGATTTAGTGTGGTTTGGGAAAATAATCAAGAGAAAAAGGTGACAATTCAAGGGAATTCTCACTGTTTTCTCTAGTATTTTCGCCAGAGGTGGTGCTGTGAGTTGTTGTTCCTTTTTCTTTCTAAGACTGAAGGGCTCAATTTATAGCCCTCTGAAAACTTCAGAGTCATCCGCGCGGATCAGTATAGCAGCGTGCACTATTCATTAATTGCAGCTGCAGGCTTTGGACACAAGGAATATTTTCAAAATATTCAAACTGGTTGCTGTTTTTCAGCTTACCAGTTTCGAATTTTTGCAATTTCTTTTCTTTTTAAGATTCATTTCTTGGTTTAACCTTAAATAGCAATCCCTACTTTACCCTTGCTTTGTTAGAAAAGTTAGGAATTGTTAGAAATGTTAGGAATGTTAAGACTTTCGTTAATTTTCTAACGAAAATACTAACAACTCAAATTGGAGCACTTACAGTAGCCCCTCGGCGACGGTGCTTTCGAAGGAAGCGGGGTCGTCGATAAGAGTAAGGCTCCATATTTGACAAGATGGAAAGGGGTGACCAAAGTGGTCGAGTGGCTGAACCTAGTGGTAGGCTACCTACGTATCCCGAATGGGAATCAAGCCGGCCGTAGTTCGGGTCTTTCGATGTTGACCCTAGAGTGGCTATTTTGAGGCGTCAACCTAGTGAGCGAGTTCTGCAGTCGATTGCTGAAAGAAACTCTGCTGGGGATGACCATTTTGGTCTGGTGGCTGAAATTGTATATCCGCTCTGCTGGGGATAGGAATGACCATTTTGGTCTGATGGCTAGAGTCGTATATTCGCTCTGCTGGGGATAGGAATGACCATTTTGGTCTGGTGGCTGAACTTTATGATAGGCTACCTACGTATCCTTAAGAGGAATCAAGCCAGTCGTAGTTCGGGTCTTTGACCCTGGAGTGACTATTTTGAGGCGTCAACCTGGCAATGATGGCGTCTTAGGTGCCTCAGACTTTGATGACGATGGCGTTTTAGGTGCCTCGAACCTTGATGATGATGGCGTTTTAGGTGCCTCGAACCTTGAAGATGATGGCGTTTTAGGTGCCTCGAACCTTGAAGATGATGGCGTTTTAGGTGCCTCGGACCTTGATTTGAAATGATTTCCCTTGATGGTTTGGAAGAGATGGTCCTTTGGTGGACTTCATTTGAAGGGATCGGTCTTACGTCTGCTACCGAAGGAGAGGATGACCGTGCTGGTCGAGTGGCTGGACCTATGGTAGGCTACCTACGTATCCCGATTGGGGAATCAAGCCCTTACGTAGTTCGGAAAGCTGCTGGGGGGTGGAATCGAGGGATTCCTTAACTTTCACTGGGGAAAACGGGCTTACGTATTATTGCCGTTGATGATATTGATGAAAGAAACGGGATTCCGTTATCTTTCTCGGAGAAATCGGACTTACGTTTTACTGCCGTTGATGATATTGATGAAAGAAACGGGATTCCGTTATCTTTCTCGGAGAAATCAGACTTACGTTCTACTGCCGTTGATGATATTGATGAAAGAAATGAGATTCCTTTATCTTTCTCGGAGAAATCGGACTTACGTTTTACTGCCGTTGATGAAATTGATGAAAGAAACGGGATTCCGTTATCTTTCTCGGAGAAATCGGACTAACGTTTTATTGCCGTTGATGATATTGATGAAAGAAACGGGATTCCGTTATCTTTCTCGGAGAAATCGGACTTACGTTTTATTGCCGTTGATGATATTGATGAAAGAAACGGGATTCCGTTATCTTTCTCGGAGAAATCGGACTTACGTTTTACTGCCGTTAATGAAATTGATGAAAGAAACGGGATTCTGTTAACTTTCTCGGGGAAATCGGACTTACGTTTACTGTCGTTGATGAAATTGATGAAAGAAACGGGACTCCGTTATCTTTCTCGGAGAAATCGGACTTACGTTTTACTACCGTTGATGATATTGATGAAAGAAACGGGATTCCGTTATCTTTCTCGGAGAAATCGGACTTACGTTTTACTGCCGTTGATGATATTGATGAAAGAAACGGGATTCCGTTATCTTTCTCGGAGAAATCGGACTTACGTTTTACTGCCGTTGATGAAATTGATGAAAGAAACGGGATTCCGTTAACTTTCTTTAGTTAACTCCGTTAAGTTTGGGACTAAACTGTAGAGTCCTGGAATTTTAAAGGGCAAAAGAGTCTTTTTGACCCTTCAAACCTATCCGCGCAGAGCAGGTTGAAAGCCAGACAGGTTTTAAAAAGGCGCGCCACCCCTCCTTCTTCTTCCTCACAGTTTTTGCATTTTGAAAGAGAGAGAAACCGAGGACTCCACCATTTTTGGTCCAAAAAGCTTCGAAATTCTTCCGATTTCTTTGATTTTTCGAGCAATGGAACACGCGGGAGTAGCTATTCAAGGCCAAGGACGTGGCCCGGTCGCGGAGAGGCGATTAGAGCTCTTTCGAATGAGGAGGCATTACTCTCTTTCGCAATCGATTGCGGAGGAACCATACCCCGATGCGTGGCAACATTGGGCCTCTGATCCGAGTCTCCGTACGGTATACTTCGAATCTCTCCATTTTCTTTGTTGATTTTTGCTTGAAATTGATTTTATTTGATTTTTTTTTTATATCCGAAAATTGTGATGTTCTTGGCCTTGGATTTTGTCTTTGATGATTTGCATGTTGTAATGAGTATATGGGTAACCCAAATGTGCACTTTTTTTTAAAAAAGAATGGGCATTTTGCCCTTTTTTTTTTTAATTTCGAAAATTGTAGTTAAAATTCGAAAAAATGTGTTCTTGGACATTGAATCTTGATTTTGATGATTTGCATGTTGTAATGAGTTTATGGGTAACCCAAATGTGCATTTTGTTTGGAAAAAAGAATGGGCATTTTGCCATTTTTTTAAAAAAAATATGAGATGATGAAAATTTGCCCGAATCCGGGACGGACTTTTTGTCGCATGTAGGATTCTTGCAATGCTTCCATGAATGATATGAATGTATGCATGTGTGCTTTTTGTAGAAAATATGATTTTTTGTGAAAATGGGACGGATTTTTGCTTCCGTTGATTGAGTGAATGACTTGTGGAAAATTTCTATTTCATGAAAAATGGGACGGAGTTTTTACTTCCGTTGACTCAATGTTATTGACATGTTTTTTTTTATATGCATGATGAATGATGGTTGCTGAAGAATCTTTTCTTTTGTGAGAAAAATGGGGCTGAGTCCATTGTATGCCGTTATGCTGCCGAATTTTCTTTAGAACTTTTTGATGCATGTGTATGCTTTCTCTTTTTTTTTGATGCAAATGCAATTTTTTTTTGACATTTTTTTTAATTGCAGGGTGGAGATCGTTTTGTGACGGAGCAGCTGAATAAGCTAAAGACTCGAGGGTCAGTGGAGGCCGTGGTTGACCTGTGGGATCGGCTTCCAGTCCTGGGCAGAGGAGTTTTGATGAGTCCGAGACAGATCGTCATTGGGACTGGGTTGTATGAGTTCATTGAGTGCCTGAGGGGGTTGAGTAAGGGCCTGATCTTTGCTTTGGCGCAGCACTGCTGGGATGTGACCCACACATTCCATTTTTTATGGGGTGAGGCCACAGTCACACCTTCCGACTATGCTGCGATCACGGGCCTGTCCTTTAAAGGACGGAGCATTGAGTGGAGGGATGGCTACAGTGACCTGGAGCTGCAGGATCTTCTGGGATTTACCCCCATTCCCAAAAAGGGGGTGGGTATGGAGTGTGCTGTGGTCCACGGGAAGATCGTGGAGAGCATCGAGAGTTACAAGGCTGGTGATGAGAGAGTGGCTGCGGTGCAGATTGCTAGGGCCTTTTTGTGGTTCGCTTTTTCGAGCACACTTTTTGGACACGCCGAGGGGATGGCGGTGTTTGCTTTGCTGAGGACATTGGAGGATGTGGAGATGGCTGGGGAGGTGTCTTGGGGAGAGGCAGGGCTGGCAGAGCTATATTTTGCTCTGGATCGGTATAGCCAGGAAGGAGCCGTCCGGCTCTCTGACATGCTTCGAGTTCCCTCTGGAGGTATAAGCTTCTGCTTTTCTTTTTTTCTTTCTTTTCCTTAAGCACGCATTTCTTTCCGTACTTAATTGATGGGATCTTTCCCTTTTGCAGGTATGGGCTCTGGAGTTCTTTCATGTCACGATGTGGCGGCAGCCGGCGGAGCATATCGGGGCATATCCATCCATGCTCTCCTGGAGCAAGCATGCTCGGGAGAAGATAGGTTCCAGGGGGCGCACGACCCTTAGATACAGGGATTGCCTGCCTTTGACGAGGGCTGAGACGGATGAGGGGATGATTTTCTACCCTTGGGGCCGCTTCGACGTGGAGCAGCTGAAGGGTGCCGAGAGATGGACTGTGCAGCGGAGGATTTTGAGAGGTCTGACCTGCGATGTGTATTATCTGGGGGAGAGAGTGACGCGCCAGCATGGCGAGGGTGCGCCTCTGATGACACCGGTGGAGCCTCCCGCCAACATGATGCATTCGAATGAGAGATCGGAGACCTGGGGTGACTATCGAGGTGGCCAGCACTTCTCGATGTTTGTGGCGATTGAGGAGTATTCGAGATTTATCTTGAGGAGGCTGAGGATGCCCCAGGTGCTTGAGAGAGAGGGGGAGGGGATTGTGCGATACCCTCGATCAGACTTTTCGTATGTCCAGGACGGGGTCAGATTGAGGGTGCAAATCCCTCAACCTGAGCGGGTCCCACGAGCTTTTCGGCCTCATCCGGATATGAAGGTACGGCTTTTTAATGTCTCTTCTTCTTTTCTTTTCGCATCATCATTTTTTGCATCACTTATTTCTGACGCTTTTGTTTCCGTGCAGTTCCCGGCTGTGGTTGTGGAGAAGCTGACGAAGCAGGTGATTGGGGCCAAGAGGTTCCTCAGGAGGATGGTTGCTTGTGGGGCTGCTCAGGGCAGAGCGAGACATGCACAGCTGGCGCCTGTGGAGCGGGAGACTTCCCCTATTCCTTCCGAGCATTCTACCGAGACTCCTCTTTCTCCTCTCATAGATCCCGGCATGGAGCTTCCTCCGGACCACATCATCCTCGGGGATTTGCACGGGCAGGGGCTCATTTGGCACCACAGTGGGTCATCTTCACACGTCCAGGAGTCCGACGCGTTCACTTTCGGATATGACTTCTTTGCAGATCTTGGTTTGCCCTATCGTGGCGTGTCGATTGATCCAGGCGAGCCTCTCTCTGGAGACGAGGACGATGATTCTGAGCCTGAGGCATTCATGGCTACTGAGGAGGCGGGCCCGAGTCGCAAGAGGGACCGGGGGAAAGGGCCAGCCACTGAGGATTCTGACTGATTATTTTTGATTGATTCTGGGATTGTACCTATTTAGACAGACACAATTTATTTTTCATGCACACTCTTTTTTTTTTTTTGGGATGTAATGATCTAGGATTTCTGTTACCTACTTTTTTTTTATCATTATTTTTTTATCTATTATGAATGCAATGTTGCATGAGCCCGGTTTTTTTTTTTGGCAGGGGTGTGAGTGTTTGGTATATGAACTGTTTGGGCAGGTTTTGCATGGTTTTCGAGCGACTGGGATGAAATGTTCCTCTGTGGTGCAGCAGTTTAAACTGCTGCAGATTTTTTCTGGGTGACAATCCCATCCTCGCGGATGGGGTCGAGATCTGACACTGGCATTTAATTTTTGCTTCAGATCTGGTTTTCCTTCTTTTAATTCAAACAACTACTCCATCTGCTCATTCAAACAGCCATTTTCGGGAAGAAAGAGAGAAGAAGCCATGGAAAATCTTAGAAGAACTCCATCAAAATTGTCCCAAGAATCCCAAATGTCATTTTTCAACAAATTCAAGGATTGGTCCCGAGAGATTATGCAAGAGAGAAGATCATTCTTTGAAGAAAGGTACAAGATAAAGTGTTTGTGGTCTCTCAAAGAATTTGTTCCGGACTATGATCTCTTGAGAGCCTCTTCTTCATTTTGGGATACTAGAAGGCATGTCTTTTGTCTTTCTTACAATGAAGTGGTCCCGACCGTTGAAGAATTCCGGGCTTTGCTTGGTTGCCCGGAGGTGGAAAAGATTGCGGTTCCTTTGCCCGGAGGGGCTTCTTTTGTTGATAGGTTGTGCAACCTTCTTCATCTTTCCCCGGAGGAAGCACAAGGTATGATCCGTGGTCCCGATCATTTTGACATTTCTGGTCTTCCTGATAGATTTAGGGGCTTAGGCTTGCTTGATGAGGCCTATTGGGATGCTTTTGCACTTTGCGTGTTTGGTACCTTGTTCATGGTCTACTCTTTTGGGATCTGCCATCGAGCTTTCTTTGGATGTGGTTATCTGTTACCCGTTTGGGCCGGGACGTTGTTCCCTTGATTCTGGGAGAGACCCTTCATGCTCTTGACAGGTTGGCTACCGGGAGGCGGTACATGCACGGGGACAGCCCGTTTCTCTTGACTCTGTGGCTGATGGAGCGCCTGGGGGTTCTTCGAGAAACTTCAGATATGATCAAGCCTTGGACATTTGCCAGGAGAGGGGTTACTGTGGATTTTGATGATCAGGGCTCGTGGGAGCGTTGGATGGCTGGTCGCCGGGCGAAGATATCAGATGGTCAGTGCCTCATTGGCGGGTAGAGACTCGGAGAGTACTTCAGATGGGTCTCACGTGGTTATGCTTCCGGACTTTCTCGGTCCGGCTTTTACATTACGGCTCGGTTACGAGACGGTTTGGCTTGGAGCAGGTTCCTTTGGAGGACTTTGATGATATAGCCACTAGGGTGGTGGCTTCTGCTTCTATGGATGATCCTTCGGTGTTTTCATTTCTTTCCCGAGCATGGAGGTATGACGTCTTTCCTCCTCGGGTTATCCTCAGGCGTCCAAGACCTGTGTTTCTGACCACTTGGTACTTGGATTGGTACGAGAGGCATTTGGGAGAGACTCAGATGGCTATTTTGAGACGGCGTGAGGCCATTGTGGGTGCGGAAGACCTGACAGTTTCGGAGAGGAGGAGAGCCGAGGCGAGGGCCAACCCTCATGATAGGAGCGGAGATGTTGTGACCGACTATGAGGCTTACGTCAAGAGACAAGAGAGGAGGACTCCTATGTTACCAGCTCGGCTGCAGGAGATGAGAGATGACGCTAAAGCTACTAAGGCCCTGACAGAGGCTGGTTTGATAGATCATGTCCCTACACCAGAGCTTGGTAGGAGAAATACCGACATTTTTCCTGTTCAGAGGAAGAAGACCCGAAGGGGGAAGAAGAAAGGGGATGCCAGTACGAGCGGCTTGGAGTGACCTGGAGGTTTCCTGAGTATCCCTTTCTTGTCGTAGCAGACACATTAGTTGAATTATGTATCTTAGTTTCTTTTAGCAGGTTGTAAGTCGTAGGAATGGACCGAGCTTAGACTCATCAAAAAGTTTTTAACTGTAATGAATATGTGAATTGCTTTAGAGTTTTTTTGAGACGCTTTCATGGTTTGACAAAGTATGTCTTTTATTGGTATTTTAGACCGAACCGTTTCCGGCTGCCTACGTTCCCTTCTGACTAAAGGGCTCAGGTCTTCGTAGTTCGACCAGGTTAATTTTTTTTGTTGTTTTTTTTTTAGTGCAACCCTGTTTTTTATCTAGGCCGCCCTTTTCGGGTTTTCAACCTAGTTGGGTATTACTCTTTTAGCACTCTTTTTTTTTATATCTTTTTTTTTGTTTTTTTTTTGATTTTTTTTTTTTTGTTTTTTGTTTTGTTTTTTTTTTTTTTGACTCAGTGTTTTACGCGTAGTATCTGCGCAGCTTCTCACCATTCACTGGGTGTACAAAAGGATTTCCATCGAGGTCTGCGAGTTGCATGGCTCCTCCGGAGAATATTTTCTGGACGACATATGGCCCGACCCAGACAGGCTCCCATTTGCCAAGCGGGTTGATACGGACTGGGGGCTTCTCTTTCAAAACGAGATCACCTTCCCTGATCTTCCGATGCTTTACTTTCTTGTCGAAGGCTCTGGCCATTCTCCCTTGGTAGGCTCGGATATGTTCCATGGCCTTCAATCGGCATTCATCTAGCAGGGCCAATTCATCATGGCGACTCTGGAGCCATTCGACCTCGTTGATCTGACTTTCCAATAATACCCGGAGTGAGGGGATTTCTAGCTCGATTGGGAGTACGGCTTCCATTCCGTAGGTGAGAGCAAATGGTGTTTCCCCGGTTGCCGTTCTGACGGATGTTCTGTAGCCCTATAGAGCAAGGTGAAGCTTGTCGGGCCAATCTCGACCTCGGACAACCATTTTCCGAATGATGTTTTCCATGGTCTTGTTTGCTGCCTCAACGGCTCCGTTAGTTTGGGGCCTGTAGGAAGATGACTTGTGGCGAGTTATTCTGAATTCCGCTAGCAGCCTGTCGCATTCCCCTTCGAAGTGGGATTCATTATCTGAGATGATTTCGGTAGGCAACCGGTATCTGTATATGATGTTCTCTTTGATGAAGAGGGTCACTTTCTTTGAGTTGAGGATTTTGTAGGATTTTGTAGGGCATCCTTTTCAGTTCCTTCGAAGAAACTACCAATCTGCGTCTCTTTAGGCTCTTCCGCAGTTCCCAAATTCACACTTGTCAAAATCTCTTCGGTAGCTTGGGCTCGATTTTCCTCTTTCCGAACAACCTGCTTAAAGATTTTTGTTCTCTTCTCTTTTTTTTTGTTTATTTAATGTGTCTGCTTCTGAATTAAATGTTTTTTTTTTAAATTATTAGTTAATTTATCATTAGTTAAAGTGGAAATCAAGGGATACTCAGAAAGGTTCGTCATTTCATTGAGAACGAAAGGAAATACAGTCTTGGCTACAATTTCGTAGTCTTCAGGCGTAAGGCCGTTGGACGACTCTAGAGACTCGACCTTGACAATGAGAGACTCGGAGGACTCTACCTAGATTGACACAAAGGGACGGGGAACCAATCCAAGTTTCATGATCATTTTCTCCTTGGTCGCGGACGGGCCTGAGAGAGTTTCCCAATTCTTGATAGCATTATTCTTGGCCAATCGGCGGCCTCATGACTCGGGAATTGCATTGTTTCTGTTCTCCCTTCTCGATTATTGCAACCATCTCTTTGACTGTACTGAGATCAATCAGGTCCGGCACTTGAACTTCTTCCCCGAATAACTGCTGCATAATCGGACCATCCCAATCATCTGAAAAGACTTCCGCAGCTTTGGCTTTCGGCATTGTCAGCTCAAACTAAGGCTTTAGGCCTTCCTGGACAGTGGGAATTGTGGTAGTAAGCTTCTCGAACTGCTCTACCAGGTTGGGCACGCCTCTGAAAGTATACTCACTCTTCATGGTAGTGGTAGCCCCGGGTATCTTGGGTAGGTCCAAAAACACTCTACGGACCGGGTTAGCTTTGGTTCCCCTGAACTTGTTGAGGCTATCCTGTAGCTTCAGCCACCCTTCTGTAGGAGTGGGCTCTTTGACTGTGACATTACCCGGTTGTGTGGAACCCTTTACAAAGTAGTCAGCCAAATTAGGACTGAAAGGGAGAGATTTAGGGTTGTTGACTGGGACCCTTCCTGTGATAGCTTCTTTCCTTTGTGGAGCAAATTCTTTTTCTTTCGCGGTGTCCACTGAGGTGGCCTCATATCCCAGGCCGTGGCAAGTTTTCTGTCCTTTCACCTCGATGAGCTTGTGAGTTCCTCGTTGGTGCTTCCCTAGACCGAGGCCAGGTAGATAGCTCATCTTCCTCATCATTTTCAGGACCGGAGGGATTTTATCCCGAGTGATCGTCAGATCTACGTTGCAAACTTGGGCCTTAGGAGGCTCGACCGTGAAGCCTGTTAGCATGAGACCTTCCTCATCATGTTTGATTTCCAGAATAGGTATTCCACCTGTATCCGTGCCCTCCAAGGTGACTAGATCCCCGTAAATGGTTGTTAGATCTCCATCTGAGACAAACTTGACACATTGATGGAGGCTCGAAGCGACCCCCTTGACCTGATGCAGCCAAGGTCTTCCCAATAAGGCATTAAAAGTGATCGGAATATCGATAACCTGTAATTCCACAGATATCAATTTCTTGCCAAACCAGAGGTCCAAAGTAGCAACTCCAAGGACTGCTCGAGATGTCGAGTCGTAAGCTTTGACTGTGAGGGAGGAAGGCTTCAAGTCTGTGGACTTGATGTTGAGCAGATTCATGATCTTTGCCGGAAGGATATTCATTTCGGACCCATTGTCGACCAGGACACGAGGGAGGCGTCGTTCATCCAATTGGACTGTGATGAAGAGAGGCTCGTTATGATCGATCCCGAATTGAGGGAGATCGAGATCTGTGAAAGTGATTATGTTCCCGTAGTGGATGTTCCCAATTAATTGCACCACGTCATCGGGAGTGGCATCTATAAGGACCAAGGTGCGGGCCAGGCTTTCTTCCAGCTTTAGCTTGTGGGGATAAGACGAGGTGAGCAGGGACTATAGAGAGATGTTGTTGCTTCAACTGGGTGAGCACGGGATCCTCCTTTTCGAGGTCAGGAGATTCGGCTGTCTGGGCACAGGGGAGGCGATCTTTTTTCGGTGCCTGGTCTGCTACCTTCTTATCTGTCTTCGGGTTCCCCTGGTAGATCTGCCCGGATCGGGTCAACAGGTTGACCTCCTTGTCTAGTGCTTCTTGACTAGATTTCTTCAATGCTGCTAAGGTCAACGGGGGAGCCTTTTTGGCTATCGGCCACTGGTTCTGACGGAGTCTAGCAACGGTGAGGGGCTGAGCTTGAGCTGTACTGGCTCCTTCCTGGGCAGCTTTTAAAACTGCTTCCCAAGTTACAGGCTTTTGAGTCTGGGGTTGTGTTGTTTCCCCCTGGATGACCCACAGAGCTAGGGCGTCCTCCGATTCGCTCCCATAGCCTGCCTTGCTCATAGTTATCATACAACAAGAGTCGCTATTCTCAGGGCTCGGCGGCTTTTCGATTTCATCCCCGGTATAGTGCAGCCACTCTGGTTCCTTTCTGTAATACTCAGAGTTGGAAATGATTATAGCATTCTGCGTGGGAGGAGCATCAGGTATCATGCCGGTTTCCAGGACTTCCCTGAGAGCTGAAATACATTCGGGGAAGGTGACCTCTTCTTGGGTAACCCTGACAAGGAGTGTTACTTTGCTTCGGGGTGGATTTGATCTGACCATGGTTATTTTCTCATTTGGGAGGATGGGAGTTAGTTTCCCTCTCTCTATCAGATCTTCGACTATCAGCCTGGATCGGGTGTCCGAAAACCCTTTCCCCAAAGCATGGTAGGCAGTGTTGAACTCTATGACGTCCACGTGCTCAGCCCCAGGAAACTTCATGGCCTTCATGTCCTCGGTTTCATATTCGTCTTCCGAAGTTTCTTCGATCTTATGGCTATCAGCCTCCATCTCATCATACATCTTCTTTCTTTCACCCTTGCAAGTAGGGCAACCACAAGTAAAGGATAGGCAACGTTCCCCCTCGTAGTTCGATGTAGCAGCTCGATAGATCTGGGTCCAAATGAGGAGCACCCGGGGTCCATTGTCGGGTGTGGGGGAAATTAAGAAGGCGTCATGTGGGTCCATAGGTATGAAAGCCACTGGGGAGACATTTAGATCGATAACCCTTTTGAGTGATTGCAGGCACTCGCTGTGCTCAAGCGGCTCGGTTGTGACCCTTACAGTTGTTATGCCATCCGTTCTCGGGAAAGAAGAAAAAGATCCGATGACGTTCACGAATTCATCATCTTCTGGTCGTTGAAACCCTCCATTCTCGACCAGTGCTTCAATGAACCTTCTCCATTCACCGGCTAGGTTCTTATAAGGAACATTGTGCTCTAGGATTTCGGATATGTACGGATCTGGGCGCGGGCTTTGTTGTCCCTCATCCTCTGAAGTATCCGGACACTGACCACAGGTGCATCTTACGAGGTGCAGTTCTTGGGGGCCCGTCCCTATTGGCATCTGACTTGCATTTTCTGGTGGTTCTTCATCGTCGCTTGCTGACAACCAACCATTGTGTCTGGCTCCCATGGCATCATTTTCGGCCTGATTGTTCCAGATTGATTCCGGATCTGGGGCCTCAGTTGACTCTTCGATCTCGTCATCATCATCGTCATCGCTGTCATCGAAATCATCTTCCCACACCACTAGGATTTCGGCTGAGAGGGAACGCCGATCAAACCCGTTAGGGGAATATGGGTGCGTGCAACCGCAGAAATTGTCATATGCCCCCATTCCCGGAAGTGGTAATTGCGACTCATCTTCTCCTCCCAGAAACTGCGGGGTAAGAGTGAGAGGGGGTGGCACGTATTTGACTCCAGGCAGGATATGGAAGGAATCCTCCTCCTCTGATTCTTCGCTGTTCACGGGATCATATTCAGCCTCTCCCAAAACCAACTTGCAGAAGTGTACTAGCTCCAGATGCTCTTCGGCCTCTTTGCTGATAAGCCCCAGTACAGGCGCCCGCCTGAAGCTTTCTTGCTCGATCCTTCTCGATTGTTCTAACCATCTTGTGTAAATGGTTTTCTCATGTTTTGACCGAAACAGCCCCAGTTCTTTAGTATCATCTTTCCCCTCACCCGAGAAATAGCGAGCCTCATATTCTTGCAAGAAATCTCTGACATGAGACCAGGGTGGGCTGACTTGTTCATCATCCTCAAGGTTGAGGGGGAATCCGAATTCAGGATCCTCGACAAGGTTGGCCATGGGTATTTGGGGACCTTCATCAGCATCTTCCTGGGCATGCGAAGGTTCTCCGCATTCAATCATATTCACCTGATTATGGTTCCTTGGCAGAGGGTTTTTTTACTGTATTAGGCCCCTCGGGGCCTTCCAACTTTCCTTGCTCTATCAAGCCTTGGATCGCCTTTTTTAGAGTGAAGCGCTTGTCACGGGCCGATGTCCGTGGGCTTGATGAAAAGCGCAATACTTTGAGGTATCCACGGAGCATTCGATTCCTGGGTTGGAAATTCTCCAAAGGCCGCAGCAAGCCTTCTTTCACCAAATTCCCTAAAGATGTCGTTCGTGAGGCATTCCAAAGTTTTCGAGGTTCATGACCCGTGGCCTCGGGCTCCTACTGGTTTTCGGGAGCAAAAGGAGTTGTGTTATTACATTCCCGTCCCGCGTAATTGATCACCTCTTTGCCTTTAGCAGAGCGGGAGCGGTGTTGGAAGGAGGAGCCCGATATCTCGTAAGGTGTGCAGCACGGGCCGTTGATTGTAAGCCTTTTCAAACTTAGCCGCGGAGTTAACCATGGCCCGTAAGTCTCGAGTACGGGAAGTGACCGAGGGAGGCTCTCGATGTGGTTTCGTGCATGACCGAAAGATGTCCAATTGTTCCTCTTCGTAAGGAGGGATTGCCATCTCACCAGTTTCGCATTCCACCGCTTGTAGAAATCCCCAACATTCTCGTCTGACGCCGCACCGTTGTCCTGCAGATCAACTCTTTTTGTTTCCCATTCCAAGTTAGCTTTGTACTTTTCTGTGAAGGCATTAGTAATCTGGTCCCATGTAGCCCCGGCCTCGAGTTTTAAGCGAAAGAACCATTTTAAGGCACTCGAATTTCAAAGATAGATCGAAATAGTCGCCCAATCGCCGATTGGTACACCCTTTGGCCTTCATCGCCAAGGTATACGTGTCCAGATGACTTTTCGGGCATGCAGTACCATCAAAGAGGTCCAGATTCAGCATAAAAAATTTGTGAGGCAGGGGAACGATGGAGTCCGGGTCCGTAGGCCGGAAGGCAGACTTCTTAGCGGTCAATTCAGCAATCTGCGCTTTCATTTCCTTATGTTGTTCCATGAACCAGGCCAGATGAGGATCTTGTGGTGGAACCATGGCGTTCAAACTAGTGACTGAGCTAGAGAGAGGAGCTACCACTGGCGGCGGACTGGTGGAGGGAACGGCCGATCCGGGGACGTAGGTGAAAACCTGTCCTTGGCCCAAATTGCCCGGGGGAGCATGAGTAGGAGCCTGGGCGAAGGGATAGAACCTTGCGGCCTGCTGTTGATTTTCAACTGACAAAGTGGGTGGAGGCAGTCCTGATGTAGTTGGGTAGCTTGGATTTCCGGAGTGAGACCCATAAGTAGGCTTAGGTGCGGGCTGCTGTCCCTGATTGTTGAATTGCATGGCTGTCTGTGGCGATGGTGTATAACCAGGGGGTAATGCGGTCCTGGTGATTCTGATGAAACCGGGATGGAGGTTTGGTAACCCATCGAACCCTGAGTGAGAAATGGATTTGTGAAAGCTGTGTGAGGAGCAACTGAGCTAGCATCATTCTGAGGAGGGGCTCCTGATTGTGGCCCCGAACCAGACTGTGGCGGCATTCCAAACTGTTGCTGTGAAGGTCCGGACTAATCGGTCCCAAACTGAGGCGGGATCCCAATTTGCTGTGGCATTCCGAGGTATCCCCACCATGAGAAGACATTCCGTACTGGCTTTGTCCCCACTGAGGAACTGCGAACTGATTTGTCCCGTCAGGTTGCATGGATCCAGTAGTCTGAAGCTGGGGAGCTGGCTGACCCGAAGATCGAGGAGCATGGGTTCTGGTAGTGGTACCATAGGAAGTGGGTGGTGGCATCCTGGAGTAATCAGGGCGACTGAGAGTGGGGTTGGCATCCTCTTCTTCTTCCACGGTGAAGGTGCCATCCGGATTGAGGCTGGCGGCCAAACCATGGCTCTTAATAGCCTCCATAAGGCTATTCAACCGTGCTTCCTGTCGCAATCTCATGTGTTCGGCTAACTGATTCCATTGCTGTTCTGTCTGGGGAGTCCCAGGAGGCGGAGTGAGGTTGTCCCCATCGTTACCGGCTGATGCAGACATTCTGAAACCCGGAGTCGGAACAAACGGTGAAGCTGACGATGCGCTTGACTCTTCCCAACTGATCAAACGGTGACCCGGTGCCCGAAACCAAGCTTTGTGAGGAGCTGCGGGGGGAAAGACACGAGGGTTCAGATGTTTGGGAATTGAAGGAGGGTAGGTGTTTGGGCTTTGGGCTCATGCAACATGCAGTTATTTGTTCTAGTTTACTTTAAAACGTATTTTATTAACCTAATCGGTTGAAAAAGATTGCTCTTCTTTTTCGCAAACTACTCTTGATCCTTGGTCAGTGGGCCCCATCACTACGTCTATAAGCCCCTCGTATTCCACCTGTATTTCGACTTTCCAGGGCGGACAGCCCCGGGCGAGGGTCCTATAGGGCAAGCGGGTCCCACCGACCGAAAATGAAAACGATCCTAAAGTCTGGCGGGTAATCTAGTCTTAATGAGCATTCGATGTAAATTACGGACAAAGCTGACGTCGAAGTCAAGATCATGTCCGAGGGCTCGACGAAAAAGTCGGCATGGTTCGGACTGATAAATGTCCACAATTGATCTTGACTCGTCGTCAATTAGGCCGTAATTAGGCATGGAATAATCATTAATCCTTGATGACTCAGTGTCATGCTGGGAGTCGCCGTATAATTTGTGCCGCCGTAGTCAAAGTCAAGGCGCCAGTCAATATCTGGTCAAATCCCGTGACGGAAAACCGGCAGGACTTCGACTGATTAGGGGCCCGAAAGATATTGACTTGGTATGCCGACTAAGGCTTGAAAGGAAAGGTCTATACAATGCAGGCATGACACGCACTGCACTAAAAACCAATCGGGTCTCGGACAAAGTGTGTCACGGACAAGTGCATGGTCGACACGAGGCTCCATGGGATGTTTGGGTAGTCCCGTGCTTGCACCGAGAGGCGTAATAAGACCAAACGGGCCGCTACAGGGATTTCCCCGGGTTAGGGACGTAGTGTGCAGTGTAAGGCCAAGTGCGCATAGTGTGCAAGCAGTCTATCTTCTTTTTCTGAGTAAAATAGAAATTTTCGCATGTGTCTTAAAAAGTATGATGCATGCACAAAATGACATTTATTTATTTATTTTTTTTTGAAACCCTTTTTTTTTTTTTTGAATTTCTTTTTTTTTGAAAAAAATTTTTTGAAAATCTTTTTTTTTAAAAGCAAATGAACACATAAGCACATAAGCACATAATTCAAAATTCAAGGCAACGGGTCCGATAGTCAAAATTTTGACTTTTTCCGAGGCGGCCAAAACAACACGAAAATGTGAAAAACCAACACACACACACAACAAACGGTTTCAAATGCCGGGACGGAAGCTTGACCCACAAAAAGCTTTTCTCTTTTTTTTTGAAAAGATAAAACTTATTTATCCCCCGCGGAGTCGCCACTGTAACGATTGTTGCCATTTTTCGAAAGATTCGTTATTTTTCTCTTCTTTGAAAATCGATCAAAAAACACGGAGTCGCCACGCCATTTTTGTTTTAAGGGCCAAAACTTTGAAAAATGTCCGAGATTAGAGATTTGGGTTCGGAGGTCACGTTACACGCCGGGAAGAACGTTAGTGTTCACCCGGAATGCCTCGTAAAAACGAGTCTTCCAAGCTTAAAAACCATTTGTGTGTGTGTGTGTGTGTGTTCTTTTGGCCAAAATAAGTTCAAACTGAGAAAAATAAAAATTTATAACTCTTTATAAGACATTAAACAAGTTCCATGATTTTTGGTATGATTTTTGGGTTGAGTTTTGGTACTCAAAAGATTTTTTGAAGTTGAAAACCAATTCTGCCAGAATGAAAAAGGCAGTGGACACTTGATTTTAAAATGGGTTTAAGGGCTTTAAAATCTCAGAATCTGGGGAATGTCCGAGAATTAAAGTTGTTCAAAACACCTTAAATAAGGTTTCTGTAAAAGAACTTTTCCATTTGGAGATGATTTGGTGGACCAAAACCTTCTGGAAATCTCAGATATGAAATCTGGATTTCCAGAGACTGATGAACTGACCTTTAAAAGATAATTTGAAAAAGGGAGTTATACTAGCGCAAAAAATAAAGTAAAAATATGTCTGGAAAGATCTGGATGTTGGATACAAAAAGTGTTTGTAGTCAACACCAAATTTCAAGTTCTTCTTTGTCCAAAAAATTAGACCATGGACAGAGGTCTTAGAACAATGCTACTGGACAACAAAATGTTCTTGAAGGAAAATGTGATTTTAAAGGGGGTTTTGCATCCATGCTTGTCCCCATTTCCTTAGGCTTTGATTAGTAGTCACTAGACATTTTAGTGGTGATCTACTATATCAAGCCATCCTTAGGGTACATTAGGACTTAAGCATTTCATTTGCTTGGGAAGGGGAGATTTAGCTTTGAAACCAAGATTTTATGTATGAAAATGTTTTTTAGGGTTTTAAAAATATATTTGCAAGTAAGTAAAGATAATTTGAAGGGAATATTGATCCTTGTAGAGGATCATCCATGAAGATGAACTTTCATGGTGATCCTCTTGGATCTAGGGCAAGAAATGAACAAGTTACATCTTCAAAGTATGAGATGCATGCATGAATGAGAGATTTAGGATAGGGAGAAGGAGGTTATACCTATCCTCTTTTTTGTTTTGTGTTTGAAGCTTTGAGTTTTGAGAGTGATTTAGTGTGGTTTGGGAAAATAATCAAGAGAAAAAGGTGACAATTCAAGGGAATTCTCACTGTTTTCTCTAGTATTTTCGCCAGAGGTGGTGCTGTGAGTTGTTGTTCCTTTTTCTTTCTGAGACTGAAGGGATCAATTTATAGCCCTCTGAAAACTTCAGAGTCATCCGCGCGGATCAGTATAGCAGCGTGCACTGTTCATTAATTGCAGCTGCAGGCTTTGGACACAAGGAATATTTTCAAAATAATCAAACTGGTTGCTATTTTTCAGCTTACCAGTTTCAGATTTTTACAATTTCTTTTCTTTTTAAGATTCTTTTCTTGGTTTAACCTTAAATAGCAATCCCTAATTTACCCTTGCTTTGTTAGAAAAGTTAGGAATTGTTAGAAATGTTAGGAATGTTAAGACTTTCGTTAATTTTCTAACGAAAATACTAACAACTCAAATTGGAGCACTTACAGGTACTTACACAACCGTAGTATTTTTCCCGACGGAACGGACTCGTAGAATACCATCCAACTCTTTCATCGTATTCCTTCTCAAAGGCCTCGTACTCCTTCTCAAAGGCCGCGTATTCCTCTGGCGAAAGTATGTCGGCCAAAGAAGAAGATTTAACAGAAGTTTTGTTGGGCCAATCAAAATAACATTTGTAAAATTTAGGCTCAGAAAATGGACTTTTAGAATACCATCCAACCCTTTCATCGTATTCTTTCTCAAAGGCCTCGTACTCCGGCGTTGATAAAGTATGCGACATAACTCGTCGGTCAAAGATGTCTCCGGCACGAACGTTTCGGCCAAAGATGTCTCCGGCACGAACGTTTCGACCAAAGGCTGGGAGACGGACCACGACGGCGATGAATCAGCCAAGAGACCACTATCAGGTAAGTCGGTCAAAGACGAACCAAACGATGGGAAACCATCTTCCAATAATGAATTAGACATGGGATCGAAATCAGATAACTCGGACGACCATGGATCTGAGGAAATTTTGGTTAATTTTGTCGGATCCATGGAGATCTTGAATTTTGAAGAAGGAGCGGCAGATAAGCAGCTTCTTTCTCTTCAGAGAAACGAATTATAGAGAGAGAGAGAGAGAGAAATTACGGTTTTGAAGAGCGAGGATAGACCGTGAGTGTGTAGAAAATTAGGTGGAGTATTAAATTTACTCATTTAATTAGGATTAGTAATTAGGTAGTTAGTGGGTTTTTGGGTGGGGTAGGGTTATTATTATAAAAATATATAATTTTCATTTTAGGTAAGTTTTAAAAGTGTGAAGTAAGTTTTGAGACGCTCAAAAGGGTAAGTGTGAAGATTGTTTCGGAACGTAAGGAGTATATAGATAGATAAAGTAATAATTGCCTTATTTCTGGTATTTTTGAACTCATGTTGAATTTACTTTCTACACTTTTAATTGCACAACTGTCTCTTATAGCCGCGTCTTCGTGACCCTTATTATTCCGAGGTAGAATGGGACGAGATGAAAACTTTTAGGCCCGCGAATGGAATGGGACGAGACAGAGAATTTTAGGCCGCGAAAATTAGTAGCATCAAAAGTTGTCTTGCTTGGTTTATTCTTTTACCAAAAACATGTCTTGTCCCCATTCCAACATATCCTTCCCACATTATTTACAAGAATTAGCTAGTTTCATCTTGCTTTTTTATTTTCATTTCATAACAAATGTCACATTATTTGGAATACGGATCATCTCTAAATTTGGTCAAATATCAATCTAATTTTTATGAAAAATATAAAAAAAAAAAAAAAATGAGGGACAATCTGAGTCCCACCACCTTTGACCAAATGTCTGTGTCTATGAACATTTGACCAAACCTCTAAAGACATTTAACCAAACCTCTAAATCAGCACTAAATTTAACACATTACGGTTGTATTATTTTTTATAATATGATTTAAATTATATTATTTTAAATATTATGCACTAAATTTAACACATTACGGTTGTATTATTTTTGCTATTTATTTTATTTTAAAATTTTCAACATATTTTTGAAGTTTTGAAATTTTTATTTTAAAATCAACGATACAAATAACTTATAACTAAAAATACAAATTTTAATACAAATAATATACATTATTTCCGTCTCAAAATAAATATTATTTAGAATATTTTTTTTAATGGTTACTGTTTTGGTAAAAAAACAATGGACCAAACTAAAGATCAAAATGTAAGATTAGGAAGACACAATGGAGTAAAATCGGTGTAAATATAGAACATAAATGACACGGCAATGTAACGAGGAAAACCCTTGAGATGAAGATCTCGTCGGCACAAAACCTCGGGAGGTGTTAATGAGCACCTACCTTCTCGAACTATAGTATTGCTTATGGAATTACAAGAGACGGTGGAGCTATGGTGGATTACAAAGAGTATGCGTGACAGTGTGTGGTATGCTTTCAATCCATAGTCCTTTAAATAATAAAAAAATGACTTAAGGATAACAAAAATAACAAAGTATCCTAGAATTTCGGGATGTTTATCTTCAGTTTTTGACTTGGTTTCTTAGCCGTTTGAGGAGAGTCTTTGCATGTCATATTTTCACGTCCTTATTTTTCTCCCTGTATAATAGATATAGCAATTATTAATAAATAATTAATAGTCAAAATATTTTTACCTCGACTGCAGAAATGAAGATGATGACATGCTGAACATTTTCAATACGTCGCAATCCTAAAATTTTACCCACAACAGTTACTAATTTTGAAAAGGAGGAATAGTAATTTCGATTATAGAAAAACAAAAAAGGATAGAGTAAAATTTTACATTTGTCAAATTTGGCGCAACAATTGTTCGGAGACATAATAGCGAAGGATTTGACAGACCCTTGGAAATCGATTTTGCCCTAGAATGATGATAGGTCGCCCTAAGGAAGGAGTAGGGATGGCCAAACCGGACCGGAACTGGAAAATTGGACCGGAATCAAATCGGAAAAGCCTGGAACCGCCATGAACCGTCACAAAAACCGGAATCGAGGTAACCGGAATCGGTTTGGAGCCGGGCCGGTTAAGGGTCACCAAAATGGTGAACGGGACCTGAAAAAGTCCGGAACCGAACGAAAATTCATTGTTTTTCAATAGAATCGGATCGAAACCGGACTGGAAAAAGCCCGAAACCGGATGAACCGGGGAGAAAACCGGAACCGGATTAACCGAAACCGTTAGCAATCCGGGCCGATTAAGGGTCATACATTTTTCGAATCGGAACCGACGGTTCCGAACCGAAACTGAGCCCGAAACCGATTTTGGTCAATCCCTACTAATCCCTACTAAGGAGCTACATACTGTACAAAAATGTTTAAGAAAGCAGCCTTAGGCTCACTCGCCACTAGGGGTGTAAGTGGTTTAGCTCAAACCGCGGTTTGAGACCGAACCGAGCTAAACCACGTGGTTTAGCTCGGTTTTTAATTTTATGTGGTTTAGCTCGGTTTGAAAAATTCCCAAACCGGTCAGTTCGGTTTAGCTTGCGGTCTGAGTGCACCAAGCCAAACCGAGTCGAACCGAGCTAAACCGTTGAAGCCGTTAAACCGAGCTATGAAACCGAACCGTCAAACCGAGCAATGAAACCGAGCTATCAAGCCGAGCTAGGAAACCGAGTTATGAAACCGAGCTTTATTATGACATTGATAAAGACAATGTTGTATAGTTTTCTTACACGAGGATGTTGAGGGGAAGGCCGGAGGAAATGTATTCTTTTGCGAAACTTCTTACTGATGCCTGTGAGCCGACATCCAACTCCATAATGTCGATTTTGGCATCAAGGATTTTCTCTACAATACTTTCTTTTACCTTTTGAGCAGCAACGACGTTTCTGATTGCCATAACAACATGAACACCACGCAAGGCAAGGACACGAGCAGTCTCTGCACCTAGATCACGTGTAGCTCCTGAAATCACAGGTCAATACATAACATAACTAATTTAATGAGAGGCTGGCTAAACACAAATTTTTCACAATATCTGGAACTGAAAATCATCTTTAGTGTGTAAATATTACTCCCTCCATCCCAAAATGAATGAATAAAGCTTGGGTTAAAAAGGGAGACTCAGAATAACGCAAGCAAGAAGGCCAGCCCATCAACTCCTTCTGTAACATCCTCCGCGGTGGATCTTGCAGAGAAGCCAGATTCTCCTTTCCATCCCAAAACCCACACCATTTGTCAACTGATGCTTTATTATGAGGAATGGTACTTTTTGATAATGTTGGTTTGTAATTTTTATCTAATATATTTGTATTATACTCTAAACATATTTTTAAGAATGTTATTTGGTGATTGCTATATGTCTTCAAAGTAATTAAGTTGTTGGTTTGAAATGTGGTTTGGACCGCGGTTTGAACCGTGGTTTGAACCGCGGTCTGAACCGTATAATCAAACCGCGGTTTAGACCGAGCTAAACCGAACCATGGCGGTTTAGCTCAGCTCGATTTGAAGTTTTTTGTGGTTTAGCTCGGTTTGAAATTTCTTCAAACCGATACTAGCGGTTTAGCTCCAAAATTTCCCCAAATCGAGCTAAACGAACCGTTTACACCCCTACTCGCCACCAGTCACCACCGGGTCTCTTCTTTTAACACGAGCTTAGCTTATTTGTTTTAAATTTTGATCTAAAACTCAAAATTATTCTCTCTCGGTTTAATATGAAAAGCAAAATAGAAAATAAAAAGTGGCTAGAAAGTTTTTGTTTAGAGAATTACTAGTACAAGATTTTGGGGGAAACTAGTTTCTCCTTAAGTTATAGAAAGTCCTGTTTTATAAACTGTTCCTAAATATTCGCTAACTACTTGCAAGTAGAAAAAAAGTGGACTTTTTATAATTTATGAAGAAACTAGTTTCTCCCAAAACTTGTTCATTACTAGTGGATTTTATTATCTAATTTAAATAATAAAGTGATTAAAAAAATTTTAATTGGTACAAATTAAAATTAAAAATAATAATATTAAATTAAAACGGAAGTACAAAAAGAAAAGACATAATAGAATATAATCAAACCTGGGAATTAGGGAAAGAGGTCAACACTCGCACACACTTGGGGATATATTGATTGAGAGACGAGATCTTGTCTTTTGTTACATGATCACGCTATCTTTTATAAATACAAAAAATTCCTCATGGACCATTCTGGTCAGATTTTGTTCCTGTTAATTTTTTTTTTTTTTTAAATTTCAAATAAATAGTTATTTCCAAATTCAAGTTATTCAGACACCCCCTATGTTTCCCTTCTCCCCTCACGTCATTTCATTTCTCTCTCTTCCTCCGTCTAAACACACACACACACTCATTCTTCTAACTATCTCCAACGACAGCAACCTTCGACGACATTCTCCTCTCTCACTTCGCCTCTTTCTCTTCTCCATATCCTCACTTTCTTTTCTAGCGCTGCCTGTAAGAACATGGATTGCAAAATGTGTATACTTAATAAATATAAGTGACATGTAGACGTACATGTATAAATCATTAAAATAATGTTATTGTAAAGTATAGAAATATTAATTAAATGTGTATAAATCTCGAGGTGGAAATTACCTATTTATGATGGGCAGAATGGTAATTTCACACCGCTTAATTGAAAGGGTATAGTCCCTTGATGAGGTGACATTGTTTCCTATATATAGAGGCCTACCATCAGCCTAGAAACACTACATTATTCTTATATACTCTCTCAATAATCTGAGTAAGGAGGGCATTCATCATCAAGAAGATCTACAATTTCCTACTTGATTTTCTTCTTCTTCTCTTCCTTCCTTTGCAAGAACATCATCAAGTAACAAGATGGACTCAACAGGTATCACGTTTCCGCCTTCATCTTCTTCTCTTACTTTAATCTAGACTTGAGTGCTTTCGGGTTATTGGAATAGGAATGTTCCAACAATTGGTATCAGAGTCTCTCAAGTTTTGGATTAAGTTTGAATTCATATAACATATATTTGCTATACTTTGATTTTTTAATCCTGTTAAAATCATTATGTTATGATGTTATTTAAATGCTCTAATTCGTTGCTAGAGTGTTATTATTCATTACTTGATTAAATTATGAATATGGATTAAAGTTTACTCAAAAGGACATGATGGTTCATGCAAGATTATCCCATTGACACAACAGAGCGTTTTATGTCGCACTGGCCAGGTGTTGGATCTACTGGTGTATTCATGTCTTGGTTAAGCATTAATTTTTGCTTGCCATTCATCTTTTGTGTGAAGAAAAATTTTCAGTGAAAAGGGCCTTGCTCGACCAATTATGAAAAGGTGCCTTTTGGAAAAAGCTGTGAATAGTGACTGCACGGGCGTGCAAGTTATAACGCACGGCCGTGCAAACACTGTTCACGTATTTTCAAAATTTTTCAATTTGATTCGGTCGTGCACTAATGAACTGGTGCAACTCTAATTCATTTATAGAGTATTGTGTTAAATTATAATTATAAAGTTTGGTTTTACTCAAAAGACTTTCAATTCTTAATGTAAGATTATCCCATTTTGAACATAGCCACCATCATTGGATGCGTTGTGAGTTTGTTCAAATGCATAGCCACGCATTTAAAAATGTGTTGTGAGTATGCGGATCTACTTGCTTTGGTTGAATATTGATTCACCATTAAGTTAAGAATTGATAGTCAAAATCTAGAAAATTTGACATTCAGGGTCTGCTCGGCCGAGCACCTTCCTTGACTCGGCCGAGCACTCCATTTGTATCAGCACAACGTTTGAAATTTTTTGAAAAGGCGTCATCCAACGGTCATGATGCTCAGCCGAGCACCCCTAAGGACTCGGCCGAGCACCTCTAAGGACTCGGCCGAGCACCCCTAAGACTCGGCCGAGCACAAGGGATCAGCAAGGGATGTTCTCTGGAGTGTTTTGCTCGACCGAGCACCTTCCTTGACTCGGCCGAGCATGACTCATTTTGGCCAGATTTTCAAAATTTTTAATATTTTGCTATTTTGGTCAATTTTCATTCATTATATGAGTAAAGTATACATTAATTTGTGCCCTAAAGTGTGATTAATTATATGCTTAACAATTTCATTCATTTCTAAACAATATTGTCGCCAAAGTGATTTACGTTGTTTAGATAAGAAATTGTAAAGTGATGAATGTTCTTATTGATATGTGATAACATGCTTGTTTCCCAAAGGAGACCTTGTTGTTGACTAAGTATTTGCATTCATGGGATAATAATTGAATAAAACATTTGGTCATTTTAAATACTTTGAACCATCCCAAAGGAAGGCGGGTATTTAAAATGAGTTGTTTATATTCTTTATTGTCGGGTAACAAATACTTTAAATGTTAGGACATTTTTAATACTTGAACCGGCCCAAAGGAAGGCAAGTATTTGAAATGTATTATTTAAAGTCATTTATTACCCTAAGATAAATTAAATTATGAGTCAATTCGCAATCCAAAGATTAGTTTTGAGGTCATGTTAATTATCTTTTTGATGGGATTCATTGATATAATTAATCACTTTATTCATTATGTAGTTTCTTATACATGTTTTGTATTCATTCTTCGTTCTTATTCCCAACATATTTGATAAACGCTTTATCTATTACTACTGCTATGAACAATGTTCCAATGCTTAATGGGATTAACTTTAAAACTTGAAAAAATAATATAACGATGATCTTAGGCTGTATGGACATCGATCAAGCATTAGGGGAACCAAGTCCCGCTGCTCTCACTAAAGGAAATACCGTTATAGAACGAAAAAATGTTGAGCAATGGGAACGGTCCAACCGCGTGAGTCTAATGATCATGGAAAATGCAGTTTCAAAGACATTTATGGACAATGTCTCTGAGATTGAAAATGCTGAGTTTTTTTTTCTTGAATTCTTGTGGAAACTTGTTTCCATTCGTTACAAGGGTAAGGAAAATCTTCGGGAGTACATTATTGAATTATTTCAATTTTCGATCAAACTAAAGGCACTTAAGTTTGAGATTTCGGAAGATTTGCTCGTGCACTTAGTTTTGATCTATCTTCCTCCTCAATTTGGTCCTTTTGAGGTGACCTATAAATGTCAAAAGTACAAGTGGAATATTAATGGATTATTTTTACATATGACACAAGAGGAAGATAGGATGAAATATCTTAAATTAGAAAGTACTCACTTAGCATTTACTTCTTCTCGTGGGATTAAGAGAAGAGGGAAGGAAATTGCGGTTGCAAGTAAGAAGCATAAGGGATCATTTAATGATCATAAAGTCAAGAAATGCTTCTTTTGCAAGGACCTTACTCGCATGAAGAACGACTACCATAAGTATCGCGAATGGCGATTTCAGAATGGTATGTCATTTGGTCTTGTTTGTACTAAGGCAAATTTGGTTTCAATTCCTTAATATACATGGTGGTAGTATTTGGTGCAACAACTCACATTAGTTCATGTATGCAGGGTTGCCTGAATTACCAAATCTCCAGTGAAGATGAGAAATACATCTATATGGGAGCTGGAAATTCGGATAAAGTTATAGGCATAGGGACTTTTAGATTAATGATAAGTACTGGGTATTATTTGTACTAAATAATACATTCATTATACCGTCCTTTAGACTGAATTTAATATCTATCACAGTTTTGGACAAGGAAGGTTATTCTTGTTCGTTCGGTAATAATAAATGTGATCTTTATTTCAATTCCAAGCTTGTCGGTATTAGTACTTTATCATATCTTGATAATCAATATTTACTTGACATAGTCAAGACAATTAATGAGTCCCACAATAATGAAATCAAAACTAGAGACACAAAGCAAAAGTTATCAAGTGAAAATTCTTGTATTCTATGGCATAGGCGTTTGGGTCATATCTCCAAAGGGAGAATTGATAAAACTTATGTCAGAGAAAATCCTAAAACAACTTGATACTCCGGATAGAACCTTTTGCATTAAGTGTTTTAAAGAAAAATTTACAAACATTAAAGGAAATAGGATCTTTGAGAGTATCAAACGTCTTGAAACTAATTCATATGGACATTTGTGGATCATTCACTAACCCTTCATGGAATGGTCAACAATATTCCATCACATTCATAGTTGATTACTCTCATTATGGATACATTATTTTCTTCATGTAAAGTCTCAATCATTGGACGTATTGGGTGAATGACGTCCAGGTCCTTTATATTCGCTATCTTGAAGAGTGTGGGATTGTCCCTCACTACACCATGTCAGGCAAACCTAGCATAGTGTAGTGGAAAGACATAATAGAATCCTTAAGTATATGGTAAGAAGTATATTTTCTTGTACTTCTTTACCTCACTCATTATAGGCGATGCATTAAAGAACCGCTAATTATATTCTCAATAGAGCTGCTTCAAAGGCTACAGACAAAACTCCCACTACCAGAAAAAGGTCATTTAGCGACGGAAATTTCCGCCGCTAAAATTAAATTTCCGTCGCTAAAAATAATTACCGGCGGAAAAATTCCGTCGGTGGTCCGCCGCTACCAGCCCGTCGCAGTGCTCCAACGGGTCAATTTCCGCCGGTATTTTTTTATTTTACCGACAGAATTTATTTCCGCCGGTGAATTAATGGTTACAGCGACGGAAAATTCCGATGCTAAATTAATTTAATTTAATTAAATTTTCATTTCAGTGGCGGAAATTTCCGTCGCTGTAATAAAAATTAATTTAATTAAATTAATTTCAGCGGCGGAAATTTCCGTCGCTGTAATAAAAATTAAATTAAAATGAATTAATTTCAGCGGCGGAAATTACCGTCGCTGAAATTATTTAATTTTAATTTAAATTTTATTACAGCGACGGAAATTTCCGCCGCTGAAATCAAAAATTAAATAAAAATTAAATGATTATAGCGGCGGAAATTGTCGCGAAATAAAAATTAATTAAAATAAATTAATTTCAGAGACGGAAAATTCCGCCGCTGAAATTAATTTATTTTAATTAATTTTTATTTCAGCGACGGAATTTCCGCCGCTATAATCAAAAATTAAATTCGCTGAAATTAATTTCAGCGACGGAAATTTCTGTCGCTGATTCTGAAATAAATTAAAAAAAATAATTTAAAATATCAATAAACCAAAATTTTTTGTACCTGATATAACATTTCAATTTATAAAACTAAAACTATAAAAACTAAAAATCAAAAATCAACGTACCAAATAAAATCTAAATATTACCGTACCAAATCGAGAGGGGGGAGAGGGGGGGAGGGGGGGAGAGGGGGGGAGAGGGCGGGGAGGGGCTCCCACGGGTACCAAATGTCTCAAATATTTACAAACGAGTAAAAAATAGTACAAACAAGTCTAAAATAGTCCGTAATCAACTCGAGGGCGGCCGGGTATTACCCTGGAAGTCCTGGCCGATATGAGCCATCAACAACGCCAATTGTCTTTGAGTCTCCGCATGAGCCTCCGCAAGCTTTGCCCGCTCACGTCTCTCCTCCTCCAACGCAGCCTCCAGAGTGTCGACCCTCGGATCATGAAACGTGGGCAGGTCAACATTTCGCCGATGGCTGGTCGACGGGCATTGCCGCCCGTAATCCCCCATCCCTAACACTCGGGCTCCTCTCTTTGGATGTCCCTCAGAGGTGACCTCATGTGCCAAACATCAGGAACGAAGGGGACGGGCTCGCCGGGAGGCGTTCCTTCGGGAACAACGGCGGCTTGATATGCAGCCTGTCAAAATAAAACAAACAATTATAATCATATACACAATGTAAGGGGCATAAATAAATTTACATATTCAAAATCAAGTCATTTAATGATAGTTTACTTACAAAGGCATTAGCAGAGCTGTGAGTGCTCCAATTTGAGCTTGTTAGAATTTTCGTTAGAAAATTAACGAAAGTTATAACATTTCTAACAATTCCTAACTATCCTAACATTTCTAACAAAGTGAGGGTAAAATGGGCATTGTTATTTAAGGTTAAACCTTAAAAAGAATCTTAAAAAGAAAAACAAAAGAATAAAACCACAAATAGCAATGGCTGGAGACACAAAAACTGGCTGTTAATTTGAATTTTGAAAAAGATTATTCCCCTTGTCCAAAGCTGGAGCTGCATTTAATGGTACAAAGGCACGCCGATCGGACTTGTCCGCGTGGATGGGATTGTCATCTCAGAGGGCTATAAATTGAGCCCTCCAAATACAAAAATAAGGAGGAAGAACACAATTGCACCGAACCTCTGGCGAAATATAGAGAGAAAACAGTGAGAATTCACAAGAATTGTCACCTTTTTCTCTCCAATCTTTCCCAACTCATATTCATCCACTCACTCTCATATTAAATCCCTAAACACTCATATACTCAAGCCAAACACTCAAGAACACAAGGAAGATTGGTAAATCCTCCTCTTCCTAACCCTAAATCTCATCCATGCATGCATCTTCAAACTACAAAAATGTAGTTCTTTCATCTTCTTTCTTTAGATCTAAGAAGATCACCATGGAAGACCATCTCCATGGATGATCTTCTACAAAGATCAACATTATTTTCAAAGCTTTTCTTGCTTACTTGCAAAAATGCACTTTCAAAACCCTAAAAAACCATTTTCAAGCACTAAATCTTGATTTCAAAGGGTAAAATCCCCCTCCCCAAGCAAATGAAATGCTTAGTCCTAATGTACCCCAAGGATGGTTTGGTATAGTTGATTCACCACTAAAATGTCTAGTGATCACTAACCAAGACCTAGGGAAATGGGGACAAGCATGGATGCAAAACCCCCCTTAAAATCATATTTTCTTTCTTGAGAAGTTGCTGTCCAGTAGCAATTTTCTCAGACCTCAGTCCATGGTCTTAATTTTTGGACACAGATGAACTTGGAATTTGGTGTTGACTACAAAACACTTTTTGTAGCCAACATCCAGAGCTTTCCAGACATATTTTTACTTTATTTTTTGGGTGAGTAAAACTCCTCTTTTCAAATTTTATTTCAGAGGCTAGTTCATCAGCTTCTGGGAATCCAGATCTCATATCTGAGGTTTCCAGAAGGTTTTAACCCCTCAAATCTTCTCCAAAATGGAAAATTCCTTCGCACAAACTTTATTTAAGGTGTCTAGAACAACTTTCATTCTCTGAGTTTATCCAGATTATGAAGTTTTAAGACCCTTGAATCCCTTTTAAAATCAAAGGTCCACTGCCTTTTTCATTCTGGCAGAAATGGCTCTCAACTTCAAAAGGTCTTTTGAGTACCAAATCTCAATCCAAAAATCCTCCAAAAAATCATGGGATCAGTTTAAAGTCTTAAAAAGATATCCCAATTTTTACTTTTCTGAGTTTCAACTTATTTTGGCCAAAACACACATACACACACACACAAATGATTTTCAGCTTGGAAGGCTCGGTTTACGAGGCGCGTCTGTGCACACTAACGTCCTTCCCGACGCGTAACATGACTCCTCCGAACCTAAATCTCTGATCTCGGGCTTTTTCAAAGTTTTGGCCCTCAAAATTAAAATGGCGTGGCGACTCCGTTTTTTTCCGGTTTTATTTGGTTTTTCAAAGAAACGCAAAAATCGAATTTTTCCCGCGAAAAAGGCAACATTCATCACAGTGGCGACTCCGCTGGGGATTAAGCTTTTTTTTAAAAAAAATGGTATTTGGTATATTGGTGGAAACCACTAAATTTCCCGTTATCGCCTCCTAACACGAGTCGGGGATAAATTGTGGTCTAACAATCCCACGTACCGGTATCACCGTGTTCAAAAAAAAAAAGCTTTTGAGGGTCAAGCTTCCGTCCCGGCTTTGAAAATCATTTTTGCGTGTGTGTTGATTTTTTGCACAGTTTTCATGTTGTTTTGGCCGCCTCGGAGAAAGTCAAAATTTTGACTGTCGGAATAATGTCCCTAACTGTCGGAATTTTCGTGCTTACGTGCTTATGTGCTCATAAAAAAAATCAAAAAAAAGGATTTTCAAAAAAAAAGAAAATTTTCAAAAAAATCATGCATCATATTTTTTAAGACTCATAAAAAAAAAAATTCCTATTTTACTCGTAAAAGAATATAGATCGCTTGCACACTACGCGCACGTGACCGTACACCGCACACTACGTCCCTAACCCGGGAAATCCTTGTCGCGGTCCGTTTGGTCTTATTACGCTCTCTGATGAGCACAAAGACTACCCAAACATCCTACGGAGCCTCGTGTCGACTATGCACTTGTCCGTGACACACTTTGTCCGAGACCCGGTTGGTTTTTAGTCCGGGTCTCGTGTCATGCCCCGTCCGTGTATAGACCTTTCCTTTCAAGCCTTTGTCGGCATATCGACTCAATATCTTTCTGGGACCCTAATCAGCCGAAGTTCTCGCCGGTTTTCCGCCGCAGACTTTCGACCAAGATATTGACCGGCGCCTTGACTTCGGCTCGATCGGGCACAAATTATACATCGACTCCCAAAGATTGACACCGAGTCATCAAGGATTAATGATTATTCCATGCCTAATTACGGCTTAACCGACGACAAGTCAAGATCAATCGTGGACGCTTATCGCTCCAAATCATGCCGACTTTTTGTCGAGCTCCTGACATGATCTTGACTTTTGACGTCGCCTTGTCCGTAATTTACATCGAATGCTCGTTAAGACTCGATTACCCGCCGACTTTTAGGATCATTTTTCTTTCGGCTCGTGGGACCCGCTTGCCCTATGTGACCCTCGCCCGGCCGTCCACCCCGGGAGGTCGAAATACATGTGGAATACGAGGGGCTTATAGACGTAGTGACAGGCCCACCGATCCAGAATCGAGTAGTTCGAAAAAAGAAGAGCAATCTTTTCCAACCGATTAGGTTAATAAAACGTGTTTTAAGTAAACATGAACAAATAATCGCATGTTGCATGAGCCTAAGAGCCCAAACACCTACCCTCCTTCCATTCCCGCCATCTCGAACCTCGTGTCCTTTCCCCGCAGCCTCCGCGTAAAGCTTGGTTTCGGCACCGGTCACCGTTTGATCGTTGGGAAGAGTCAAGTGCCTCATCGCTTCGCCGTTTGTTTCAACTCCGGTTTGCAATGTCCGCATCACTGTAATGAGGGGATAACGTCACTCCGCCTCCCCGGACTCCCTGCATGAGCAACAAATGGAATCGCTTAGCGTAACGTATGAGAATGCGACAGAAAGCACTCGAATAGCCTTATCGAAGGCTATTAAGAGCCACGGTTTGCCCGCCGCCTCTCAATCCGATGGCACCTTCACCGTGGAAGAAGAGATGACCCCAATCCCACTCTGGCCGCCTTCCGATTACACCCAGATGCCGCCACCCACCTCCTATGGTGCCACTACCGTAACCACATGTGCTCCTCAATCTCGAGTCACCAGCTGGATCCATGCAGACCATTGGGACGAATCGGATCACAGCTCCTCAAATGGGGCAAAGTCAAAATCGCATTTTAATGTCCTCTCATGGTTTGGGCTATCTCTAATGCCACACAGATTGGAATCCCACCTCGCCCTGAACCGATCAATCCAGACCTTCACATCAATGTACCACAATTTGGAATGCCGCCACAACTTGGTTCTCGCCACGCCGGAGCCCCTCCTCGAATGGTACTAGTTCCGCCTGCTCCTCACGCCTTTCTACAAATCCATTCACTCGACTTCTAGCTGGGTTATCAAGCCTTCATCCCGTTTCATCCGAATCACCAGACCGCAGCATTCCCTGTTACACACCTTCACCACAAGCACCCACGCAATTCAACAATCCGGACAAAGAAACTCGCACTCAAGCCTACTTACGGGCCCCACTGAAATCCAAGTTATCCGGCCACATCGGCTGCCCCCACCTACTTTGCCAGCTTGAAAATCAAAGAAGCCGCAAGGTTCTATCCTTTTGCTCGTGCTCCTACTCATGCTCCCTGTGGTAATCTCACCCTGTGACAAGTTTTCACCTACGTCCCCGTGACCTACTGCCTCTCCACCTCGCCCGCTCCAAGTAGCTCCTCTCTAGCTCACCCACTAGCTTGAATGCCATGGTTCCGCCACAAGACCCTCATCCGGCTCCGGTTCATGGAACAACACAAGGAAATGAAAGCGCGTATCGCCGAACCGATCGCCAAGAAGTCTCCGCCTTCCGCCTACTGCACTGACTCCATCGTTCCTCCGCCCCACAAATTCGTGATGCCAAATCTGGATCTCTTTGATGGGACCGCATGTCCCAAAACCCATTTGGACACATATACCTTGGCGATGAAAGCCAAAGGATGTACCAATCGCCACTGGCCGACTATTTCAAATTCTATCTCTTGAAGTCCAAACAGGCCTTAAAGTGGTTCTTCCGCTTGAAACCTAAAGCCGGAACATTGTGGCCTACATGGGACCAAATTACCAATGCCTTCACAGAGAAATATAAGGCCAACTTGGAATGGGAAACAAATAGGGTTGACCTACAAACAACAAACTGGCCCCGATGAGAATGTTTGGGACTTCTACAAGCTGTGGAATCAAATCAAACTCAAATAAATGGCCATCCCTCCTTCCGAAGAGGAACAACTGACATCTTCCACTATGCTTGAAACCACATCCGAGAGCCTCCTCGCCACTTCCCATACTCGCACTCATGGGCCATGGTTAACTCTGCAGCCTAAGTTTGAAAAGGCCTACACCGCAACCGGCCGCCGCACTCGCCTACGTATATCGGCTCCTCCCGCAAACACCGCTCGCTTCCTCGCTAAAGGCAAAGAGACGATTAACTATGCGGGACAGAATGTAATAACACGACTCCTTTTGCTCCCAGAAACCGGCCGAGCCTGCACCGCGGTCATAAATCTCGAAAACTTTGGAATGCCCCCGAATGACATCTTTAGGGACCGGTGAAAGAAGGCTTGCTGCGGCCTTTGGAGAATTTCCAACCCGTAAATCCGAACGCTCCCGTGGATACTACAAAGTATTGTGCCTTTCATCAAGCTCACGGACATCCGATCGACAACCGCTTTACTCGAAAAGGCAATTCAGTGGGCTAATAGAGCAAGGAAAGTTGGAAGGCCCCGAGGGGCCTAACACATTAAAAATCCGCCACGGAACCATAATCGTGAATATGATTGAATGCGGAGAATCTTCACACGCCCAGAAGATGCCGATGAAGGTCCCCAAATACCCGTGGCCAATCTCGTCGAGGATCCCGACTCCGGATTCTCACCTCGAGGATATCGAACGAATCAACCCATCTTGGTCTCATGTCGTAGACTCCTTGCAAGAATACGAGGCCCGCTATTTTTCGGGTGAAGGGAAGGCCGATACCGAAGAATCGGGGCCGTTCCGCCGTAACATGAAAGAACTATTTATACAAGATGGTTAGAACAAGCCAAGAAAGATTGAGCAAGAAAGTTTCCGCGAGCACTGCATCGGGCTTATCAAGAAAGAGGCCGAAGAGCATCTCGGAGCTAGTACACTTCGCAAATTGGCTCTAGGAGAGCCCGAATATGATCCCGAGAACAAGGAAGAATCGGAAGAGGAGGATTCCTTCTATATCCTACCCGGTGTCAAATACGTGCCACCCCTCTCACTCTTCCCCCGCAATTTCGGGAGGAGAAGCCGAGTCACAATTGTCACTTCCGGAATGGGAGCATATGACACCTTCGCGGCCGCACGCACCCCTCTTCCCCTATCCGTATTTGGACCGTCGCTCCTCTCACCCGAAATCCCGTAGTATGGGAAGAAGATTCCGACGACAGTTGATGATGATGATGATGACGAGAGTGAAGAGTCAACCGAGGCCCCGCATCCGGAAACAATCTGGGAACAATCATGTCGAAAATGAGCCCATGGGAGCTGTGCACAATGGTTGGTTATCGCAAGCAACGATGCAGACCGCCAGAAATGCGGATCGTATACCAATGGAGAGAGACCCCTACGAGGTGTCACTTGTAAGATGCATTTGTGGCCAATGCCCTGATACTCCAGAGGATGAGGGACAAAGAAAGCCCGCGCCTGCATCCATACATATCCGAAATCCTAGAACACAACGTTCCTTATAAGAATCTGAATGGTGAATGGAGAGGGTTTATTGAAGCACTGGTCGAAAATGGAGGGTTTCAGCCACCAAGATGAAGAATTCGTAAACGTTATCTGATCTTTTTCTTCTTTCCCACGAACGGATGGCGTAACAACCGTAAGTGGTCATGTGCCGCCGAGCTGCAGCCGAATGCCTTCGCAATCACCGAAAAGGGTTATCGATCCGAACGTCTCCCCAAAGGGCCTTCATACCTATGAGTCCACATGACGCCTTTCTAATTGCTACAGTGGCCCGACAATGGACCCCGGTGCTCCTTATTTGGACACGCATCTATCGAGCCGCTACCTCAAGCTCCGAAGGGGAACGTTGCTCTATCCTTCACCCGTGGCCGCCCTACCCGCAAGACTCGAAAGAAAAAGGATATACGTATGAGATGGAGGCCGATAGCCACAACTCGCGGCCATCCAAGGGATGAAATCGAAAAGCCGCCAAGTCCCGACAATAGCGACTCTTGTTGCATGATAACAATGAGCAAGGCCGGCCATGAGAGTGAATCTGAGGACGCCCTAGCTCATGGGCCATCCAAGGGGCAACAACACAACCCCAAACCCAAAAGCCTCGTGACTTGGGAAGCGCTTATAAGGGCCGCCCAGAAGGAGCCAAGATACCACTCACCTCATCGTCACTAGACTCCGTCAGAATCAATGGCCAATAGCCAAAAGGGCTCCCCCATTGACCCTAGCAGCATTGAAGAAATCCAATCAAGAGACGACGGATGAGGAAGTTAATCTGTTGACCCGATCCGGGCAAATTTTCCAAGGAAATCCCAAGGCAGATAAGAAGGCCACAGATCAAGCACCGAAAGAAGATCGCCGCCCCTATGCTAAGACAAACAAACCTGCACTCGAAAAGAGGATCCCGTGCTCACCCAAATGAAGCAAACACAGCCAACATTTCCTCTCGGTCTCTACTCACTTCGTCTTATCCCCATAAGCCGAAGCCGGAAGAAAGCCCGGCTCGCACTCTCGTGCCTATTGATGCTACTCCCGATGATGTGGTACACTCGATTGGAAACATCCACTACGGGAACATAATCACTTTCACGTATCTCGACCTCCCTCAATTTGGGGCCGATCATAATGAGCCTCTCTTCATCACACCCACTGGATTGAACGACGCCTCCTGGGTCCCGGTTGATAATGGGTCCGGAATGAACATTCTTCCAAGAAAGATCATGAGCTTGCTTGATATCAAGACTACGTACTTGAAGCCTTCTTCTCTCACACCAAAGCTTACGACTCAACATCCCGAGCAAATTCCTGAGTTGCTACTTTAGACCTCTCGGTTTGGGATGTAAATTGATACCCGTGGAATTCCAGGTTATCGACATCCCGATTACTTTCAATGCCCTCTGCTGGAAGACCTTGGTCGCACTAAGTCAAAGCGGGTCGCCTCAAGCCTCCACTCCGCCAAAGGTGTGAAATTGCCTCGAATGGGGATCCGACGACCATTTACTAGGATTTAGTCACTTTAGAGGGCACAGATACGGGCGGAATACCTATTCTCGGAAATCAAACATGACGAGGAAGGTCACATGCTAACGGGCTTCACGGCCGAGCCTCCCAAGGCCCAAGTGTGCAACATAGATCCGACTGGCCACTCGGGATAAAATCCCACCGGTCTTGAAAATGATGAGAAAAATGAGCTATCTACCTGGCCTCTGGCCTGGGAAGCGCCAACAAGGAACTTTCAAACTCATCGAAGTAAAAGGACAAAATACTTCGCCACGGCCCGGGATATGAGGCCTCCCCAATGGACACCGCAAAGGGAAAGAGATTTGAAGCCGCCACAGAAAGGTCCCGCCGACAACCCTAAATCTCTCCCCTTCAGTCCTAATTTGGCCGACTACTTTGTAAAGGGTCCCACACAACCAGGAAAACATCACAGAGCCCACTCCTACGGCAGATGGCTAAAGCTACAGGATAGCCTCAACAAGTTCGGGGAACCAAGGCTAACCCGGTCCGTAGAATGTTCCCGGACCTACCCAAGATACCCGGGGCTACCACTGCCATGAAAAGTGAGTATACCTTCGTAGGCGTGCCCGACTCCGGTGGAACAGTTCGAGAAGCTCACAACCACTATTCCTACCGCCCAGAAGATCCGAAACCCGAGTTCGAATTGACAGTGCCAAAAGCTAAGGCCACGGAATTTCCCTCGATGATTGGGATGGTCTCGGTTATGCAGCAATTGTTCAAAGAAGAAGTCCAAAGGTGCTGCACTCCGATTGATCTTGGCTCGGTCCAAGAGATGATAGCAGCAATTGAGAAAGGAAAACAAAACAAAGACAGTTTCCGAGTCATGAGGCCACCAATAGCGATGCCGCTAAAGAATTGGGAAACTCTCTCGTGCCCGTCCGCGACCAAGGAGGAAATGATCACCAAGCTTGGATTGGTCCCCAGTCCCTTTGTGTCAATCTAGGACAAGTCCTCCCGCCTCTCTCTGTTAAGATCGAGTCTCTAGGGTCGTCCGACGGCCTTACGCCCGAAGACTACGAGTCTCGTAGCAAGCGCCGTACCCTTTCATTTTCAATGAAATGACGAACCTTTCGAGTATCCCTTGATTGCCACTTTAACTAATGATGAATTAATTAATAAAATTTTTTTAATAATAATTCATTAGATAAAGAAGCGTACACATTAAACAAAAAAAAAAAATCAAACAACAAAAAAAATCTTTAAGCGGGTTGTCCTGGAAGAGGAAAATCGAGCCCAAGCCGCCGAAGAGATTTTGACAAGTGTGAATCTGGGAACTGCGGAAGAGCCTAAAGAGACGCAGATTGGTAGTTTCTTCGAAGGGACCGAAAGGGACGCCCTAATTGAGCCGCTAAAAGGATTCGTGGATGTGTTCGCATGGTCCTATAAAGATATGCCAGTGCCTCGATCCTTCCATAGTTGAGCACCGAATACCGCTCGACCCGTAAGTCAAGCCGCAGCGTAAGCTAAGAAGAATTAAGCCCGAATGGTCCCTACAAGTGAAAGAGGAGATAGAAAAGATGCTCAGGGCGGTGGTTCATCAGTGGTCATTGAATACCCAACATGGTCAGTCCAACATAGTGACGGTGACCAAGGCCAACGGAAAGATCCGATGCCGCGTAGACTTCGTAGACTTGAACAAAGCCGACCCAAAAGACGATTTCCCCCTACCAAACATCGACATTTTGGTAGATTCCACGACCAACCACGAAGTCAAATCCTTCGTCGACGGTTTTGCCGGCCACAACCAAATCAAAATGGCGTAAGAAGATCAAGCCAAAACAGCCTTCACAACCCCTTGGGGCACATATCGCTACACCTGGCCATGCCATTCGGACTAAAGAATGCCGGGGCTATGTACCGTAGGGCGCCTACTACTGTTCCATGACATGATCCACAAAGAAATTGAGGTCTATGTGGACGACATGATAATACATTCCGGAGGATCGGATGGCCAGCACTTTGTTGATTTGAGAAAATTCTTCGGCCGCCTCCGAGACCAGCATGAGACTCGAATCCACCCAAGTGCACTTTCGGTGTAAGACGAGGCAAGGTACTAGGATATATGGTGACGAACGGGGAATCGAAGTAGATCCCCGTAAAATCAAAGGCGATAGTTGAAATGAAGCCACCACGGACACCGGCGTAAGTGAAATCCTTCATGGGAAGACCGGCAATACATAAGCCGCTTTCAGGAATCGCCCGACCTCGATCTGCGAGCCAATCTTCAAGTTGATGAAAAAGAATGCCTACACGTAATGGACCCTGTAATGTCGGCTTGCCTTTGAGCAGTTAAGGCATACCTTGTGAATCCCCCGATTCTCTCGCCCACCACATCGGCAAAAGCCACTCTTGCTATATCTAACTGTCACGGATACAAAGAATCGGGGCTATGCTAGCTCAAGAGAAAAAGATTCCAAAGTCGAAACGCCATCTATTTCGTAGCGTAAAGCTCCAAGGAAGCGAACTCAACTACTCGCTTGCGAGAAGACTTGCGCAGTTTGGTCTCGGGTAGTGGGAAAGTTGAAACACTACATGCAGCCTCACCCGATACATCTTGTTTCAAGGATAGACCCCATCAAATATCTCGTTTCGACAAGCCTTCCATCTCCATGAGATTGGCAAAATGGTCGTTCTTTTGGCCGAATATGACATCGCTTATGTTTCAAGGAAATCCGTAAAAGGACGCATAATGGCGTAACATCCGGCCGATTTCCCAGTGATGAGTCCCGAGGACCCGAACCTCAATTTCCCGATGATGGAATCTTCGCTCTAGAAGGAGAAAATCGCCGGGCAACTCTTCTTCGACGGGCGTCAAACAAAAGGGGGAACGGGATAGGAATGCTTCGGTCGATCCTACCGACGAACACACCCCCATAGCAGTAAGGCCGAACCGAAGTCACCAACAACGCCGCCGAATATGAAGCTTGCATAGCCGGGTTGGAAGCCGCCCTTGAAAGAAATATCAAGGAATTGGAGGTGTACGGTGACTCTGCCCTCATCATCAATCGTGTCTCTAACAAATGGAAGACCGTGGATCCGGTTTGCGTAAGTATCATGCTTACATGGAAGAGTTAGTAACTCAATTCAAAGAAATCGGCTTTCATTACCTCGCCAAGAGACCGAAACAGTTCGCAGATGCTCTGGCTACACTAGCCTCTCTTGTCGAAATACCCGAAGGAAAGTCTCGTTAAACCATTCGTAGTCGGGAGAAGAGAAAACCCCGCCTATTGCTTCGAAATTGAAGCGGAAGCCGAATCGATCAATGATCCCCGGTACACTCGTATTTACCAGGATCTGAAGGATGGCGAGGCCTCTTTCAAAAACGAAGATGGGGAATATAAAGAAGGAATCAAAGCAAAAAGTCTCTCGACTCCGAAGCGGCTCGCCTCCCATTATGGGAAACATGTTATACAAAAACGTTATCAAGGCCCCCTCTGCGATGTATCGGCAAACAAGAGGCTACCGAACTCATGAAAGAAATACATGGTGGTACTCGCGCCCTCACATGAATGCTCGAGCTCGATGCAAATCATACCGAGAATGGGGTATTTTTGGATCACCATGGAAGCCGACCGCATCCAGCTTTGTCAAAAGCCGCGACAAATGTCGCCGATACTCAAATCTTAATCACTTGCCTCCTCACGAGTTATCTTGCGCATAACAACCCCTTGGCCTTTCGTCACTTGGGGAATTGATGTCATAGGCAAAATCACACCATCAGCAAGATACGGCCACGAGTTCGTCCCGGTAGCCGTGGATTATTTCACCAAGTGGGTTGAAGCCAAGTCCTACAAAATCCTCAATTCAAAGAAAGTCGCCCTCTTCATCAAAGAAAACATCATGTGCCGATACGGGTTGCCGGCCAAATCATTTCGAATAATGGATCCCACTTCGAAGGGGAATGTGACAGCCGCGTAATTCCGAATAACTCGTCACAAGTCATCACCTACGGGCCCCAAACCAACGGAGCCGTCGAAGCAAAGAAACAAGACTCGGAAAATATCATCCGGAAGATGGCCATCCCAGGCGTAGATTGGCCCGAGAAGTTACACCTGGCACTCGGGCTACGTAACATCGCCGAACGGCAATCGGGGAAACACCGTTTGCCCTCACATACGGAATGGAAGCCGTACTCCCAATCGAGTGGAAATACCTCGCTCCGTATACCGCTGGAAAGCCGGATCAACGAGGTCGAATGGCTCCAGAGTCGCCATGACGAATTGGCCCTACTAGACGAACGCCGATTGAAGGCCATGGAACACATCCGGCCTACCAAGGAAGAATGGCCAGAGCCTTCGACAAGAAAGTAAAGCATCGGGAGATCCGAGAAGGTGATCTCGTTCTAAAAGAAAAGCCCTACCGGTCGTATCAACCCTCTCTCGGCAAATGGGAGCCTGTATGGGTCGGGCCATATGTCGTCCGTAAGATCTTCTCAGGAGGAGCCATGCAACTTGCGCACTCGACGGGAATCCCTTTGTACACCCAGTGAATGGTGACAAGGCTGCGCAGATACTACGCGTAAAAAAAAAAAAGACCAAAAAAACAAAAACAAAAAAAAAACAACAAAAAAAAAAAAAAAGAGTGCTAAAAGAGTAATACCCAACTAGGTTAGAAACCCGAGAAGGGCGGCCTAGGTAAAAACGTGGTTGCACCAAAAAAAAAAAAACAACAAAAAAAAAAAAAAAACAAAAAAACAAAAGAGAGTTCACCGGGTTGAACTACGAAGACCTGAGCTCCTCAAAATGAGGGGAACGTAGGCAGCCGGAAACGGTTCGGTCTAAAGCACAAATAAAAGCCATACTTTGGCATCAATACAATTGGTCAGACCATGAAAGCGTCTCGAAAAACTCTAAAGCAATTCAAATATTCATTACAAGTTAAAAGCTCTTTGATGAGTCTAAGCCCGATTCATTCCTACAACTGGCAACCTGCTAAGATACATAATCAAACTAATGTGTCTGTCATGGCAAGAAAGGGATACTTGGAAACCTCAGAGTCACTCCAAGCCACTCGTACTGGCCTCTCCCTTCTTCTTCCCCCTCCGAGTCTTTCTCTTCTGAACCGGAAAAATGTCGGTATTCCTCCTACCAAGCTCTGGTATAGGAACAGGGTCTATCAAACCGGCCTCTGTCAGGGCCTTAGTAGCCCTAGCGTCATCCCTCATCTCCTGTAACCTAGCTGGTAACATAGGAGCCCTCCTCTCCTGTCTCTTGACGTAAGCCTCATAATCAGTCACAGCGTCTCCGCTCCTGTCATGAGGATTGGCCCTCGCCTCGGCCCTCCTCCTCTCAGAAACAGTCAGGTCCTCCGCACCCATAATGGCCTCACGCCGCCTCAAAATAGCCACCTGAGTCTCTCCCAGATGCCTCTCATACCAATCCAGGTACCAAGTGGTCAAGAACACCGGTCTCGGACGCCTGAGAATGACCCGAGGGGGAAAGGCATCATACCTCCATGCTCGGGAAAGAAATGGAAACACCGAGGGATCATCCATGGAAACAGGAGCCACCACCCTGGTGGCTATATCATCAAAACCCTCCAAAGGAACCTGCTCCAAGCCAAACTGTCTCAGGACCAGAGCCGGAATGTAGAAACTGGACTGAGAAAGTGATAAGTGACTATTATATAGTCATTTATCCTTAGATTTATATACTTTTTATTGCATAAAACATCATTTCTCATTTCATTTCATTTACTTTTTAGTTCCTTTTCCTTATTTTCTAGATTTTACGCTTTTGGTATATTTCTTGCATTTAAAGACAGGTTTTAGGTTCATTTTTATCAAAAGGATACTTGGACACTTCAAGGCAAAAGACATTGGAAAGCACCAACCAAATCAAACACACAAAGCTAAAATTCAGAAGGAGCGGCCGTGCAGCAAAGACGGAGCGGCCGTGCACTTGGCCTTTTTCAGGCCATTTTTGGCCCTAAAATAAAGAGTGGCCGTGTCTTGAAGAGGGAGCGGCCGTGTCATTTTATGGAGCGGCCGTGCAGCTTATACAGGAGCGGCCGTGCGAAGTGTCAAGACTTAAATTCAAATCTGGCGCCAAGGGTCACACGGCCGTGCAACTTCCTTGACGCGGCCGTGCAAAACGCGACTGCAGACGTAAAGGCACCTTTTGATTGCACCCGATTGAAGAGTTCCCTCCTTTTTATAAATAGGACCCTAGTGATCAGTCTTAGATACGAATCATTAGAGAGAAATACTGATATTTGATAGATAGAAAACACAAAATACTTGTGATAACAATTTCCAAGGAGATTTGAAGATCAAGTCATTACTTTGTTCTTGAAGTTACTTTGGAAGAAGATCAATAAAAGTGAAGCATTATTTCCAGCATTTGTCCATCATAAGTCTCTCTTACTCAATCTCTTATTTTAATTGCTTTTATATTATAAATGGCTTGTGAGTAATCCCCCATATTCTTGGGGTTGGAAACTCAAAAACATGCTTATTCATCATCTAAAAAATGATTAGTCTTGTCTTCTTTCTTCATCTAAAACAATTTCTTTATATTATTCTCTAAATGCCTTACTTATTGGCGATATCCAATTTGTATGATTCAGTCAATTGAGAGAAGTACCTAGCGGAGAATCTCAATTGACGGAACCATATAAAGAAACTAGGTTCATTGATCACGAGAGTAGTTCAATGGCCTAGGGATGTTCTTTTAATGGAAAGTATGTTGAACTTCCGTCCTTAATGGATTCTTACTAATTATGGTCAGCTAGAGATAAGCGGAATGCCCGTTTGTGACAGGCGGGGTCAAACATAAACGGATTTCTCAAACGGTTAGAACATAATTAGTGAAGAATACAAACGCTATTGTCCTAGCCCGAAATAGCGTAGGCCTAACATACCATCCTTGCTTTTTATGAAAACCTTTTATTTCTAAGACAATGACAATTTGATGAATAAGATTATGTGTATGATTTCCAATCCCGAGAATGCTTCGTTTTATAAGAATTCAATTAAAGTATTTTCTGTCTATGCTCTCTCTATTATTCTAAAAACAAATTTTATCTACCCCCCAATCCTTTTTATATTTTCTAAAGACAAAAATATCCCTTAAGTAAACCCTGTCTCTGTGGGATCGACTCGTACTTGCACCCGCTATATTACAATAGCCCGTGCGCTTGCGGATATAAAATAAACCGTTAGGTTTCGACCGAACAAGTTTTTGGCGCCGTTGCCGGGGACAACGGTTTACTTTTTATTTTTGTCTTTACTACAAAATTTTTAGTTTTTTATTTTATTTTTACTATTTTGCTTTCTCGTCCTATAAATTGTTGCGTTTAATTTCTCTTCAAGTGTTTTTCTTGTAGTTTATGAAACGGTCTCGGACATACGTTGACAACTTTGATCCGGAACCCGAAAGAAGCTTTCACGAGAGATTAAGAAGATTTAGAGAAACTTTGAAGAAACATATGGACGGAGAACAGCAAACACCCGCTAGGACCCTACGGGACTTTGTTAATCCAAGTACCCCAGGAACTAGATCCCCTATTGTAGTGCCGAATGCCGAAGCGGCACACTTTGAGATAAAGCCGCGACTTTTGCTTATGGTTATGAATAACCAATATAGCGGCACCGCTTTCGAAGATCCTCATCTCCACATCCAAACATTCCTTGAATATTGTGATACCACACGTATTCAAAATGTTACCCCGGAAGCGATTCGGATGCGCCTTTTTCCTTTTTCTCTAAGGGATAAGGCGAAACAGTGGTTAATTTCAGTCCCACCCAACTCTTTTACAACTTGGGACCAAATTCAAGAAGCATTCCTTGGACGTTTCTTCCCTCCGAGCAAGACCGCTCAAATTCGGACGAAGATTACAAATTTTAGCCAAACAGGAAGCAAATCACTGTATGACGCTTGGGAGCGATTCAAAGAGCTCCTAAGGATGTGCCCTCACCACGGGCTTGAAAAGTGGTTAATTGTGCATACTTTCTACAATGGTCTCACACATAGAACAAGGGAGACAATTGATGCCGCTGCAGGAGGTGCACTAATGAATAAGACGGTGGACGAAGCATATGACTTGATAGAGAACATAGCCCTGAATCACTATCAATGGTTCAATGAGAGGGAACAACCGCAGGGGATTCCAGGTAAGTACAATATTGATGTCATTACTACCTTATCTTCTAAAGTTGATATGCTTCTTAAAAAGTTTGAAAACTTTAATGTAAATCCCGTGGCCAACATTAATGTTGTTTGTGAACTATGTGGGTCGAACTCACATAGTACAGAATGTTGTGAATTTCTTGACACTACTTCTAGTGATCAAGTAAATTTTGTTAATTCTTATGGGGGAAATGGTGGTATGTATTCAAACACATACAATCCCGAGTGGAGAAATCACCCTAATTTTTCCTATAAGAATAACAATATTTTAAACCCACAACCTTCTACACAACCACCGGGATTCACACAAAAGAGTTTCAATGGCAATTCTAATGCTTTCCCTCCCCCTAAGTCTAAATTGGATCTTATTATGGATTTTATGATTGAAAATAAAAATGAACAAGAGAAGACCAATAATGAGTTGAGGGAATCCATTAAGTCGTTGAATGCTAGGTTTGATAATTTAGCCGCCCACAATAGAATGCTTGAAAATCAACAAGCTCAACAAGCCGGTACCTCGCATAGACCACAAGGGAGTTTTCCCGGTCAATCGCAAAGGCCCGATGAGCATGTTAGTGCGGTAGAAACTAGGAATGGAAAAGAAATTGTAGATCCCCTTCCTAAGGAAAATATCAAACCAAATAAGGAGAACGTTAGTCCGACCCCACCGATGGTTGAGACTAATGAAGATGTTGAAAATGGGACAGAATCCCCTAAGATTTTTAGAAATTTTGACCCTCCAATACCATACCCCCAAAGGTTGGTAAGATCCAAACTTGACAAACAATTTGCAAAATTTTTAGAAGTCTTAAAGTCTATTTACATCAACATACCTTTTACCGATGCCCTTCAACAAATGCCATCTTATGCTAAGTTCTTAAAGGATATTCTTGCAAATAAAAGAAAACTTGAGGAGCATGAGACCTGTCCGCTTTAACGAGAAGAAGTAAGTGCCATTTTACAAAGAGAACTTCCTCCTAAATTAAAAGATCCCGGCACTTTCTCTATTCCTTGCAAAATAGGTAAATATAATGTTGATAATGCTTTGTTAGATCTTGGGGCAAGTGTGAGCCTCATTCCGCTTTCGGTAGGTAAGAAACTAGGTGTGGGGGAAATGAAACCCACCACTATTTCTCTCCAACTAGCGGATCGCTCCATTAAATACCCGATGGGTATTATGGAAGACGTCCCTTGCCAAATTGGGAAATTAGTCATCCCGGTTGACTTCGTAGTTCTTGAGATGGAGGAAGATCACCAAATTCCAATAATTCTAGGAAGACCTTTTCTTGCCACCGCTGGTGCAGTAATAGATGTAAAGAATGGCACTCTTTCTCTAAACATTGGAAATAAGAAAGTCGAATTTAAAGACTTAAATCTCAAGAAACCATGCCATGAAATCAACACTCCGAAAAATGATGGCAAAAAGGGTGAAAAGTCACAAGCCAAGGACTCAAAAATAATAATTAAAAAGCCCTTAGATAATAGAAGTGAAAAAAATGTGCACCCTAGACAGCCTAATAAAATAGAAAAATCAAAGGGTAGGGGGCCTAAGAAAAAAGGCACACCGGGATGTCGCATGTACATCAATTATAAGAGCTCAATCACGCCAAAGGGAAAGGAATGGCGAGTTGTTAAGGATAAGAGACCATTACAATACCACTCACCGTCCATTGTCACTGATAGAAAGGGGTCGAGCTTATGACCTTAAACAAGCATCATCGGAATAGTAAACCGATGGATTATATTACTATTTATCATAATTTTGTTTATCACCGCATGCTTATCTTTTTACTCTTTGTTCCTTGAAACATTGAGGACAATGTTCATTTCAAGTGTGGGGGGGTAAATCTATCCTTTATTTTTCGCTTTCTAGTATAATTTTTCTTTTTTTTAACTTAGTTGCATTTTTTTTTTCTTTTGTATGCATGTATAATAGTATATAAAAAAAAATCATTATCATTATACTTGCCATTTGCCCTAGTATAAATGCCTTTACCTTTCCTCTCATATTTTCTATACACTTAGAAATCTATAAAAAGGAAAAGTATAAAGGATATTTTTAGGAAATAATTGAAAGCCTCATAAGTTGATATAGCACAATATAGAGTCTCATCAAGGAAAATGCATTTGATTAGAAGGAATCTTCTTTATGCTTGGTCATTTATGCAAATATTGAAAATATTTCTTTAAGATTGTACATCTTTTATCTTTATTAAATATTTATTCCCTTTTTAGAAGCACCTTTTTGTTTGCATCCCTTGAATCACACCCTTTCATAAATTCCATCCTTCCATTTTTTCAAATCAAGTCAAAGTAAAACACTTCTATCTTATTGCTAAAAAGAGTGACAATTGTCACCAATCAAGCAAAAAGAAACCTATTATCTCCTAAGTAACTCGGGGCACGGCGTTCGCTGCGACGATGCTTCCTTGCCAAAACGGAAATAATATCCAAAAGTATTCTTGATCTAAGTATTAGGAACATGGGGCTCGCGACCACAATGTCTCCTACTTGAAAGGATAAAAAATAACTTATGTCTTTTGCAAAAATATAACACGTACAAAAATAAGATAAATTTGTTTGACTTTGACGAGATTTTTCCACTATCATCATCCATTTTTCACCCTTGTGATTCAAGAATGTAATACAATTCTTCGAAACTTCTAAATTGTGAATAAATGTCTATACCTACTCTTGTATGTCTTAAAGAAATAAAATTCATCTTTTCTGAAAAAAAAATCACTCTAAAAAGTGATAGCTTTTTCTACCAAGAAGATTCTTCCTTCTAGCATGCTTTACTTGGTCAAAATTCTATATATGCTATATTAGGTTATTGTCTTGCATTTTATCTCTTTAAAAATATCCCTAAAATATTTCTTCCTAAAATAAATTTTTAAAGGTATTCAAAATATGATTAGATAGATAAAGGCATTATCTACAAGGCATTCAAGGGCTTGCTACTTTATTTCTGAGGGATCAATCATATTTTTTTCCCTCTCCATATTTCATTCTAAGTTTGCTTGGGGACAAGCAAAGGTTTAAGTGTGGGGGAGTTTGATAAGTGACTATTATATAGTCATTTATCCTTAGATTTATATACTTTTATTGCATAAAACATCATTTCTCATTTCATTTCATTTACTTTTTAGTTCCTTTTCCTTATTTTCTAGATTTTACGCTTTTGGTATATTTCTTGCATTTAAAGACAGGTTTTAGGTTCATTTTTATCAAAAGGATACTTGGACACTTCAAGGCAAAAGACATTGGAAAGCACCAACCAAATCAAACACACAAAGCTAAAATTCGAAGGAGCGGCCGTGCAAAGAAAGACGGAGCGGCCGTGCACTTGGCCTTTTTCGGGCCATTTTTGGCCCTAAAATAAAGAGTGGCCGTGTCTTGAAGAGGGAGCGGCCGTGTCATTTATGGAGCGGCCGTGCGGCTTATACAGAGCGGCCGTGCGAAGTGTCAAGACTTAAATTCAAATCGGCGCCAAGGGTCACACGGCAGTGCAACTTCCTTGACGCGGCCGTGCAAAACGCGACTAGACGTAAAGGCACCTTTTGATTGCACCCGATTGAAGAGTTCCCTCCTTTTTATAAATAGGACCCTAGTGATCAGTCTTAGATACGAATCATTAGAGAGAAATACCGATATTTGATAGACAGAAAACACAAAATACTTGTGATAACAATTTCCAAGGAGATTTGAAGATCAAGTCATTACTTTGTTCTTGAAGTTACTTTGGAAGAAGATCAATAAAAGTGAAGCATTATTTCCAGCATTTGTCCATCATAAGTCTCTCTTACTCAATCTCTTATTTTAATTGCTTTTATATTATAAATGGCTTGTGAGTAATCCCCATATTCTTGGGGTTGGAAACTCAAAAACATGCTTATTCATCATCTAAAAAATGATTAGTCTTGTCTTCTTTCTTCATCTAAAACAATTTCTTTATATTATTCTCTAAATGCCTTACTTATTGGCGATATCCAATTTGTATGATTCAGCTAATTGAGAGAAGTACCTAGCGGAGAATCTCAATTGACGGAACCATATAAAGAAACTAGGTTCATTGATCACGAGAGTAGTTCAATGGCCTAGGGATGTTCTTTTAATGGAAAGTATGTTGAACTTCCGTCCTTAATGGATTCTTACTAATTATGGTCAGCTAGAGATAAGCCGGAATGCCCGTTTGTGACAGGGCGGGGTCAAACATAAACGGATTTCTCAAACAGTTAGAACATAATTAGTGAAGAATACAAACGCTATTGTCCTAGCCCGAAATAGCGTAGGCCTAACATACCATCCTTGCTTTTTATGAAAACCTTTTATTTTTAAGACAATGACAATTTGATGAATAAGATTATGTGTATGATTTCCAATCCCGAGAATGCTTCGTTTTATAAGAATTCAATTAAAGTATTTTCTGTCTATGCTCTCTCTATTATTCTAAAAACAAATTTTATCTACCCCCCAATCCTTTTTATATTTTCTAAAGACAAAAATATCCCTTAAGTAAACCCTGTCTCTGTGGGATCGACTCGTACTTGCACCCGCTATATTACAATAGCCCGTGCGCTTGCGGATATAAAATAAACCGTTAGGTTTCGACCGAACAGAAAGCCCCGGAAGCATAACCACCTGGGACCCGTCCTGAAGCACTCTGCGAGTCTCCACCCGCCAATGAGGCACCAACCATCTGATATCTTCAGTCTGGCGACCCGCCATCCAACGCTCCCACGAGCCCTGATCATCAAAATCTACATCAACACCTCTCCTGGCAAAAGTCCAAGGCTCGATCATATCGAGGTTTCCCAAAGAACCCCCAAACGCTCCATCGCCCACAGGGTCAAGAGAAACGGGCCGCCCCGCGCATGTACCGCCGTCCGTAGCTAATCTGCCGAGAGCATGAAAAGTCTCCCCAAGAATCAAAGGAACGACATCTCGCCTGTGCGACAGCCGAACGACAACATCCAGCAGAGACCGATGGCAGATCCCAAAGGAATAGACCATGAACAGGGTGCCAAACATACAAAGTGCAAAGGCATCCCAATAGGCATCATCCACCAAACCTAGGCCCCTAAATCTGTCGGGAAGACCGGAAATATCGAGATGATCGGGACCGCGGATCATACCTTGCGGGAAAGATGAAGGAGGACGCACAATCTGTCAGCAAAAGAAGCCCCTCCGGGCAAAGGAACCGCTATCTCTTCCACCTCCGGACCTCCAAGCAAGGCCCGAAATTCTTCGACAGTCGGAACAATCTCGTTGAAGGAAAGGCAAAAGACATGCCTTCTAGTATCCCAAAACGAAGAAGAAGCTCTTAAGAGGTCATAATCCGGAACCAATTCTTTGAGAGACCACAAGCATCGTACCTTGTACCTTTCTTCAAAGAATGATCTTCTCTCGTGCATGATCTCCCTACACCACTCCTTGAACTTTTCAAAGAACAACATTTGCCTTTCTTTGGACAATTTTGGAGAATTTTTGGCCATTTCCATGGTTTTCCTCTCTTTCTCCCGAAAATGGTCGTTGACTGGAGGTTGAAGAGGATATTCGAATTTGAAATAAAGCAAGACCAGGTCTGAACTAAAATTAAAGGACATGTCGAAACCGCCCCTATCCGCGCGGATGAGTTTGCCAAAAAAAATAATCTGCAAGTCAAGCCTACACCAAAAGAGGAATATTCCGTCCCGGTTGCTCGAAACTTGTGCAAAAACCTCCCCAAACCAGTCCATATACCAAACACCCTTGCAAAAAAAAAAAAAACCAAGGCTCATGCAACACTGCATTCATATTGCATTGCATTCATAAAATAAAATCCTAAATTATTACATTCCAAAAAATAGAGTGTGCATAAAAAAAAAAAAACAAACAAACATAAATAAAATCCTAAATTATTACATCCAAAAAAAAATGTGCATAATCTGTACAAATCTAAATCTCAAAAAAAAAATCAATCGGAGTCTCCAGCGCCCGATGTCTCCCCCCGGCCCCTCTTGCGACTCGGGCCCGCCTCCTCAGAGCCCCGAAAATCTCGAGCTCGAATCGTCCTCGTCTCCGCAAAGAGGCTCATCAGACCAACCGGCACGCTCGATAGGGCAAGCCGAGATCTGCGAAAAATCGTACCCGAAGGTGAAGGCGTCGGACTCCTGCACGTACGAAGACGACCCGCCATGCTGCCAAACGTGTCCCCGCCCGTGTGGATCCCCGAGAATGACGTGATCCGAAGGCAACACCGCACGAGGATCAAGGAGAGGAGACAAAGGAGTCTCTGAGGAAGTCTCCGAGCGAATAGGGAAGCCTCCCGTCGACGGGCGCCGGCCGTGGTCGCCTCGCTCTAGCTCGAGGAGCCCCGCAAGCGACCATCCTCCTAATGAATCTCTTGGCCCCGATCACTTGCTTCGTCGGCTTCTCGACGACCACCTCCGAAAACCGCACAAAAGCAAAAGCGTCAAAAAAAAAAAAAAAAAAAAAGAGGTGATGCTAAAGATGATGAAACAAAGGAAAGAAAAGAAGGGGAAAAGGTGAAACCATACCTTCATACTCGGACGAGGCCGGAAAGCTCGTGGAAGTCGCTCGGGCCGAGGGATGCACCCTCAATCGGACCCCATCCTGGATATAGGAAAAATCCGTCCGAGGGTATCGCGGGATCCCAAGCCCCTCCCTATCCAGAACCCGAGGCATCCTCGGCCTCCTCAAGACGAATGTCGCATACGGCTCAATCGCCACGAAGTCCGAGAAGTGCCGACCTGCTCGGTAATCATCCCAGTCACGGACCGATCGCTCGGGTGCATCATATCGGCGGGAGGCTCCACCGGTGTCCTCAAAGGCGAGTTCACGCCATGCTTGGCGCGTCACCCTCTCTCCCGAGATAATAGGCATCGCAGGTCGACCCCTCAAAATCCTCCGCCGCACCGTCCGGATCTCGGCGCCCTTCACCGCGCTACCTCAAAGCGATCCCGTGGGAAGAATATCATCCCTCATCTGTCTCGGCCTCCGTCAAAGGAAGGCAATCCGCGTACTCGAGAGTCGTACGCCCCCTGGAGCTTATCTTCTCCCGGCATGCTTAGACCAAGACTGCATGGCCGGATACGCCCAACGTACTCCGCCGCCGCGCCACACCGTGACGTGGAAAAACTCCAACGCCCATACCTGCGAAAGGTAAAAATCCAATCAATCCGGTGCAAATAAAAGTGTGTGCTCAAAAGAAGAGAGGGAAAGCAAAAAGAGAGCTTATACCTCCAGGGCAAACTCGAAGCGAGACAAGGAGCTCACAGCCTTCCCATTGTACCTATCAAGAGCAAAATAAAGCTCGCCGGCCCGGCCTCTCCCCACGAGACATCTCCGGCCGTCTCCACGTCCTCCAAGGACCTCAAGAAGGCAAAGACCGCCGTCCCTCGGCATGCCCAAAGAGGGTGCTCGAAAAGGCAAACCACAAGAAGGCCCCGGCAATCGATCGGCGCCTATCCTCTCCTCCCCACCTCATAACTCGCTATGGTCTCCACGATCTTGCCGTAGACCACGGCATACTCCATCCCCATCCCCTTTTTGGGAATAGGGGAAAATCCCAGAAGAGCCTGCAGATCGGCATCGCTGTAGCCATCCCGCCACTCAATGCTGCGTCCATTAAAGGACAGACCCGTGATCGCAGCGTAATCGGAGGGCGTAACCGTAGCCTCGCCCCAGAAGAAGTGGAAGGTGTGGGTCGCGTCCCACCGGTCGCGCGCAGCAAACATCAAGCCCTTGCTCTTAGGGAACTTGACCAGTCCCCTCAAGCACTCGACGAACTCCCGAGCCCCGTCTCGACAACAATCTGTCTCGGACTCGCAAAGCTCCTCGGCCCGCATCAGGAAGCCGATCCCACAAGTCAATCACAGACTCCACCGATCCTCGAGTCTTCATCTTGTTCAGCTGCTCCGTCACAAAACGGTTTCCGCCCTGTAAAAAAAAAAAAAGAGAAAATGTCAAAAAGATTGCATTTGCATTTACATTAAAAAAAAAAAAATTCGACAGCATAACAGCATACAATGAGCATAGCCCCATTTTTCTCGCATGAAAGAAAACAATTTTCAGCAAGTCCCAATGCATTCAAAAAAAAAAAGATGCATTCCTACGGAAGTAAAAACTCCGTCCCATTTTCAACAAAAAAAAATGCATACATGCATATCATCCATCTTACATGCAACGGGAGGAAAAATCCGTCCCACTTTTCAAAAAATACATATCCTAAACATACATACAGCCCATATTGGCAAAATGCCCATTCTTTCCAAACAAAATGCATGCATTGCATCATTCATCAACATCAATATTCAATTTCAAAAAAAAAAAAATCATCATCAACATATCAATATTCAATTTCAAAAAAAAAAAAAAAAAAAAAAAAAAAAAAAAAAAAAAATCATCATCAACATGCAAAGCATCAAAATCAAAATTCAAAGCCAAGAATATCAATCATTCGAATTTTCAAAAAAAAAAAAAAAATTCAAAAATCACCCAAAATTTTCAAACAAGAAATCAACAAAGGGATCAAAGGGTTTCAAAGTATACCGTTCGGAGATTCGAATCCGAAGCCCAATGTTGCCAAGCATCGGGGTAATGCTCCTCCGCAACCGATTGCGAAAGATTGTAATGCCTCCTCATCCGGACGAGCTCCAATCGCCTCTCCGCTACCGGGCCACGTCCTTGGCCTTGAAAAGCGCCTTCCCCGTGTTCCATTGCTCAAAAAATCGAAGAAATCGGAAGATTTTTGAAGCTTTTTGGCCAAAAATGGCGGATTTACAGAATTTTCTCTCTCTCTCTCTCGTAATTCTCTGCAAAACTGAATGGGGAAGAAGAAAAGGGCGTTGGCCCTAATTAATACCCCTGGTTTTCAAACCCTATCCGCGCGGATAGGATTGCAAGGGTCAAAATGACCCTTTTGCCCCTTAAAATTTCAGGACTCTGCAATTCAGTCCCCAACCTGACAGAGTTAACCAAAGTTAACCAAAGTCAGCCCCTTGTCAAGAAAATCTTCCCCGGCAGTAAAACGTAAGACCGAGTGCCCCGAGAAAGATAACGGATCCCGTATCTTTCATCAAAATTACCCCCGGCAGTCAAACGTAAGACCGAGTGTCCCGAGAAAGATAACGAAATCTCGTATCTTTCATCAAAATCCTTCCCGGCAGTCAAACGTAAGACCGATTTCCCCGAGAAAGATAACGGATCCCGTATCTTTCATCAAAATCATCCCCGACAGTCAAACGTAAGACCGAGTGCCCCGAGAAAGATAACGGATCCCGTATCTTTCATCAAAATTACCCCCGGCAGTCAAACGTAAGACCGAGTGCCCCGAGAAAGATAACGAGATCCCGTATCTTTCATCAAAATTACCTCCGGCAGTCAAACGTAAGACCGAGTGCCCCGAGAAAGATAACGAGATCCCGTATCTTTCATCAAAATTACCCCGATCAAACGTAAGACCGAGTGCCCCGAGAAAGATAACGAGATCCCGTATCTTTCATCAAAATTACCTCCGGCAGTCAAACGTAAGACCGAGTGCCCCGAGAAAGATAACGAGATTCCGTATCTTTCATCAAAATTACCTCCGGCAGTCAAACGTAAGACCGAGTGCCCCGAGAAAGATAACGAGATCCCGTATCTTTCATCAAAATTACCTCCGAGCCAAACGTAAGACCGAGTGCCCCGAGAAAGATAACGAGATCCCGTATCTTTCATCAAAATTACCCGGTCAAACGTAAGACCGAGTGCCCCGAGAAAGATAACGAGATCCCGTATCTTTCATCAAAATCTCCCTACAGTCAAACGTAAGACCGAGTGCCCCGAGAAAGATAACGAGATCCCGTATCTTTCATCAAAATTACCCCTAGCCAAACGTAAGACCGAGTGCCCCGAGAAAGATAACGAGATCCCGTATCTTTCATCAAAATCTCCCCCACGGCCAAACGTAAGACCGAGTGCCCCGAGAAAGATAACGAGATCCCGTATCTTTCATCAAAATTGTCCCCGGCAGTCAAACGTAAGACCGAGTGCCCCGAGAAAGATAACGGGATCCCGTATCTTTCATCAAAGTCTTCCCCGGCAGTCAAACGTAAGACCGAGTGCCCCGAGAAAGATAACGAGATCCCGTATCTTTCATCAAAATCATTCCCCGGCAGTCAAACGTAAGACCGAGTTCCTCTAGAAAGATAACGAGATCCCGTATCTTTCATCAAAATCATTCCCCGGCAGTCAAACGTAAGACCAAGTGCCCTGAAAAGATAACGAGATCCCGTATTTTTCATCAAAATCATCCAACGGCAGTCAAACGTAAGACCGATTTCCCAGACAAATACGTCTGATTTTCCCCAGCAAAGGCTAACGAAATCCCCAGCAAAGTTAACGGAATCCCAAAAGCCAACGGAATCTCGAGTAGTACTCGAACTACGAAAGGGCTTGATTCCCACTAGGGATACGTAGGTAGCCTGTCATTAGGTCCAGCCCCTCGACCAAAACGGTCACCCTATCCTTCGGCAGCAGACGAAGTCCACCGAAAGGCCATTTCAAATCAAGGTTCGAGGCACCTAAAACGCCATCTCCAAGGTCCGAGGCACCTAAAAAGCCATCTCCAAGGTCCGAGGCACCTAAAACGCCATCTCCAAGGTTCGAGGCACCTAAAACGCCATCTCCAAGGTTCGAGGCACCTAAAACGCCATCTTCAAGGTTTGAGGCACCTAAGACGCTATCACTAGAAAAACGATAAATCACAAAAATCCCCAGCAGAGCGGATACCCGTCAGACCAAAAATGGTCATTCCTATCCCCAGCAGAGCGGATAGCCATCAGACCAAAAATGGTCATCTCTTATCCCCAGCAGAGTTTCTTTCCAGTAACCGACTGTAGAACTCGCTCATCAGGTTCGAGGCACCTAAAACGCCATCATCTCCAGGGTCAAAGACCCGAACTACGACTGGCTTGATTCCCATTCGGGATACGTAGATAGCCTATCGCTAGGTTCAGCCACCCGATCACTCGATCATCCTGCCAAATATGGAGCCTTACTCTTATCGACGACCCCGCTTCCTTCGACAGCGCCGTCGCCGAGGGGCTACTGTAAGTGCTCCAATTTGAGCTTGTTAGAATTTTCGTTAGAAAATTAACGAAAGTTATAACATTTCTAACAATTCCTAACTATCCTAACATTTCTAACAAAGTGAGGGTAAAATGGGCATTGTTATTTAAGGTTAAACCTTAAAAAGAATCTTAAAAAGAAAAACAAAAGAATAAAACCACAAATAGAAATGCTGGAAACATAATCTGGCTGGTCAATTTGAATTTTGAAAAAGATTATTCCTTGTGTCCAAAGCCTGAAGCAGCAATTAATGAACAGTGCACGCGACTGGATCCATCCGCGCGGACATCTTTGCTATTTTCAGAGGGCTATAAATTGAGCCCTCCAGTCACAAAAATAAGGAGGAAGAACACATTTTGCACCGAACCTCTGGCGAAATATAGAGAGAAAACAGTGAGAATTCACAAGAATTGTCACCTTTTTCTCTCCAATCTTTCCCAACTCATACTCATCCACTCACTCTCATATTAAAGCCCTAAACACTCATACACTCAAGCCAAACACTCAAGAACACAAGGAAGATTGGTAAACCCTCCTCCTCCTAACCCTAAATCTCAACCATGCATGCATCTTCAAACTACAAAATGTAGTTCTTTCATCTTCTTGCTCTAGATCTAAGAAGATCACCATGGAAGACCATCTCCATGGATGATCTTCTACAAAGATCAAAATTATTTTTAAGCTTTCTTACTTTCTTGCAAAGAAAACTCATTTTCAAAACCCTAAAAACCATTTTCAAGCATAAAATCTTGATTTCAAAGGATAAAATTCCCCTTCCCAAGCAAATGAAATGCTTAGTCCTAATGTACCCCAAGGATGGTTTGGTATAGTCGATTCACCACTAAAATGTCTAGTGATCACTAACCAAAACCTAGGGAAATGGGGACAAGCATGGATGCAAAACCCCCTTTAAAATCATATTTTCTTTCTTGAGAAGTTGCTGTCCAGTAGCAATTTTCTCAGACCTCAGTCCATGGTCTTAATTTTTGGACACAGATGAACTTGGAATTTGGTATTGACTACAAAATACTTTTTGTAGCCAACATCCAGAGCTTTTCAGAAATATTTTTACCTTATTTTTTGGGTGAGTAAAACTCCTATTTTCAAATTTTCTTTCAGAGGCTAGTTCATCAGCTTCTGAGAATCCAGATCTCATATCTGAGGTTTCCAGAAGGTTTTGACCCCTCAAATCTTCTCCAAAATGGAAAATTCCTTCGCACAAACTTTATTTAAGGTGTCTAGAACAACTTTCATTCTCTGAGTTTATCCAGATTATGAAGTTTTAAGACCCTTGAATCCCTTTTAAAATCAAAGGTCCGCTGCCTTTTTCATTCTGGCAGAAATGGCTCTCAACTTCAAAAGGTCTTTTGAGTACCAAATCTCAATCCAAAAATCTTCCAAAAAATCATGGGATTAGTTTAAAGTCTTAAAAAGATATCCCAATTTTTACTTTTCTGAGTTTCAACTTATTTTGGCCAAAACACACACACACACACACACAAAAATGATTTTCAGCTTGGAAGACTCGTTTTTACGAGGCGCGTCGGGTGCACACTAACGTCCTTCCCGACGCGTAACATGACCTCCGAACCTAAATCTCTGATCTCGGGCTTTTTTCAAAGTTTTGGCCCTCAAAATTAAAATGGCGTGGCGACTCCGTTTTTCCGGTTTTATTTGGTTTTTCAAAGAAACGCAAAAATCGAATTTTTCCCGCGAATGGCAACATCATCACAGTTAGTCGAGTTATCTTCGGCAACACCTCCGTTAGTCGAGTTATCTTCGGAAACGCCCCCGCCTCTGTTAGTCGAGTTTATCTTCGGCAATGCCTCCGTTAGTCGAGTTTACCCTCGACAATGCCTCCGCTAGTCGAGTCTACCTTCAACAACGAAAATGCGGTGGAAGGTCCATTCGTTTGACCACTCTTTTCCCCCGTAAGACCTGAACTACGACCAGCTTGATTCCCACTTGGGATACGTAGGAATCCTTTCGTTAAGGATCCAGCCATCCGACCACCTCGGTCACCTCCTCTCCCATCTAGGTAAAACTTTGCCAGATTGGGATCCTCACTTTGTCGACAACCCCACTTCCCCTGGAAGTACCGTCACCAAGGGGCTACTGTAAGTGCCCCAATCTGGGTCGTTAATGTTCCGTTAACCCAAATTAATGATTTATAATCATTTAGGGGAATTTTGGACATTATTTTGATAATTTGAATGAGGAAGGACCTCTTAGGAATAAAAAAATGGACAAATACCTCGCTGGAAATATGTCATTCCCAATAAATAAGGAATATTGACCATTTGCAAATAGCCAAAACTGCTTTCTGCAACAACCAGGCACGCTGCAGATCCCATCCGCGCAGATGAGATTGTGCCTACAATCTCATCCACGCGGATAAGATTGTCACCCAGCCAACCTATAAATACAGCCCTTCTCCCTCAGTTTTAACAAGCCAAAAAATATGAATTGCTACTGTTACTCTGTCAAAATCCATTTTACACTCCCACAACCCAATTCAACACCAAATTCAACACCAAATCCACCCCAAAACCACTCCTAACCCTTTGAAACCTTCAAACCCTAAACACAAGCCCAAGAAACATTGGTAAAACCATTGTTCTTCCTTACTCAAAACTCATTCATACATACATTTTCATACATAAATGTTGTAGAGTGGTTGTTCTTACTTGTTGTTTGGCTCCCCTTTCCCTTTTGTCCCAAGGATCCACGAGGATCTCCATGGAATCAATTTCCATTGATGATCTTCTAAAGGGATCCACATTCTCCTTTACTTTCATGTTATCCCCCATTTCCCTTTTAAATTACTTGTCCTTGTTTGTTTATTTGACCTAAAGTATGGTCATCTTGGAGTCCATCTCCATAGATGACCACTTTAAATGGTCCACATTATTTACTTCCTTGCAAATCCCCCTCCCTAGTCTAAGATGATCACCTTGGAACTCTTTCCTTGGATGAAAATCATCTAGACTCACAAAATAGGTCACACAAGATATATAAGATACACTTGAGTATAGGTCTCAAGGATGGTCTTCTTATGACTACCTTAGAGATCTTCCTCTAAAATTGATACATCTTGACCTAACTCTCTTGTTAAATTATGTTTCATGTCAAAATCCCCCTTGTCCCTAGCAAATGAAATGTTTACAAAGTCCTAATGTACCCCGGGGATGGCTTGATTAAGTGGATTCATCACTTATGACCACAAATAAAAGTCTAGGGAAAGAGAGGACAAAACATGAATGCCAAAAATCCAAGCATTTCCTTTATTTTCTGCTTTCAGTTACATTTTCAGTTAAGTCCTGTAAATCCAGTTAAGTTTTTGGAAATTACAGTGACTAAATTGGAAACTGTAAAAAATATTGACACTGCAGGCCCATCCACGTGGATAAGACTGCACTACAGTCTCATCCACGCGGATGACAATGTCATCTGCAAACAGTTTTCCAGTTTTCTGTTATTTTCAGTTTAATCACTGTTTTCAAATTTTTTTCCAGTCCAGTCCTTTGTGTTTCTGTTATTTCCAGAAAACCCCTTTTTTCAAAGTCTTTTTTCAAACACACACATACACACACATAAAAAGTTTCAAGTGAGGAAGACTCGCCGTACGAGGCATTCCGGGTGCACGCCAAAACATCCATCGCGAGTGTAACGTGACCTCCGAACTCATTTTCTCTAATTTTAGGCATTTTTTAAAGTTTTGGCCCTTTAACTAAAAACGGTGAGGCGACTCCGTTGATTTTTTTTTAAAAAAAAATCGGGTACATCACACCTTGTCAGATGTTGTCCTTGTCCGCGCTGATGAGATTGTAGCCTCAATCTCATCAACACGGATAAGATTGTCACCTAGTCAAAAAAATTTCTGACAGCAGTAAAAACTGTTGTCTCAAAATGAGGAAATATTTTCCCAAACAGCCAAGCAGCAGAAAAGTTTCCCATTCCCCATTTTTCCATCCAAAATCCCAACAAAGATTCATTTCAAAATCCCACATAAAACACCAAATCGGGCTCATGCAGCTTGCATTCAGTACAGAATTAGCCAAACAAAAATACAAAAAAAATAGTGAAATAAAATGTATTAACCTAGTTATTACATTCCAAAAAAAAAACAATGTGCATAAAATGTATATGTTTTCTCTCTCACTCTGCCCTAACAGGTACAATCACTCGCTATCAGTAAGAATCGCTGTCTGAATCAGGAACGGGATCTTCCTCCCTAGAGATCTCCTTGTCGCGCCTCTGAACCCTCTGTTGAGCCGTGCTCGGTCCTTTCGCAGCTGCCTCTGGGAAAGCCATCCCCGGCTCTACGTCATCCTGCTCAACTTCCGAGTAGGTGTCCTCAGGATCAGCAGGCACGCCTCGATACGGCACCCCGATATCGGCAAAGAAGTCGTATCCAAAGGAGAAGGCGTCATAGCTCTGGTCATACGTCCCCTGAGTTTGCAAGGGAGTCCCGTAATCTCCCTGCGACTCGAAGGCACCGTAACCTCCGCGGTGCAAAGAGGAGCCCTCGCCAGCCCCGCCCTGTACGTAGCTCGGCCCCTCCATGCCCCTGAAGATGATGTGGTCCCGGGAAAGCTCCACGCTCCTGTCCATGTAGGGAGAAGGAGAAATGTCCACCGACTCTCTGGGCTGGGTGCGAGGAGTCTCCATGGACCTCCTGCCTGGCATAGGCCCACTGGCTAGAATAGGTGACCTCTCTCTCTCGCAGAGGCACTAGGCGCTAGTCGCGACACCCTTTCGGAACCCCGAGCATTCCCCCGCGTCACGAGGTTGCGAATGAACCTCTTAGCCCCGATGACTTGACGCAAAAGCCGATCCACAACCCGGGACGAGTACTGCAAAGAAGAAACGAAAGCATAAAAAAAACAGTCGAAGCAATAGCATAAGAAGTACAAAGACTAAGTAATCAGAACGCGATCAGCACATACCTGAGCATTCGATCGAGGCCGGAAAGCTTGCGGTGTCAACTCTGGGATGGGTATATGCGCCCTCATCCTAACCCCCTCCTGGGTATACGAGAAGTCAGCTCGAGGGATCCTCACGACCGAACTCCCTTCCTTTGCCAACACCTGAGGCGTCCTCAGCATGCATCACACAAATGCCAGATAAGGCTCCTGAGTGACATACTCCATGGCGGGCCGCCCAGCCCTGAACCACTGCCAGTCCGCCGACCCTTTCCGAGGATACATCATGTCAGCCGGAGGCTCAGCCGGCGCCATAGAAACTATCCCTAAACCGTGCTGCCTCGGCACCGCCCAGCTGATCAACCTCAAACCAATCCCAAGGTTAAAAATTAACCCTATCACTGGTCTACGCCGTCAAAAATGGTACCATGTCAGTGTACCTCACCTTTTTCCTAGTCCTGCTAGTCCTCTTCACTCGGGCATCCTTCGTCCACTAAAGCATAGTCAGGTATGAAAAAGCCTCCCCCCAAGACATGATCCCACAGGGCACATCCAAAGATCTCCAAAGCCCAGACCTGCATCCGACAAAGAAGGCCCATCAATACCAAAAGTGCATACACAATATGTACAAAAGAAAAAAAAGAGAAGAAGGAGAGAGTATGCCTCCAACGGGAACTCAAAGCAGGTCAGAGAGGTGGACGCCTTCCTGCTATATTTGTCCAAAGCGAAGTACAATTCCGCCAGTTCTGCCTCTCTCCAGGCATACTCGTCTATTCTGTCAATATCCGCCAAAGACCCCAGCAAGACGAACATAGCTGTGCCCTCAGCGTGCCCAAACAAAGTGCTAGAAAGGGCAAACCACAAGAAGCAGCGAGTGATCTGCTCAGCCGAGATGGTCTGGTCCCCTCCCTCATACTGAGCTAACTTATCGGTCAACTTCGCATCCACCACGGCATACTCCATGCCCATTCCCTTCCTCGGCATGAGAACAATCCCCAGCAGATCCATTAGCTCCGTGTTCGTGTACCCGTCGTGCCACTCCAAGCTAAGCCCCTTGAAAGACAGGCCAGTGATAGCGGCATAGTCAGTGGGGGTCACGGTAGCCTCCCCCCAAAAGAAGTGGAACGCGTGGGTAACGTCCCACCAGTGCTCAATCAGCGCCAAATAAAGCCCCTTGCTCTTATGAAACCCCGCCACTCCTCTCAAGCACTCGATGAAACCATAAAGGTTAGAAGCCACCACGAGCTGGCGTGGATTCCTATAACCCTCCCTACCAGCTGTGGGCAGGGCATCCCAAAGCCTGACTACTGCCTCCACGGACCCCGAGTCTTTAGCTTGTCCAACTTGCGTTGGATGACATCCGATCTCCCCTGAAAGTAAGCACGGTGCAAGTACGTCATCAAAATTGCAAATATGACACAAACACAAAACAGAAAAGAAAGAAATAAACTCCGTCCCATTTTCGGACACATTTTTCTACATGCATCTTTTCTCACATCCAGTTACCATGTTATCAAACATGCATTCACAAAAGGGAGTTTTCATCAAAAATCTATTTTGAAAGAGTCTGTCCCAATTCGGCAAATTTGTACCCACTTTACAAAAACAAGTTTTCAAAATTTCTTATGCAAGAGTCCGTCCCAAATTCGGCAAATTTGTATCCACTTTACAAAAACAAGTTTTCATCACAAAAATATCTTATGAAAGAGTCCGTCCCAAATTCGGCAAATTTGTACCCACTTTACAAAAACATGTTTTCATCAAAATCTCTTATGCAAGAGTCCGTCCCAAATTCGGCAAATTTGTACCCACTTTATTTTTATAAATCTAGCATACATGCATATTTTCTCACATTCAGTCATCATGTTATCAAACATGCATTCAAAAAACAAGTTTTCATCACAAAAAATCTCTTATGCAAGAGTCCGCCCCAAATTCAGCAAATTTGTACCCACTTTATTTTCACATTATGCAAACACCCATATTTTTCATAAACAAATTGCATATTCCTTCTACCCATGCCTTCAATTAAACATACGCATCATCAATTTCGTATTTCAGCGGCAAATCAACAAAAGTCCCAAATTTTGGCATTCAAGCCCTAAATCTAGCATGAACCAATTTTGATAAAAAAAATTGACAAAATTGAGTGTCATACCATGCGAAGATCCTCATTGGTGGCCCAATGTTGCCACATATCCGGGTAAAACTCATCGTTCATCGATTGTGAGAGCGTGTAATGGCGGTGCATCCTCGTCAATTCAAGCCTCTTCTCCGCGACCTCTCTACTCACCCAACCTCGGCAGACTACATTAGCTCCTCCCTCTCGCTCCATAGCCTCGATTTCAAAGGATTCGGCAAAGGAATTGGACAACAATGGCGTGTTTCTCTCTCCTTTTTCTCTCTTTTTCTCGGCTGTTGTTTGAAAAATTAGGAAGACAACAGAAACGTCTGTTTTAATCTTTGAACCCGCCGCCCTGCTGATCTGGTCCGCGCGGATAAGATTGCAGGGTGAAATCCCTGTTGTGCCCTTTTAATTCCTGGCACTCTGCATTCAGACCCCCAGTTTAACAGAAAGTTAACAGGAGTTAACTTCTTCAACAAAACTTAACGGAAGCCCATTCCCTTCCTCGTTTTTAACTCCGGCCTTCAAAGTAAGCCCGTCCTCCTTCACCAAAACTTAATGGAAGCCCATTCCCTTCCTCGTTTTTAACCCCGGCCTTCAATGTAAGCCCGACCACTTCACCAAAACTTAACGGAAGCCTATTCCCTTCCTCGTTTTTATCCCCGGCCTTCAACGTAAGCCCGACCTATTCACCAAAACTTAACGGAATCCCATTCCCTTCCTTATTTTTAACCCCGGCCTTCAACGTAAGCCCGACCTCTTCACCAAAACTTAACGGAAGCCCATTCCCTTCCTCATTTTAAACCCCGGCCTTCAACGTAAGCCCGACCTCTTCACCAAAACTTAACGAAAGCCCATTCCCTTCCTCGTTTTTAACCCCGGCCTTCAACGTAAGCTCGACCTCTTCAACAAAACCTAACGAAAGCCCATTCCCTTCCTCATTTTCAACACCGGTCGTCATCGTGAGTCCGTACGAAGAATACATATCCCCAACAGATAAACCCCGACAGTTATTGCAAGCCCGAGTTTTCCCCAGCCGAGCAACAATGCAAGTCTGCGGTGATAAATAGCGCCTCCGTTAGTCGAGTCATCTTCGGCAACGCCTCCGTTAGCTGAGTTATCCTTCGGCAACGCCTCTGTTAGTCGAGTTATCTTCGGTAACGCCTCTGTTAGTCGAGTCTACCTTAGGCAATGCCTCCGTTAGTCGAGTCTACCTTCGGCAATGCCTCCGTTAGTCGAGTTATCTTCGGCAACGTCCCCGCCTCCGTTAGTAGAGTTATCTTCGGCAACGCCCCCGCCTCCGTTAGTCGAGTTTATCTTCGGCAATGCCTCCGTTAGTCGAGTTACCTTCGGCAACACCTCCGTTAGTCGAGTTTACCTTCAGCAACGCCTCCGTTAGTCGAGTTATCTTCGGCAATGCCTCCGTTAGTCGCGTCTACCTTCGACAACGCCTCCGTTAGTCGAGCTATCTTTGACAACGCCTCCGTTAGTCGAGTCTACCTTCGGAAATGCCTCCGTTAGTCGAGTTATCTTCGGCAACGTCCCCGCCTCCGTTAGTCGAGTTATCTTCGGCAATGCCCCCGCCTCCGTTAGTCGAGTTATCTACGGCAACGCCTCCGTTAGTCGAGTTATCTTCGGCAACCCCTCTGTTAGTCGAGTCTACCTTCAGCAACGCCTCCGTTAGTCGAGTTATCTTCGACAACGTCCCCGCCTCTGTTAGCCGAGTTATCTTCAGCAATGCCTCCATTAGTCGAGTTTACCTTCGGCAACGCCACCATTAGTCAAATCTACCTTCGGCAACGCCTCCATTAGTCGAGTTATCTTCGACAATGAAAATGCGGTGGGAGGTCCATTCGTTTGACCACTCCTTTCCTCCGCAAGACCTGAACTACGACCGGCTTGATTTCCACTTGGGATACGTAGGAATCCTTTAAAAGGGTCCAGCCATCCGACCACCTCGGTCACCTCCTCACCCATATAGGTAAATATTTGCCTTGGGATCCTCACTTTATCGATGACCCCACTTCCCCTGGAAGTACCGTCGCCAAGGGGCTACTGGAAGTGCCCCAATATGGGTCATTAATGTTCCGTCAGCCCAAATTAATGATTTATAATCACTTAGGGGCATTTTGGACATTATTTTGACAATTTGAATGGGGAAGGACCTCTTAGGAATAAAAAAATGGACAAATACCTTGCTGAAAATATGTCATTCCCAATAAAAAAGGAATATTGATCATTTACAAACAGGCAAAACTGCTTTCTGCAGCAACCAGGCACGCTGCTGATCCCATCCGCGCGAATGAGATTGTGCCTACAATCTCATCCACGCGAATAAGATTGTACCCCAGCCAACCTATAAATACATCCCTTCTCCCTCAGTTTTAACAAGCCAAAAAAATACGAATTCCTGTTGTTACTCTGTCTAAATTCACCTTCAAACAGCCCTTTACACTCCCACAACTCAAATTCCACACCAAATTCAACACCAAATCCACTCCTAACCCTTTGAAGCCTTCAAACCCTAAACACAAGCCCAAGAATCATTGGTAAAACCCTTTTTCTCCCTTCTCAAACTCCTTCATTCATACATACATTTTCATACATAAATGATGTAGAGTGGTTGTGTTTACTTGTTGTTGGATTTCCCTTTCCCTTTTGTCCCAAAGATCCCAGAGGATCTCCATGGAATCCATTTCCATGGATGATCTTCTAAAGTGATCCACATTCTCCTTTACTTTCATGTTATCCCCCATTTCCCCTTTTACATTACTTGTCCTTGTTGTTTACTTGACCTAAAGTATGATCATCTTAGAGTCCATCTCCATGGATGACCACTTTAAATGGTCCACATTATTTACTTCCTTGCAAATCCCCCTTCCTAGTCTAAGATGCTCACCTTGGAACTCTTTCCTTGGATGAAAATCATCTAGACTCACAAAATAGGTCACACAAGATATATGAGATACACTTGAGTATAGGTCTCAAGTATGGTCTTCATATGACCACCTTAGAGATCTTTCTCTAAAGTTGATACATCTTGACCTAACTTTCTTGTTAAATTACTTTTCATGTCAAAATTCCCCTTGTCCCTAACAAATGAAATGTTTGCAAAGTCCTAATGTATCCCCGTGATGGCTTGATTAAGTGGATTCATCACTTATGACCACTAATCAAAGTCTAGGGAAAGAGAGGACAAAACATAGATGCCAAAAATCCAAGCATTTCCTTCATTTTCTGCTTTCAGTTACATTTCCAGTTAAGTCCTGTAAATTCAGTTAAGTTTGTGGAAATTACAGTGACTAAATTGGAAACTTTAAAAAAGATATTGACACTGCAGGCCCAACCGCGCGGATAAGATTGCACTACAGTCTCATCCACGCGGATGACATTGTCATCTGCAAACAGTTTTCCCAGTTTTCTGTTATTTTCAGTTTAGTCATTGTTTTCAAACTGTTTTCCAGTTCAGTCCTTTGTGTTTCTGTTATTTCCAGAAAACCCCCCTTTTTCAAAGTCTTTTTTCAAAACACACACACACAAAAAAAGTTTCAAGTTTGAAAGACTCTTCATACGAGGCATTTCGGGTGCACGCCAAAACGTCCATCCCGGAGTGTAACGTGACCTCCGAACTCATTTTCTCTAAATTTTTTTTAAAGTTTTGGCCCTTAAACTAAAAACGGCGTGACGACTCCGTTGATTTTTTCAAAAAAAAAAAAATCGGGTACATCACACCCCTCTGCAATATATATCCTCCGTCCTGTGATTTCCGTCCAACTCTAAGAGCATGATTAATGGTGAACGAAATTTCGTACACCAACGAAATTTCGTTCATGGCAATTAGTGGTGAATGAAATTTCGTTCATGAGTTTCGTTCATTTCATGAACGAATTCGTGAGCGAAAATTTCGTTCATGGCTATAATGACTATATGTATATTTTGTAATTTTGACATTTTTGAAATTATATTATTGAAATAAAAATATTAAAAATGTTTATAATTTTTTTTCTCTATAAATAGAGTCTAATCTATAGTATAAATAAGACCATGCCATGAACAGTTGAATGAACAGTACCAAATGTCAAATTTTCCATTTTGCTCTCACTAAATTGTCCATTTCCCATTTTGCCATTTTAAAAAAAAAATTAATTAAAAAAAAAATAGCGCGTGTCCTCGGACACGGACTTTTACTAGTTTTATAATATTTGACATAATTGATACAAAAAAAAAATGGGCATACGGATTAAGGAAAAGTAAGAGAGAAAAAGTGGAGAGAGAATGTTGTGAGTGTAAAAGTAAAATAGGAGAGAGAATGAGTGGAAGAAATAGTTAGGAGAGAGAATGTTGTGAGTGTAAAAGTAAAATATGAGAGAGAATGAGTGGGATAAATAGTGAAGATTTCCTTCCATTTTAGGCAGTATCAATTTGGTGTGGGACGGACCAAAAAGGAAATAAGTATCAATTGGTGTGGGACGGAGGGAGTATACTCCCTCCGTCCCATTAATAACTTCACTTTTTGCCATTTTGGGTGTCTCATTGAAAGCTTCACCTTTCCTTTTTTGGCAAAGAATCTTTACTATTCCCTCCACTCATTCTCTCTCCTACATTATTTTAATACTCATAACACCATTATAATTTATTATTCTCTCCACTCATTCTCTCTCCTATTTTCAAATTTCTCTCTCCTATTTTCAAATTACACTCACAACATTTTTTCTTTCCACCCATTTTCTTAATTTGCGTTCCGGAGCCAAAATGGTGAAGGAAATAATGGGACGGAGGGAGTATTTGATAAAATTTTAATTTTTTATATATTTAAATTTTCTCTTGCGTCAAACGACGTCGTTTAGATCAAAATTTCAAAAACATTCATTTTTTCCCCTATTTATTAGGGCGTTTGTGTGTTGTATTTTAATTTTTAATTTTCATGAGTGTAATGTTTTAAATTATCATAATTTAGCGTTTATTTATGAGTGTTTAATTTTTTTAAATTATGCAATTAAGTAAAATAATAAAAAAATTATATTTATTGTTAATGATGTTAATAAAAAATAATACTCCCTCCGTCCCATTAGTATTAGCACAAACACTGTTTGCGCGGGAATTAAGGAATATGATATTTTAATAAAATATTGTGAGTGTAAAAGAATGAGTGGAGAGAGAATGAGTGGAGGGTGTAATAAATTATAATGGTGTTGTGAGTATTAAAATAATGTAGGAGAGAGAATGAGTGGGATTGGGTGAATATTTTATTAATATAAAGTTTCCTTTTTGGGAGTGTGCGGATATTAGCGGGACGCCCAAAAAGGAAAGTGTGCTAATATTAGCGGGACGGAGGGAGTATTTATTAATGTATATTACCAAACTACCCTTACTTAGAGAAGCAGCGCAATTTCGTTCACGTGTTTCATTCATTAATCAAGAAAGTGTTGAAAATTTTGTGGTCTTTTTTTTTTTTTTTGTCTTATTTGTTTGTGTTATAAAGAAATCGTAGTGTGATTGGACAAGGATAGAATCTCTCTGTTAATGGACATGGGAGAAAATCCCGTTGAGTGAAGGTACGGCGTCGGGTGGTGACAGGCGCCTGTGGGGCCAAGACAGTTGTTGACGGGAAACAAAATCTTTCGACAACTACGGAGTGGATTTTTTCCAACCGCCACATTTTCTTTTCATGCTATTCTTAAGGAAAAACAATTCTGTAAAGACTCCCTTCCTTGTAACTTCCTTCGTCTGTCTTTTTACTTTGAATTTCATGATTAATTCAAATGATTTTTTATTCTATTTTTATGAAAATTTAATTATTATTTTACAAATAAAAAATTGTTATTGATTTACAATTAAGAATACTATCAATCATTATTTTTTAAATATAAAATTATGAACAAAATTCAATTTAATTAATCATAAAAATCAAAGAGAAACTTTTTTTTTGAGATGGAATGAGTATTCTATCCATTTCATAATAACGGTGAGTAAAATTTACTTATAGGAATTTTTGAGTAAATTTACTTTGTTTTTTTTTTTTACGTTTATTACAAAACATTAAGAAATGAATATAATAGTAGAATAAATTGATAATATAATTGTTTAAAACAATAATATTTTTAAAGTTAGAATTAATAATTTTCACTTACTATTTATTTTTTGGGCCCCAAACCACTGGCGGAGCTACAGTTTAGAATGGGGATGAACATACCAAAAGTATCGAGCTGGGCCAAGCAAATAAAACTCAATCCTCAAGCAATTATTGCCACCACTTTCTCGGTGGGCTAGGCCCAATTATCACATGGCCCAAGGCCCATCTATGGATCAGTCGACTTAATTTCATGGTCCGACCTACCAGGTCCCGACCTAACTTAGTCCGACCTTATGATACCAGTCATACTTCGGGTACGATTCAACTCTACCCGTCAGTCAGGTCGACCCAACTCCAAACGTCGACCTCGACCTGCCAATCAAGCGTCGACCCTAAGGTTCTGGTAGCACGTGCTTCTATTCTTTCCATGCTTCGGTTCCCTACAAATCAGGAGTCATTCAGGGCACGATCCCATGACACGTAACTGTCCCTGAAATATCGGAGCTCATGTAGCCCTACCAAATAAACCACCTCCAACAACTATAAATACATTTCCACTACAACGGTTATGAGGTAACTGCAATTTTGTCATTTGAATACTCTTGTTCAATACATTATTAGCTCTCCAATTCATATACTTACTCTCACGCCCGAGGGTCTAAGCCGGAGACATATCCGGCTAGTCGTGGGTTCTGGTTTTCAGGTCAAGGAGTCAGGTGATCAGTCCTGCCACGTGGAGGAAGATTGATAAGCACATTTCCTGCGGCATCAGTTTGGTTCCATTGCCGGGAAACTCTTGCATAGCTTGACCTCGAAGTTCCTTTTCAATCATGACCATGGTAACCCCCGGACGGACATGTTACTGATGCTTCGGATGAATCCAATGAAGTAAATGTCAACACCAACACCAACGCCAATGCAAACACTGGGAATGCTAACTTGCCTCCTCCTCCTCCTCCGCGTCATCACGCAAGGGAAACTCGATCTAATAGCGTTGCTGATGGCGAGGGATTGCCGGACGGGAGGAGGATAGCGACATAGAGGGCAAGGAGCTCCACCTCCTCCAAAGCGTCCAACTGGACAAACGAATGCTGGAAACAGGGCAGGTCCCTCATCGAACCCCCTGAGCAGAAAGGAGATGCTGTTGGAACGAGCATAGATTCTAGCCGAGTTATTAGCAATGAAGGACGCAGAGCAGGCTGACAAAAGGTCTGAAAGGGTAGCCCCCTCTCATGTTTCAAATAGGCAACATGCAAGGAGTAATAGGCCAAATGAAACTGTGGGACAGAACGTCGAGAACAGGATAGTGCAGTGGCCTCAGTCCCTTGTTCATGTCCCAAGTGACGACCTGAGGCCGGCCTCACCGAAGCGAGGAGCGAGAAGCCCAGTCGAACCTGAGGACACAGTTAGAGGCTAATCGAAGCTTGCGTGGTTCGCCTGCCAGGACGCAAAGGTCACATTCCCATAGGGAAAGGAATGGGCCCAGGTCGCCTATAAGAGAGGGTAGGCACAGGTCGCCACCCAGAGAAGATAGGCGTAGATCGCCACCCAGAGATGATAGTTGCAGGTTGCCCCCTAGAGATGACAGGCGCAGTTCGCCAATTCGGTCAGTAAAGTCACCCACTCACAGGGATAGGAGAAGCAAGCAGATAACTCCCCCTAGAAGTGAGGGTCAAAAGTCAAATGATGTTCCCCCTGCTAGAGACGACAGACCTGATGCTAGAGAGTGGCTGCTATGGAAGAAGAAATTTGAGCAGTGGGAAGCTGAAAAGAAAGGTGATACTGGAAAGAACGAACGAGTGGATTTTGCTCTTCGACCCTTATCCAAGGAATTGATTGACCGTCGACCTCCTCCCGGTTTCAGATTGCCTCTCCTGGAGAAGTATTCGGGTGCAACCGATGCTAAAAGCCACATACAGCACCTAGAAGCAACCATGTGCTTTGTCTCCAACAAGGATGACATGATGTGCAAAGCGCTCATCAGCACCCTCACAGGGGCAGCTCTTACATGGTTCAATGGTTTAGCATTGGGGTGCATCTCGACCTGGACCTATATGAGAACAAAGTTTTTGGATCGCTTCTCGACTGCGGGAGCTCGGAAATTGACTGTCACCGATCTCAATAACCTGGTGCAAGGGAAAAATGAAAGCTCAATGACCTACTACACCAAGTTTAAGGAGATGGTCGACAAGATCGAGGAGGACCTCACAGACAGGGAGGTGATAAATTATTTCAGAAGTGGAATTTCCTCGGCAGACATGGACTACGAGCTAAAAGTTCGGACAGTTACTACTCGCCAAGAGTTGTTCGAGAAGGCCTATAATGTAGCATTGGCTGAAGAGAGAAAAGAAAAGAAAAATGGGAAAAGCCCCAAGGTTGAGGTCGCTGATGATAAGAAGGACTCAGCCAAGAACGGGAGAAACAATAAGAATGGAAAGAACAGAACCAGGGCGACAGAGAAAGTGCCCGAAGCTTTCACTCCCCTAGAGGTGAGTCGAACTGAAATAATTAACGTAGTCGAGCTAGCCCCTCCAGCCCCCATGAACCTGGGCAATAAGTTCAGAAGGGACAACAGCAAGTATTGTGATTACCACAAGGATACATGCCATACTACTGAGGATTGTATGAGTTTGAAGCGTATAATCTAGAGGATGGTCGACCAGGGAAGGCTCGACACATACGTTAAAAGGCCTCAGGGAGGCGGAGGTGAGCGATCTGCAGGTGGACATCAGGAACCAAGGCAGCCTAGACTGAATCTGGGCGTTATTACTGAGCAAGCCAGCAATACAGCCATCAAGCATAAGATTTTCAGCTCAACAAAGCCCTATATGTGCCACCAAGGAGCCACGTCAGGGATGAGGTGATTAGCTTTTATCCGAATGAGCTAGCAACTAATATGGCGGCTAGAGAGCAAGTTCTCGTCATCCCAGGACTCATTGACGGATGTATGACGAGTAGACTCTTAGTCGACACGGGGGCCTGCAAGGATATTCTGTTCGATAAAACATTCCAGGAGATGGGTCTATCGAATGAACAGCTCGAACGATATGATGGCAGATTGCAAGGCTTCACCAACCACCGGGTCGATGCCAAAGGACAGATCGAGCTAGATGTTGACCTAGGCCAGCATCCCTACAGGGTCATTTCCAAGGTAAAATTTATTATCATAGATGTGAATAGTGATTATGCTGCTATTCTTGGAATTCCTGGCCAAGTCGCACTTGGAATGGTGGCCTCAATCCCCCATCAACGAGTTAAATTCCCCACACCTGCTGGAGTCGGCTGTGTTCAAGGCACAGCTCGAGCATACCTTGATCACATCCTTCGAGAAAGAAAGAAGAGGGAGCTAGAGATTGAAACTGCTGAAGGATACCTAAAGCTGTCTCAGTCAGTCACCAAAACTACTCGGCTATCTACGATCACCTGCGTAGAGGAGACCTATCGCTCACATGACGAAGTCATGACTGAGTCGACACGTCCCTCCACAACGGTCGAACCAGATACAGTTATGGTCGACCAAGTCCTCATAGGCGACCTATTCCTACAAGTCGACAATAACTCGGGGGCCACCACCAGTAAGATCACAGATGATCTGGATGACATGATAGCTGAGGAAGCTCCATACCTGGGGGCTGAAGAAAGACAGAGGGTTAGAGAAATCATCATTGAGACCCTACAATTCAGAGACGGTCCAGAGCTGGAGGCTGTAGACGAGCTGGAATCAGTAATCACAAACCCTTCCTACCCTGAGCAAAAAATTCAGATTGGAAAACAATTGTCACCTGAAGAAAGGCTAGAGATTATCGAGCTACTCAAGGAAAGCAACGATGTCTTTACATGGCGAGTAGAGGATATGAGGGGGATAAAGGAAGAAGTCGCTGTTCATAGGCTGGAGGTCAACCCGACCATAAACCCCAAACCTCAGAGGTTGAGAAGCTTTGCTCGCGACAAGGAGGAGGCCATTAAACTTGAGGTACAAAAACTTTTGAGTGCAGGTATAATCAAAGAGGCCACACATACAACCTGGCTAGCCAATGTGGTCATGGTGAAGAAGTCAAATGGCAAATGGAGAATGTGCGCCGACTTCACCAATCTCAACCTTGCCTGCCCAAAAGACAGCCATCCCCTCCCTAGAATCGACAAGCTCATTGATTCCATTGCTGGCCACTCCACCCTCAGTTTCCTAGATGCCTATTCAGGCTACCATCAGATCAAGATGCATGAGGATGACACCATGAAGACGGCCTTCCAAGCAGCTGGAGGCATCTATTGCTACACTATGATGCCATTTGGATTAAAGAACGCAGGAGCGACCTACCAGCGTATGGTCAACAAGGTCTTTGCTTCACAGATTGGCCGAAACATGGAGGCCTACGTCGACGATATGGTCATCAAAACAAAGACCGGACGTCATGTGGTCGACCTAAAGGAAACGTTCGCTAACCTGCGATCAAACGACATAAATCTTAATCCCACCAAATGTGTCTTTGGTGTAGCAGCGGGTAAATTCCTTGGATTTATGGTGTCACAACGAGGAATAGAGGCAAACCCAGAAAAAATCAAGGCTCTAGTCTACATGCAGGAGCCCACCAGTTTCAAAGAGATGCAACGACTTAATGGAAGAGTGGCAGCCCTAGGTCGCTTCGTATCCAAGTCGGCGGAAAGGTCTCTCCCTTTTTTCAAAGCTTTAAGGGGGACGAAAAATTTTGAGTGGACGGCCGAATGTCATTTGTCGTTCCAACAACTTAAGAAATACCTGGCTACTCCTCCTCTATAAAGTAGCCCGACTACTGGAGAGACTTTGTTCATGTATCTATCTGTGGGAGACAAAGCAATTGCAGCAGTTCTGGTTCGAGAAGAGGAAGGGCTTCAAAAGCCCGTGTACTATGTTAGCAAGGCCCTATCAGACGTTGAGGGCAGATATTACAATGCGGAGAAGGTCGCCTATGCCTTAGTCGTAACTTCAAGGAAGCTATGAGCTTATTTCCTGGCTCATCATATTGTGGTGCTCACAAATGCGCCCTTAAGAAAAATCCTACACAAGCCAGAAAGTTCAGGTCGCTTACTCAATTGGTCAATTTCCCTCACGGAATTCGACATAGAGTATCGACCTCGAAAAGCGTTGAAAGCTCAAGCCCTGGCAGACTTCTTGGTCGAGCTCACGTTCACCAAGGAAGATAGCGAGGTGCGAGTTCAAAAAGAGAAAGCCAAGGGAAAGGAACAAGAGTCCCAGCTCGTCACTTCTCTACCCAATGATTGTTGGAAAATCTACTCAGATGGGTCAGCAACAAAAAGCATCAGTGGAGCTGGGAAAGTACTGATCGAGCCAGAGTCTGGGACAATATATGAGGAGTCATTGAGGTTCAAGTTTGATGCATCCAACAACCAAGCAGAGTACGAAGCCTTGGTCGCAGCCATCGAGTACGCCAAGTGCTTTGGAGCGACTAAGATCATGGCATACTGTGATTCCCAACTAATAGTCAACCAGGTCAGAGGCGAGTATGAGGTGTTAAACTCCACCTTAGTCAAATGCTACGACCTGGTGAAGGAACTGACAAAAGACTTAGAGTTTTGGGAAATCCAAAGGATTGGTCGAGAAGACAATGAGTTGGCCGACTTGCTCTCGAAATTGGCCACTACAGACGAGCCACATGAAGAACCCATCTCCTACCTCGAGAATCCAGCTTATGAAAGGGTCAAAATACAATGTGTGGAAGATCCCTTGAGAAATTGGGTTTACAACAAGTGCTGGATCGAGGAAATGAAGGCATACCTGGAAACTGGCGAGCTCCCAAAGGACGAGAAGAAAGCTCGAGCTATCAAAAACAAAGCTCCGAGATACGTTATTCAAGGAGGCATGCTATTCAGGAGATCATACACTAGACCATTGTTGAAGTGCATTCACCCTCAAGAGATCACTCAGTTAATGCATGAGGTGCACAGTGGAATTTGTGGTGGACACCCGGGGGCCAGAACTCTAGCCAACAAATTGATCACTCTGGGGTAATATTGGCCACACATGAGAGCTGACACTCATGACTTTGTTCAACAATGCGACCAATGTCAAAGGTTTGCCAACCTGCCTCATCTGCCTACGACCGAGCAAACTCCAGCGATCGCTACTTGGCCGTTCGATATGTGGGGTGTCGACTTAATTGGACCCTTCCCTCCCGCCCGGGGAAACTGCAAGTATGTGATCGTCGCCATTGATTATTTCACCAAGTGGGTCGAAGCAAAGCCACTAGCTTGCATCACAGAGGAAAACGCTATCAACTTCATACATGACTTTATCTGGTGTCGATTTGGGATTCCTAGAGCTAGAGTATCAGGTAATGGCTTACAATTCTCCCAGGCTTTTGAAGAGGAAATGAATCGAGTAGGAGTCAAATATTGGCAGTCATCTGTGGCATACCCTCAAGGAAATGGGCAAGCTGAGGCAGCAAACAAGCTCGTACTCTCCTCACTTAAGACAGGCTTGGTAGGTCGACGCAGCAACTGGTTGGACGAACTCCCCCTGGCTCTTTGGGCAGTTCGTACAACCACTCGGGGGCCTACGGGGGAAACCCCATTTGCTCTTACATATGGATCAGAGGCCATGGCACCTGCTGAGCTGCGATTTCCTACTGCTAGAGTAACCTTCTTCGATCAAGAGCAGAACGACACTAGCAGGTTGATCGACTTAGATTTAATCGACGAGAAGCGAGATACAGCTTACCTTCGAATGGTCAACTACAAGCAGCGAACCAAGAGTTACCACGACAAGAAGGTGAAGACAAGATCATTCCAAGTGGGTGACCACGTGCTAAGGAAGATCGAGGCAACATGAAGAAGAACCCAGCAGAATAAGCTATCTCCTAACTAGGAAGGACCTTATATTGTTACTCGAGTCATCAAGGAGGGGACCTACATGATAGCTCACCTAGATGGGGAAGAGTTGAAGCATCCATGGCACGCCACTCACCTCATCAAGTATTACTTCTAGTTTAACTCCCTAGTTCAGTTCGAAGGTTAAGGCAGTTTCCAAGTTTGAATTTGTCATAGTTCTAGCTTTCCATTTGATGTAAGCATTTTCCTACTTCAATAAAAAATGGCAGTTCTATTCGACCAAACATTGTGTTACACTAATTTCAACAAGCTCGACTCTTAGTCAGATCCGTTTACCAGGCTCGATTCTTAATCAACTTTGTTCCTTTAACAAGTACGACTCATAGTCGACTTAGTTTCAACAAGCTCGACCCTTAGTCAGCTCCGTTTACCAGGCTCGATTCTTAATCAGCTTTATTCCTTTAACAAGTCCGACTCATAGTCGACTTCGTTTTAACAAGCTCGACTCTTAGTCAGCTTCGTTTTAACAAGCTCGATTCTTAATCAGCTTTGTTCCTAACAAGCCCGACCATTGGTCGACTTCGTTCCAATGAGCTCGACTCTTAGTCGGCTTCTTTTTCTAACTAGCTTGATTCTTAATCAGCTCTGTTCTCTTAATAAGTCCGACCCTTGGTCAGCTTTGATCTCTTAAACAGATTCGACTCTGAGTCAATCTCGTTTGCAAGAAACCCTTATAAGTCTAAGGTCGACTGAGTCACAACAAAACCAGGCCGACCTTAAACTTAGGGTGACTTATTCGTCCTATTACATCTAGCTCGACACACACATGCTGAAATCAAAAGAATGCAACATACGATGATGGAAAGTCAGCTACGATTTAGCATAACTAAGTCTCCCAAAGTGGGCCAAGACTTGGACAAATAAAAATTACAAAGTATTATGCCTCCCAAAAAACTGGGCCAAGGCATTTAGATAATTGCAAAACAGAAAACAAAAAGTGTTTGGGACTTATTCGATACATAACCATCCTAATCAAGTTTCAACTGGTGGGATTGACTTCAACTTGGTCACTGGTAGAAGCTGGATCAACATCAACCTGATCGCTTGCAGTAGCTGGCTCACCCAAAACATTCCCTTGTTGGTCTGGATACACGACCTTCCTGGAATCTGATATGGTGTATTGGTGAGTCTCACCTTTGAAGGCCGGCTCATCAGGCTCTTCCAGCTCAGCCAAAATAGTATCGAAGTTAACTGGATCGACAGCTGGAGGGACCCAAGTTTCTGCCTCTGCATCTTCATCATCTTAAGCAATGAGGACCAAATCATTTGCATTAAAAGGCACTAGAGAATGACCCTGGCGAGCTGCGGTATTGTATTGATCTTCAGACGCCCACTTAGCCAGCTGCTCCACGGATATGTCAATGGAGGGATCTACCACGATGCGTCGAGCCATATGGCTTCGACCTACATCTAAAAATCCCTTTGCCTTGCCAGTAATGTGATTGTGGAGCTCATCACTCTCCTTATAGGCTTTTATGGCCACCTCCTTGGCAGCTTTGATGGCCTCAGGCAGCTCCACCTCCCATTGACGTCGAGTAGCATCAAGTTCTTCCTGCTTCTTGGCCAAAGTGACAGGCACCTCTTCAAGCTGTTGGGTCGCCAATTCCAGATCGGCGGCCACCTTCTTCTTCTCATCTTTGAGTTCACCCAGCTCCTTGTTGGCCTCACCCAACTTCCCCCAGGCCTCCTCCTTGGCCTTCACCTCATTATCTTTCAAGAGCTTCAGCGCATCATAGGAAGCATCCAAATCAGAGTGCTCCTCCTTCAGCTTGGCTCGCTCTTCTTCCATCTTCGTTAGCTCTTCATTCTTACAGGCCAGCATAGTCTTAGCCAACCTCTCTTACTCCTCAGCAGCTTTCCAATAAGATGTGGCCAAGTCTATCATGGCAAGAGACTGAAATGACGAGTAAAGAAAGAGGTTAGGGCAAACAGAAATAAAGTGGAAACTTGAGACAGACAAGAAGAATGAAAACGATAGTGTAAAAAAATACAAGGGTTACCTCAGAGTGAGCTAGCCCGACCCTGGCACGGCAAGCTTCTGGAGTCAAGGGCTTGTTGGTGTACTCCTTGATTAAGTCCTGGTCAGCTCCCCTCCTAACAATTACTTGGCCATATTCCAACTCAGGATACTCCCTAGCCAAACAATTGATCCTAGTCAGTGGAGCCACCTCACTCAGCTTATCCACATGAGCCTGAATCAACTCGACATATGAGACTCAGATGGGAGAAGACTGGGGGCCCCTAATCTCAGCCTCCATGGGCTCACTAGCATCGACCTGACCAGCTGCCGAGCTGGCCTTGGAGTTCCCAATCTTTATTTTCTTGCTCAAGGGAGCATCATCATCCTCTTCCTCCTCCTCATCCACATCAATGACATGAGACTTTGCCTTGGAGGCAGCCTTGGATTTGGTTTTAGCTTGGGCCCTGGTTCTAGCCCTGACAACCTCCTTGACTGGCTCCACATTCAGCTCAGTCCCATCAACTCCAGTAGCGTCAACCTCCTCAGAACCTTATGCCTCACCTCCATCAACTCGCTCTTCCTCCAGTTCCTCCAAATTATCTTCAACAGGAATGTATTGGGTCGTGTCCTGATCGACCAACTTTAGAAGCTCATTTCGTTTGGCCCCCTCAGCCTCACGATTCTCCCTAGCATTGGCAACTCCACTGCTCCTTTTGCTCTTCCTCACATCAATAGCATGACCCATGTTGGCTTCTTGAGCAGGGGTCAAAACTACACCAAGTCAAAACAAATAAGTGTTAGTTCAATAGTTCAAGTTCTACGTACGAGCTAAAAGTTCTACGTACGAGCTAAAAGTTCTACGTACGAGCTGAAAGTTCTACGTACGAGCCAAGCATGTACAGACTACAAGATCTACTTACAAGTAAAGTATTTACGAATTCAGAGTTATATGCACAGTTTAAGCAATCCCTATGTGCGACCTCAAGGATTCTGCATGCAAATAATAAAGGGATGAGAAAGTCCTTACCACCAATGTGCTCCCCATGATCCTTACAGTACTTGGGGGTCTTCCGGCAAAGCGAGCTATCTTTCTCAAATCTACCCAAAGCATGGGTAACCCAATCCGGATACCTTAAACATCTGACAATGGGCACTAGGGGTACCACGTCCCCATCTCCAAGCATCATTCCGGCTTAAATGTAATTGTTTTTGGTGGTACCTAAGACTTCCCAGCTGATGGGCCTTTTGGATACCAACTCGACCAATCCTGTACAAATCCGTGTGCCAATAAGGCTCCCATTGATCCTCCTCTCTCACCACGTCAGAATCAGCATCGGATAAGGGGAATTCCCATCCTAACTTGCTCTCCACCACCACTACATGTGAGTTCCACCCACTTGCCTTACCAGGGAGGTTGATGAATAGCTTGGGAGATTTTGGCTTAGAGGGAGTACTTATCCCATCAACCTTGTCAAACTTGACACTAAAAAATTTTCTGAACACCCTCATGCAAGGCTCATACCCTAAAAAGCGGCACACCATGGCAAAACAGACTAACACCCTACAAGTGTTGGCTCCCAACTGAAGGGGCAGGGCATTGGCATACTCTAGAAACTCATTTATAAAGGGGTCCAAGGGTAATCTAAGACCAGCCTCGAATTGGCCATAGTAAAAGGCAACCCTAGTAGCATCCTCCTTGTAAGTGGCACCAAACTGGTCCAGAAAATCCCTCTTGCTATATATGGTCACGTCAAATTCCTCCTTATTCACCTCACAGAATTGGTAAATCATCTCAAGTCGTGAGGGAAAGTTCTGCCTCCCTCTCTTTGGCCTTTGAGGCACATATCCCCTTACGTTCCTCCCAGGCACAACAGAGGTCCCAAAGGCATCAATAATGCGTGGGCTGGAAGAAGTTGAGGCCGAAGCTCCTCCTTGGGTCGTCATATCTGTACAAGAAGGGGAAACAGGGGAATCAATTCTATACGCAGTCTCAAGGAACCTAGTGGACACACTAAGGGGCGACCTAGATTCCCCTAGAAATCCCGTCCTATTCCTAATGAATGAGGGTTTATTGGGACCTTGGACATAGAACAACGCAATGTGATCAAGAAGTTCATGAAAAAGATTGAAGGATACTACTCTTAGGTCACTCGTCTCTAAAACACCTAAGTCCTCCCCTACAGGAAAAGCTAGCTCGGTGAAACGCAAGCCCCAACGGGTCAAAATTGAAGTACATTCCTCCATTGGTATCTCTCTCCACTCTCCATTCAAGTGCTTGTAAACCCTTCTATTTACCCTACAATAGCCATACCAAGCTCCGGGCTCACAGCTAAAAGTCCTAGCCATGGCGAAATTGAAGAAATTGCAGAATTTAAAGCCCTAATGCTGAAGACAGAGAAGAATACCTTGATTAACTTGAACGAAGAAGAGCTACTGACGGAGACGAAAGCTCGGGTTTAATCAATTGCCTTTTTTGCTGTTTTCGCCGGAGTTCAAGGAATCAGAGAGGGTAAAAGTTCTAAATGAAGAAGGATTCTAGCTTTTATATTTTCAGTAATCAGAAAGGAAAAGGAAAAGTTCAAAAGTCTTATTTTCCTAATTAATTGTGGAAAACGGTTTCCAAGACAGACTCTCAAACGTCAAAAACAGTAATGATTGAGAAATACGGCGCTTCATGTAATCCTATCGTTCAACATTCAACGTTCAGGATTGAGCCACGTCATCATCAGGCGAGTAAATCTCATCTCAAGCAGCGACCTGTGAGTTACTGCAAACTCCCTCAGGTTTTCTTTAACTTCCTGGTCGACAAAGTCAACTCAGAAAGTTGGGGGCCACTGAACATACAAAAAGTATCGAGCTGGGCCAAGCAAATAAAGCCCAATCCTCAAGCAATTATTGCCACCACTTTCTCGGTGGGCTAGGCCCAATTATCACATGGCCCAAGGCCCATCTATGGATCAGTCGACTTAAGTCCATGGTCCGACCTACCAGGTCCCGACCTAACTTAGTCCGACCTTATGATACCAGTCATACTTCGGGTACGATTCAACTCTACCCATCAGTCAGGTCGACCCAACTCCAAACGTCGACCTCGACCTGCCAATCAAGCGTCGACCTAACGGTTACAGGCGCACGTGCTTCTATTCTTTCCATAACTGGTTCCCTACAAATCAGGAGTCATTCAGGGCACGATCCCATGACACGTAACTGTCCCTGAAATATCGGAGCTCATGTAGCCCTACCAAATAAACCACCTCCAACAACTATAAATACATTTCCACTACAACGGTTATGAGGTAACTGCAATTTTGTCATTTGAATACTCTTGTTCAATACATTATTAGCTCTCCAATTCATATACTTACTCTCACGCCCGAGGGTCTAAGCCGGAGACACATCCGGCTAGTCGTGGGTTCTGGTTTTCAGGTCAAGGAGTCAGGTGATCAGTCCTGCCACGTGGAGGAAGATTGATAAGCACATTTCCTGCGGCATCAGGGGACAATCCACTACAGTTTAGAATGGGGGACAATCACCGACTTTTAACCACAATGGCGGGTTGAAACAAAGGATGAAAGAGGATTTAGCTAGATGAATTGGTGCAATGGTGTAATGAAATGGGTTGAGATAAAAGTGTTAAATGAAATTTTTCAACCGGATGAAAAAAAAAAAGTTGTCGCCTTGGACACGTATTGCCTAACCATTGGATCGATTAAGGGGCGTGAGCTTCACACGTCGGCGTGGCGCATGAGGCGATTTGTTTTTTTTTTTTTGTTTTCACTGAATCCGACAAGTGTCATACTCTGATTGGTTCCTAGGATTTTCGAATTTAATATTTTATCCCAAATTTTTTAGCTTAATTATCACCTAGTAAATTAATTTTTTTTTCACCAAAATTCATCATTTTTTTCCCTACAAATTGATATAAGTTTCATTTGATTTGGACACAAAAAAAAAAACACTCATTTCTCAATCATCCTTCTTCATTTTAGCCTTTATTTAAAAAAAAATTATTATTTTTTTCTATAAATTGATGCAATATTTTTTTAATTAAGTGTGAAATGTTTTTTTAATTATAAATAATAATAATAATTATTATTATTTTACTAATCATAAAAATAGAGAATATAAATAAAATAAAAGTGGTGGGGTATAGAATGATGAGTTGGAGGGAGTTGAAATTTAATTTAAGTTAGCCATTGTAAGGAGGTAAATGAAATGGGTAGATGAAATATTAGGTGGATGAGAAAAAGTTTAAAAAGTATTAGATGAAATGGGGGAGTGGGATGAAACTGTTGTTGATAGTTTAGACTATCAATGGAATTCTAGAGAGCTTGGAGAGAGTGAGAGAGACTTACAAATAGTATTTCCTCAAAGGGTTATATACTACTACCATGCAGCATGTGTCTTGCACATGCTGGACACGTGTCAATCATCCAAGACAATGGGTCAACCACCCCAAAGTTAGTGGGAAAACACTGTCCACCTTGTCAAATCACACTGTTTTGACGGTTGTAGTGGGTACCTACGTGACAACACCTCATTCACTTACCAGGCGACAATCCTAATAAAGGAAGCAATACTCATATTGTCGCCAATTTCATCCACTATCCGCACTATACTTGTCGCCTAGTAGCTCTACTCATCATGCCGCTAACTGCCACGGGTACTTCTCGCATACTGCTTATTCTCACGCTTCGACTTATTCTTGTCGCCAACATACTTCTCGCCAATCATAGTGGGGTTACCTTTACTATTCATTTTATACGCCCTTGGCGCACTTGACATACATGGCCCACCCTGGCCCACCTGGCCCACTTGGCCCATTGGCCTAATGTACTGTTCAGGCCCGGGTTGCTCAACGCCCATACCGCATCAATACATCCCGAGAAAGTTGGCATTTCCTCGTCTCAAACTCAATTGCGATATCAATCAAGTTCAGCTTCGGGTGGGCAAGGTTCGTCTTCCTCTTCCGTCCTTTTTAAATTTGATAAGTGGGTTTATAAGGATGAACTAGCCAAATTAGTTTGCGTTATAGGTCTTCTTTTTAATTTTGCGGATGATGATTTTTATGAAAAATTTGTGCAACTTTCTTTAAATCCCGCTGCCTCGAGAGTACCACGTACGAATCTCGTACGTGATATTACTAGGGTGGTGAAAAAATACAAAAAATATTTAATTGGTGTTTTATCAAAATTAGAAAACAAAGTTTCAATTTGTGCTGATGGTTGGAGTGATCATTAGCAAAGAAATGCTTATTTGGGCGTTACTTGCCATTGGATAGATAATTTATGGACTATTCAAAAAAGATTAATTGCTTATAAATATTTTGAGTCACCGCATTTCGCGGAAAATATTTGTGCAAAATTGCTTGAGATTTTTGTAGAGTATGGTATTTTGAATAAAATATTTACTATTTCATCTGACAACGCAAGTGTTAATACGACTAGTTTACCCGAGTTAATTAACGTTTGTCAATCCTAACTTGGTGGTAAGTTTTTTCATATTAGATGTTTATGTCATATTATTAACTTATGTGTTAGAGATGGTTTGGAAGCATTAGAGGTTTATGTTAAGCCAATTAGACAATGTATTCAATTTATTTCTAAAAAAAATTAATACAAAAAAATGGATCAAATTTTTAAGAAGTAAAAATGTGGCGGACAAATATTTTACTTACGATGTTTCAACTAGGTGGAATTCCACCTACAAAATGTTAACCGATGATTTTGCTTATAAAGATCTCCTTATGCAATTTTTTATGACAATTGGCTATAATGAACCTCTACTTGCTTATCAATGGGTCTCATGCACTAATTTATGTGAATTGTAATTTTCAATACCGCTACTTTTGCTTTTTCGGGAGTTTATTATCCAACTTCCGTTTTGATGCTTGAGAATTGTGTTGCAATTGTTACTTGTTTTGACAATTTAAGACAATGCCCCATTTTAAAAGATTGCATTGTTTTCATGAGAGCAAAGTGGCTTAAATATTTTGACACTATTCCGTCTCTCTTTTTGGTTGCAAAGTTATTGGATCCCCTAGTTAAATTTGATGATTTAGAGTGCATTGTAGCTTATTATTATTTGAAGTTATATCCCGATGGTGATGGTGATAATGAACTTTCGTCAATTATTGCTCAAAATACAAAAAGTGATTTGGTGAACCTTTTTAATGAGTATAATACTTTATATGGAAACACTTCTCAAAGTCAACAACAACATGAAGAAGATGCTTCCTCTATTTCTCAACGAAGTTCTTCTATTGGGGATCAATATTTTTTTTTTTGCAAATTTGTATAATAAAATGTGGTCCTTCTCGAGGTTCATCTTCATCATCATCAAACATTCGCGTGGAGTTAGAAACATATTTCAATACCAACTTTTAATTAAATCAAGACCCAAATTCGATTGAATTTGATGTTTTACAATGGTGGTCAAGAAGGAAAGAAGTTTATCATATACTTTCAATAGTTGCAAAAGAAGTCTTAGCCTCTCTCGCTTCAACGGTGGAGGTTAAATCGGCATTTAGTGTTGGAGAAAATATTTTGGATGAAAGACGTTCCCAACTAACTAGTAAAAACTTGAAACATTAACTCTTACTTGGCGATTGGGTTAGATCGGAAAAAAGACAACAAGACTTGCCTTATGAAGAGGATCTTTTACTATCGAATCCAAAATATAAATATGATGTTGAGGACTCCACGATGTAGTGATGATTGATGAATTAATGAAGGGTCTGATGTTTTAGAATTTAGATTAGTTTTTATTTTAGATTATGTTTATTTGTATTTAATTGTAATAGTTAGGTTGAGGTAAGGCTCCTAAATGTCCCCCCTTATTTATAAAAGGGTAAGGTTGGTTATCCTCCGCTTTGTAATTTTATTTTAATTAATAAAATTTAAGGGTACCATCCATTTTTTTTATTTACTTTTATTTTTTAAAAAATTCTTAATAATTTTTTTTATATAATTTTTTGTAAAAAAATCAGGACAAAATAACATCTCAAATACGTTTCTTTATCCAAAAAAAAATTGAAAAAAAAAAGTTAATATACTATATACAAGTTAACGAAAACTGTTAAAAAAGATAATTGTTTTCTTATCTTTAAAAATTCTTAACTTTTTTATATAACTTTTTTTTAAAAAATGCAGGACTAAACAATATCTCAATTAGTTATCTTTATCCAAAAAAAAAATTAAAAAAAAAAACAAAGTTAATATACTATATACAAAGTTAACGAAAAATGTTAAAAAATTAACTGTTACAAGGTTGAAAAATGATATACTCGGCCGAGCACTACTATAGACTCGATCGAGCATATGAGAACCGAATGTTTTGGCCTTTTTGGGAGGGTATGCTCGACCGAGCAGTATATATGACTCGACCGAGCAACCCTCAACACCTAAACCCTAAAAGGGTATGCTCGAAAGAGCAACACCAAAGACTCGGTCGAGCAGATCCAAACCGGATAATCGTCGGTTAACCGAAAAACCGTTAATATGGTGTAACCATCAAACCGTAACCATTCTAGCCGGTTATACGGTTCGGTTAAGGGGTTTCGAGGTTGGTAACCGCCGGTTTAACCGAACCGGCCACCTCTAGGTTTGACCCTTGTCTTTTGCATATCACTATAATGATAGCTCGTGCACTTGCGAGGTATTATAATTCTGTCCATCAAGTTTTTTGGTTACGTTGTAGTCTAGTTGGTCAGGATACTTGGCTCTCACCCAAGAGACCCGGCTCAAGTCCGAGCAACGGAACCAAAAAACTTGATGGACAGAATTATAGTATCTCGCAAGTGCACGAGCTATCGTCATTGTGATATGCAAAAGACAAGGGTTTAACCACAGAGTCTTGGATTAATTCTAGGTTATTTAATTATTTAAACAAAATAAAAGAAAACGTAGATAATTAGGGAAAGGTGATCAACATGAACAAACATATAAAGATAGGACAAGCGGAATATGGATTCACAATTATCTCCCCTATGCTATGCGGTTAATTTCTTTTCTTCTCTACCTTGTTCTCTTGATCACGAGATGTTTTTCAATCTCTATCTCTTTCTTTGATAACAGCTAATAGTAGTGACACACTCACTATTAACCCTAATTAATATTCAAACCTAAATGACACAGTCTAGATTCAAGTTATCAATTGATTGCGATTTAAGATATTAAGATCAAGAATACTTTCTACTATTTTTCGAGTAGATAATTGTCTAAGTTTGCCTACTTCTCAATTTATCAGGACACATGCATAAATCTCGAACATGCTACTTCGAAAACCCTAATCTGACACAAATTTAGGAATAATCTAGCAATAATTAATCACAAAGAATTAAGAGGGAGCTCAAGTCTCAAAACCCTAGCAATTAAAATTAAACATGCAAGAACAAGCAAAATTATAAATAGGGAAACATAATTGAAAAGAAATAAATCAATAATGCATAGACTTGATAAAAGTTACCTCCAATTCCTAGATGGTGAAATTAGTTCATCATAGACAAAGAACAAATTCCTCCAACCTTGCAAACCTTACAAAATATTAATTAGCTACATGATTGATAAAGAATACAAGAAATCTAGTCTAGTATTTATAGTTAAAGCTAAATCCTAAAACTTTTAGGAAAAGAAATAGTAAAAGGAAAGGAAACTAAGAAGAAATAGGAATCTAAATAAAATAGACATTCTTGCGTGTGATGGTTTTTGTAGTTTGCTTAGATTGATATCCAAAATTCCCTTTTAAATCCCTGGTATTTCGAAAATTTCATTCCATTCCTTCATTTTTCATAATTTTCAGACAGTCCCAGATCTTTCAGATAATGCATTCTGGTCTCCAATCTTAGAAATTAGAGATTGGTCACTGGGCTCTTCAAATTTCTGCACAGCAATCCTTGGCCTTCCAACATTGCTCCTGATGCTGCAAGAATCGTGTCGTAATCAATCTCCGTCCAGCTGCAAAATCAATCTCCTGACTTGTGACCTGAAAACAGAACCCGTGACTAGCCGGAATGGTCTCCGGTGAAGACCCTCGGGCGTGAGAGTAAGTATGGTGTATGGAGAGCTAATCAGTTATAAGGAATAATGTATTCTCAAATAACAAAAAAGCAATTACCTTGGAACGGTTGACATTGCCTTGTATTTATAGTTGTTGATGAGAGATATAATTATGGTAGGATTATATTAAATCCCTATAATCTTGGATCAGATATGCATAAGAGATCTTGTCCATGAATAACTCCTGATTTGTAGGGAGTCCATTATGGAAAGAGTTGTATTCACGTCTGGACTTTGTAGGCCATCACGTATTATGATAGGTCGAGGTCGCCTATTGGGTCTAGGATGACCTGACTGATGGATGGGATCTGGTCATGCCCGTATTGAGATCTGGATCGTATGTCAAATAATAGCTAGGTCGGGACCTCATAGGTCGGACAATGAGCTAGGTCGACTGATCAGACTGATGGGTCTGGTAATAAATGGGCCCAGCCCATTGAGAATGTGGTGGCGATAATATGTAAATAATTGGGCTTGCTCGTTGGGCCTAGCCCGTCATATTTATTCCGTTTAGTGGCTCCCAACTTTTTGAGTTGATTTTTGTCGACCAGGAAGTTTAGAGAAATTATGATGGAATTTGAAGTTGATCGTAGGTCGATGATCGAGCTGTTGTTTGGTCGACCAATGGTGATGTAGCTCAATCCTGGACGTTGACAATTGGATGGCTTGATGAGTAGAAGCGCCATTTTTCTGTAATCATTACTATTTTGACGCTTTGACAACCGCCTTGGGAACTGTTTTTGACAATAATTGTGAATTAACCGTTGGAAATCAAAAACATTTCCCCTTCAGGAACGAATTAGTTCTAGGTATAAAAGACAAAACCTTTTCCTTTTTGAACTTTACAAACCCCCAATTTCTGGGCGTTTCCTTAGAAAGAGAAGGCAGAGCAAGGATTTCTGATTACTGGTGCTTATCAAGTGTTCGTCTTCCTCCCATTAACCTCCGCTATTCGAACTTTGTTAAGGTACCCTTCAATTCCTCTGTTAATTAGCTTGAATTTCTAGCTCTCTTTTTATTTCAACCATGGCTAGGACCTTTAGATGCGAGTCAGGAGCCTGGTATGGTTACTGCGTCCCCAATCGTAGAGTGCATAAATGTTTAGGGAAAGTATGGAAAGAGATGTCCATGGACGAATGTGCCATTATTTTAACCAGGTGGGGTTTGAAATTCAACGAACTGTGCTTGCCTGTAGGAGATGACCTAGGTGACTTAGGAGTAGACGATCAAAGGGTAATTAATTTTCATCTTTTCCACGAACTGCTAGATCACATAGCTCTGTTCTATATTAGGGGTCCCAATAAACCTTCATTCTTCAGAAATAACCAAGGGTTTCCAAGGGAATCTAGGTCGCCCCTAGGTAGGTCACCTGTTTCAATTGCTAGGACTGATTCCCCTGTTTCTTCTTCTTCAGATATGTCGACCAAGGACTCAGCGGACTCTCCCTCTGGTAACATTGAGGATGCTTTTGGCTCGACTGTTGTACCAGGTCGTAATGAAAGAGGATATGTGGTGTAACGACCCTAAACCTAGACACTATTTTAGCATCCCATTATATGCATTTTATGTTATTGGTTGACCTTATGTGCTTACTTTATGTCTTTGATTGTTTATGTTAAGTCAAGATGGTTAGGAGATAACTTAATGCTTTAGGATTTAATTGGAAATAAAATAAAGTAGTATGGTGGAGTTATAATAAAATAAATAAATAAAATATTATGAGTGGGTGAGGTGTCTTTTTGTGAAGTAAAGAAGTTGAGATGATTGATTGTACTACCTTAAACCTTGGAGGGCTTAGTTGTACATTGTTGGAAGATCTCATTTAATGTAGTCATGGGGGGCCATGCTTCCCTTTTTCCATCACCTCCCTTATTCAACCTCCCCATACTTTCTTCATCATCTTCTACAACCTCTTCAATTAGAAAATCCCCATGGAAAGCCTTTCTAGAAACCTTCCCTTCCAAAAATCATAATAAATCCAATTCCTTCTCATTTTACGATTCGTTGGCATATTCTTGTTCGGGGCGGCGAGGGGAGCGTATCAAGCCGGAATATAGCTATTTCATCTCGTATTGTTAAGGTGAGTTATTATGACCTTCCTTCAAACTAGATCATGGAATGTTGATTTAGTTAAGGTGTAGCTAAAATTGTTGTTTGATAATTTAGAGCACTTTCTTGGAGTTGAAAAATTGGGTAATGACCTAAATGTGGTGTTGTTGTCCATGGAAATTGATAAAGAGAAAAAGGGTGTGGTTTAAGTAGAGATAAAAATTTTATACATGAAATGGGGTAGTGTGATGGTTAAACTTATTCGGTCGTGGACGGTTCCCCATGTGGAGGCTGAGCGGCCGCCCACATGCACAGCAACTTGGCCTTCGATTTTCCCCACTCCTGGGCGGTCGCCCATCTCTTCCTGTGCGGTCGCCCACTTCAACAGCAGCTTCGACCCTTTGTAGATCTCCGGCTTGGGCGGTCGCCCACAAAACCCTGGGCGATTGCCCATCACAGCAGAGGCTTCTCCAGTTTTCCTTTCTTTCTGATTTCTACAAAAAAAACCCTCTTCATGACTCTTAACTATTTTTGAAGCTATATAAGCCTAATCATCTTAGGATATAAATGAACCCTCTTTAACTTAGATTAAAGTAGAATACTTTATCTATACAATGATGTCTTACTTGGTTAAAATGGATTAGTGGAAGTAGTTTAAATATTGTTTCGAAAATGCTTGGCAGCCTTGTTTGGCAACTTCACCAAAGTGACTACAACTTGGTAAATTGATCTTGGGCCCCTTTTTGGGATAATGTATTGTTACACATTGATTATGTATGACTGGTTTATGATGCATTGTAGCCTTACTTAAGTTCATATCCATGTTTGTGATATAAATGGTGTATAAAATGTATATTACACTATGATCTTGATTTGTACATGAGTATAATTTACCATGTGGTTATATTTCTTATCCCTTTGGTGGATTTTATTTCAAGTAACTATTATGTGCTTGAACTTGTGTTAATCAGCTGATGTTGGGGGTATAGCATAATACGATCAATTATGCAAAGTGTGACCTAATGTGATCGAATTATGTTATACCTGTGACCGTCCCCTTCTGTGGCCACAGATTGGGGTTATAGCATCTGTACTGAGCCAAAAGCCTTACAGAGTTGCTAGTATCTTATATGGTTCCCTGAAAAACGGGTCTTATAAGAAGTGAATAATGCTCAAGCAGTTCACTAATGAGTGGGGTTTTATCTCCAATGTTGTATGACTATGGTTCAGACGGGAAAAGGTAAACCGAGGTAATGTAAGGTGTTTATAGCTTTTCCAATGTGTTATATGCACCTTGTTATGTATTGCATCTTACTTGGCATATTGCTGCATTCATAATAGCTTGCTGAGATTTATTCTCACCCCTCTCCCTTTAATGTTTTTAGATCCCGAGACAGGCGGACCGGCCAAGTAAGGACGGAAAGGAGTTTGGAAGTGGTATTTTGGGATTGTCAGGGTATGTATATGTTGGCGTAGAAAGATGTATTTTGGTATAATTCATTTATGGAGTTTGTGTATATAAAACTTAGTTCCTACGTTATAACCAAAATCTTTTGTAACTAAAACAGGTTGTTATTTTTAAAGTTATTCAACTCTTCCTCCAAGGGGAGAGGAATGGAGTTAGTTTATAATGATTATGTTAAGAATGTTTAAGTGTGCAAGTTAAGTCAAAGTTTTTAAAAGTTTAGGTGATTGAGTTCTTTTGGAGACACTCCAGCTCGGGACACGTGTTAGGTTTTGGGTCGGGGTCCTCACAGTTGGTATCAAAGCACGGTTAGAGTTCACGGGTAGAGTCTAGTTTGTGTGAGAGTGTGCGATAACTGACGCCGAGTGTTTAATGCAGGAGTTTGTTCTAATGGCGGGAAATGATGACGATCAGACTCGGGCTTTGGGCAATGTTGGTAATCCGAATGCAGAAATGATGGACATGTTCCGAGTATTTCTACAAAATATGGCAAATCAAGGTAGGGCTCAACAGCAACCGGAAGGTAGACAAGTGCAAGGCCTAGAGAAATTTGTGAAGATGGCACCCCCGAGTTTCAATGGAGATCAGGATCCGTTGAAGGCAGAGAGATGGCTTGAAGCTATGAATAAGATTTTCGCAGCAATGGAGAGTCCGAATGCAGAAAAGGTGAGATGCGCTGTCTTCAAGTTAGAAGGACCTGCTGAGCATTGGTGGCAAGTAGTGAAGGATGGCTGGGATCAGGACCTTACACTGCAGACGTGGGAGAACTTCACACGTAAGTTCCGGGATCATTTCATTTCGGTGGTTACAAGGGACAAGAAGGAGGTCGAGTTTTTGAAATTGGAGCAAGGGACAATGACCGTAGCACAGTATTCTGCAAATTTCACAGAGTTAGCCCGATATTGTCCTCACTTGGTGCCGGAAGAAGAGAGACGGGTCTACCGGTTCGTGAAAGGATTAAGGGTGGAGTTCCGGAAGCAGTTATTGACGCATGACTTCATCAACTACCAAGCGGCCGTGAATATCGCATATCGGATTGAGAATGATATAGAAGAGCATCGTAGTAAATCTGAAGGTGGAGGTAAGAATAAATTCCAAGGTCAGGGTTCTGGGCAGAATAGAGGGCAGTCAAGGACATCAGCTCCGTGAGCAGGCAGAGGAGGAAATGCAGCGGCTCCGACAAACCGTTTGACTTCAAGTCTGTTTGGCACAGTGTGTGGATTTTGCAAGAAGCCAGGACATTCGGAGGATAGGTGTTAGAGCAAGCAAGGAAAATGTTTAGAGTGTGGGGTAACAGGCCATTTCAGGAAGAATTGTCCTAAGTGGCAACGAAGGCAAGCTTTGGGTAGCAGATAAGGAGGACAAGGTGGTGGTGTGAAGAGAGATAATGAAGGGAAACCCAAGGATAGAGTGCAAGGGCGAGTGTTTGCCTTGGGTAGAGGAGAGGTCGATTCTAATGCCGTCATTAGAGGTATAGTCCCTGTCTCAGGAGTTAAGGCCCGTATCCTTATAGATCTCGGGTCTTCCCATTCTTTTGTGGCATCTCATTTTGCATTTGCATTGCATAAATTGCCTGAATCTATGCCTTATGTGTTGGAGGTTTCTACTCCTATGGGAGAGTGTCTTGCATCTTCTTTGATCTATCATGGTTGTGATGTGACTACATGTGGGCATGTATTGCCAGTGGATTTGGTAGAGTTACCAATTCCTGACTTTGATGTGATTCTTGGGATGGATTGGTTGAGTCGGTGTCATGCTTTGGTAGACTGTCGTAGGAAGCGAGTCTCATTTGCTATGCCTGATGTGCCTACATTTATATTTGATGCGGACAAATCTATGTTCGGTGTACATGTTATTTTTGCTTTAAAGGCTAGAAAAATGCTATCTAAGGGGTATGCGGGGTACTTGGCTTATGTGGTAGATTCAAGTAAGAAGTCCCCTGAATTAGCTCATGTCCCGGTTGTTAATGAATTTAGTGATGTGTTTTCAAGTGAGTATTATATGCCTTCGGATCGTGAGGTAGAGTTTTGTATTGACCTAGTGCCCGGTACCGCACCTATTTCTAAAGCACCCTATAGAATGGCTCCGGCTGAATTAAAAGAGTTGAAGACTCAGTTGCAAGAATTATTAGACCGGAGTTTTATTCGCCCAAGTGTGTCATCGTGGGGAGCACCGGTTTTATTTGTCCGGAAGAAGGATGGTACCTTAAGATTATGTATTGATTATCGTTTGTTGAACCAAGCAACCATAAAGAATAAATACCCTCTTCCCCACATAGATGATTTGTTTGACCAACTTCAAGGTTTCGTTATCTATTCTAAACTTGATTTGAGAAGCGGATACCATCAGTTGAAGATTAGACCGGATGATATTGCAAAGACAGCCTTCAGAACGAGATATGGTCACTATGAGTTCGTTGTGATGCCTTTCGGGTTGACTAATGCTCCGGCCGTATTCATGGATATGATGAACCGTATCTTCAAGCCGTATCTTGACAGTTTTGTAGTGGTATTCATAGACGACATACTTGTTTACTCTAAGTCCCAAGAGGAGCATGAAAATCTTTTGAGGATTGTCTTATCAGTTCTTCGTGAGAAGCAGTTGTTCGCCAAGTTCAGCAAGTGCGAGTATTGGCTTGAGCAGATCTCTTTCTTGGGGCACGTGGTGTCTAGTTCAAGGATTTCCGTGGATCCTTCAAAAATTGAAGCCATAGTTAATTGGAAGCAACCTTCAACTGTGACTGAGGTTCGTAGCTTTCTCGATTTGGCGGGGTACTATCGAAGGTTCATTGAGTGTTTTTCTTGAATTGCAACTCTGTTAACAAGGTTGACTCGGAAAGATGTATCTTTTGTATGGGATTCCAATTGTGAAGCAAGTTTCGAAGAGTTGAAGAAAAGGTTAACATCGGCTCCCGTTCTTACTCTTTCGGATGGTTGTGAGAATTTTGTTATTTACAGTGATGCCTCGAAGGCAGGGTTGGGATGTGTACTAATGCAAAATGGGAAAGTGATTGCGTATGCCTCTAGGAAATTATCACCGATAGAACAGAAGTACCCTACTCATGACATGGAGTTGGCTACGATTGTGTTTGCGTTGCATAAATGGAAACATTACCTTTATGGGGCGAGATTTGAGATTTTCACCGACCATAAGAGTTTGAAGTATTTATTTACCCAAAAGGAATTGAATAACCGACAAAGAAGATGGTTAGAGTTCTTGAAGGATTTTGATTGTGTGATTTCATATCATCCGGGGAAGGCAAGTGTAGTGGCGGATGTAATTAGCCGAAAGGCATATGTGTCAGCTTTGAGTTCCCGAGAGTTGAGGAGTGAAATAATAATTGCGAACGTGCGAGCAGCTCCTACTTTGTATGGGGATTTGAAGGAAGCTCAACAGAATGATCCGGAGATAAAGAAAATTTTGGGCCAAGTGCAAGATGGGAAAGTCGGGGAATTCACATTGAATAGAGATGGAATTTTAACTTTTCAAAGCCGGATTTGTGTTCCTTCATCACCGGAAATCAAGAGGCGTGTTCTAGAGGATGGTCATAAGTCCAAGTTTGCTATTCATCCGGGTAGTACGAAAATGTATCAAGACTTGAAATGTGGATATTGGTGAAATGGGATAAAGAGGGAGATTGCGGATTATGTGTCTAAGTGTTTAACTTGTCAACAGATCAAGGCCGAGCATCAGAGACCGGTGGGGCTACTTCAACCATTAGACATTCCTGAGTGGAAATGGGAAGGGATTTCGATGGATTTTGTATCGGGTTTGCCTCTTACCGCGAAGAAGATGGATGCTATTTGGGTTATCGTGGATAGATTGACAAAATCGGCTCATTTTCTTCCCGTGTCAACTAAATTTTCGATGGAGAGGTTAGCTCAGTTGTATATGAAGGAAATTGTTAGACTTCATGGAGTTCCCGTTAGCATTGTTTCAGACCGAGATCCGAGATTCACTTCGAGATTTTGGAGAGCATTACACGAAGCTTTGGGTTCCAAACTATGTTTTAGTACGGCGTTTCATCCTCAAACCGATGATCAGTCTGAGAGAACCATTCAGATACTTGAGGATATGTTGCGGGCTTGTGTGATGGATTTCCAATTGTCTTGGGAAGATCATCTACCGTTAGTTGAGTTTGCTTACAACAACAGTTATCAATCTAGTATTGAGATGGCTCCGTATGAGGCGTTGTATGGTAGGAAGTGTAGATCTCTGATGTGTTGGGACGAGGTTGGTGAAGCAAGGCTTTGGGGCCCGGATTTGGTTAGAGATTCGACGGAGAAATTGAAGGTGATTCGTGATAGATTGAAGACAACTCAGAGTAGACAGAAAAGTTACGCCGACAATAGAAGACGAGACTTATCTTTTCAAGTTGGTGACTTCGTGTTTTTGAAGGTCTCTCTGAGGACGGGAATTAAAAGATTTGGTAATAAGGGTAAATTGGCTCCGAGGTTTGTTGGTCCATTTGAGATTTTAGAAAAGATTGGGGAATTGGCTTACCGGTTGGCGTTGCCTCCATCATTTTCTTTACTTCACGACGTGTTTCAAGTTTCTATGTTGAGGAAGTATTGTCGTGATCCCTCCCATATAATGAGTTCTCCTCCCGATGAGATTCAAGCGGATATGTCATATGTTGAAGAACCGTTGAGAGTCTTGGAGTTTCAGGTTACGGAATTGAGAACTAAGAGCATTCCAGTAGTGAAGATCCTATGAAAGAATCATACCATTGAGGAAGCAACGTGAGAGCTAGAGTCGGAAATGAGAGAGAAATATCCTTGGTTGTTTGAACGTGCAAGTAAGTCTTTTTAAAATTCGGGGCAAATTTTCTTTAAGGGGGAGTGAGTGTAACGACCCTAAACCTAGGCACTATTTTAGCATCCCATTATATGCATTTTATGTTATTGGTTGACCTTATGTGCTTACTTTATGTCTTTGATTGTTTATGTTAAGTCAAGATGGTTAGGAGATAACTTAAAGCTTTAAGATTTAATTGGAAATAAAATAAAGTAGTATGGTGGAGTTATAATAAAATAAATAAATAAAATATTTTGAGTGGGTGAGGTGTCTTTTTGTGAAGTAGAGAAGTTGAGATGATTGATTGTACTACCTTAAACCTTGGAGGGCTTAGTTGTATATTGTTGGAAGATCTCATTTAATGTAGTCATGGGGGGCCATGCTTCCCTTTTTCCATCACCTCCCTTATTCAACCTCCCCATACTTTCTTCATCATCTTCTACAACCTCTTCAATTAGAAAATCCCCATGGAAAGCCTTTATAGAAACCTTCCCTTCCAAAAATCATAATAAATCCAATTCCTTCTCATTTTACGATCCGTTGGCATATTCTTGTTCGGGGCGGCGAGGGGAGCGCATCAAGCCGAAAAAATAGCTATTTCATCTCGTATTGTTAAGGTGAGTTATTATGACCTTCCTTCAAACTAGATCATGGAATGTTGATTTTCGTAAGGTGTTGCTATAATTGTTGTTTGATAATTTAGAGCACTTTCTTGGAGTTGAAAAATTGGGTAATGACCTAAATGTGGTGTTGTTGTCCATGGAAATTGATAAAGAGAAAAAGGGTGTGGTTTAAGTAGAGATAAAAATGTTATACATGAAATGGGGTAGTGTGATGGTTAAACTTATTCGGTCGTGGGCGGTTGCCCATGTGGGGGCTGAGCAGCCGCCCACATGCACAGCAACTTGGCCTTCTGTTTTCCCCACTCCTGGGCGATCGCCCATCTCTTCCTGTGCGGTCGCCCACTTCAACAGCAGCTTCGACCCTTTGTAGATCTCCGGCTTGGGCGGTCGCCCACATAACCCTGGGCGGTCGCCCATCACAGCAGAGGCTTCTCCAGTTTTCCTTTCTTTCTGTTTTCTACAAAAAAACCCCTCATCATGACTCTTAACTGTTTTTGAAGCTATATAAACCTAATCATATTAGGATATAAATGAACCCTCTTTAACTTAGATTAAAGTAGAATACTTTAGCTATACAATGATGTCTTACTTGGTTAAAATAGATTAGTGGAAGTAGTTTAAATATTGTTCGGAAAATGCTTGGCAGCCTTGTTTGGCAACTTCACCAAAGTGACTACAACTTGGTAAATTGATCTTGGGCCCCTTTTTGGGATAATGTATTGTTACACATTGATTATGTATGACTGGTTTATGATGCATTGTAGCCTTACTTAAGTTCATATCCATGTTTGTGATATAAATGGTGTATAAAATGTATATTACACTATGATCTTGATTTGTACATGAGTATAATTTACCATGTGGTTATATTTCTTATCCCTTTGGTGGATTTTATTTCAAGTAACTATTATGTGCTTCAACTTGTGTTAATCAGCTGATGTTGGGGGTATAGCGTAATACGATCAATTATGGAAAGTGTGGCCTAATGTGATCGGATTATGTTATACCTGTGACCGTCCCCTTCTGTGGCCACAGATTGGGGTTATAGTATCTGTACTGAGCCAAAAGTCTTACAGAGTTGCTAGTATCTTATATGGTTCCCTGAAAAACGGGTCTTATAAGAAGTGAATAATGCTCAAGCAGTTCACTAATGAGTGGGGTTTTATCTCCAATGTTGTACGACTATGGTTCAGACGGGAAAAGGTAAACCGAGGTAATGTAAGGTGTTTACAGTTTTTCCAATGTGTTATATTGTGATGATGTGCCACCAAAATTTCCTCGGGAAAAATTCGGTTTTTTGCGTTTTTTTGAAAAAACCAAATAAAACCGGAAAAAGAACGGAGTCGCCACGCCATTTTTGTTTTAAGGGCCAAAACTTTGAAAAATGCCCGAGATTAGAGATTTGGGTTTGTAGGTCATGTTACACGCCGGGAAGGACGTTAGTGTGCACCCGGAATGCCTCGTAAAACGAGTCTTCCAAGCTGAAAATCATTTGTGTGTGTGTGTGTGTGTTTATGTTTTGGCCAAAATAATTTGAAACTCAGAAAAGTAAAAATCTGGATAAACTCAGAGAATGAAAGTTGTTCCAGACACCTTAAATAAGATTTTTGCGAAGGAATTTTCTATTTTGGAGAAGATTTTAGGGGTCAAAAACTTCTGGAAATCTCAGATATGAGATCTGAATTCCCAGAAGCTGATGAACTTGCCTCTAAAAGAAAATTTGAAAAGAGGAGTTTTACTCACCCAAAAAAAAAATTAAAAATATGTCTGGAAAGCTCTGGATGTTGGCTACAAAAAAGTGTTTTGTAGTCAACACCAAATTCCAAGTTTATCTGTGTCCAAAAATTAAGACAATGGACTGGGGTCTTGGAAAATTGCTACTGGACAGCAACTTCTCAAGAAAGGAAAAATGATTTTAAAGGGGGTTTTTGCATCCATGCTTGTCCCCATTTCCCTAGGTTTTGGTTAGTGATCACTTAACATTTTAGTGGTGAATCAACTATACCAAACCATCCTTGGGGTACATTAGGACTAAGCACTTCATTTGCTTGGGAAGGGGAATTTTATCCTTTGAAATCAAGATTTGGTGCTTGAAAATGAGTTTTAGGGTTTTGAAAATGTGTTTTCTTTGCAAGAAAGTAAGAACACTTTGAACAAAATGTTGATCCTTGTAGAAGATCATCCATGGAGATGAACTTCCATGGTGATCTTCTTGGATCTAAGACAAGAAGATGAATGAACTACATTTTGTAGCTTGAAAATGCATGTATGGATGGGAGATTTAGGGTAAGAAGAGGGAGGTTATACCTATATTCTTTGTGTTTTTGTTTGAAGGCTTGAATGTAAGAGTGAGTGGATTTGATTTGAGTGAGTGAAAGTTGGGAAGATTCAAGAGAAAAAGGTGACAATTCTTAGAGAATTCTCACTGTTTTCTCAAGTATTTTCGCCAAATGCTGTGAGTTGTGTTCTTCTTTTTCTTTTTTTTTTTGTGACTGGAGGGCTCAATTTATAGCCCTCTGAAAAATACAAAGTCATCCGCGCGGATAGGACCCTTCAGCGTGCACTGTTCATTAAATGCTGCTCCAGGCTTTGGACACAAGGAATAATCTTTTCAAAATTCAAATTAATCAGCCAGTTTTTGTTCCAGCCAATTCTATTTTTGGTTTTTCTTATTTCTTTTGCTTTTTTGATTCCTTTCCTTGGTTTATCTTTTTTTGGCAATCCCTAATCTACCCTTACTTGGTTAGAAATGTTAGGAATGTTAGGAATTATTAGAAATGTTATAACTTTCGTTAATTTTCTAACGAAAATACTAACAAGCTCAAATTGGAGCACTTACAGTAGCCCCTCGGCGACGGCGCTTTCGAAGGAAGCGGGGTCGTTGATAAGAGTAAGGCTCCATATTTGGTGGGATGATCGAGTGATCGAGTGGCTGAACCTAGCGATAGGCTACCTACGTATCCCGAGTGGGAATCAAGCCGGCCGTAGTTCGGGTCTTTGACCCTGGAGATGATGGCGTTTTAGGTGCCTCGAACATGATGAGCGAGTTCTGCAGTCGGTTGCTGGAGAGAAACTCTGCTGGGGATAAGAGATGATCATTTTGGTCGGAGGGCTATCCGCTCTGCTGGGGATAGGAATGACCATTTTCGATCTGGTGGCTATCCGCTCTGCTGGGGATAGGAATGACCATTTTTGGTCGGATGGCTATCTGCTCTGCTGGGGATGATTGCGATTTATCGTTTTCCTAGTGTTGTGTGTGATAGCGTCTTAGGTGCCTCGAACCTTGATGATGGCGTCTACGGTGCCTCGGACCTTGGAGATGGCGTTTTAGGTGCCTCGAACCTTTGGAGATGGCGTTTTAGGTGCCTCGAACCTTGGAGATGGCGTTTTAGGTGCCTCGAACCTTGATGATGGCATTTTAGGTGCCTCGAGCCTTGATGGTGATGGCTTTTTAGGTGCCTCGGACCTTTGGAGATGATGGCATTTTAGGTGCCTCGAACCTGGATGGTGATGGCTTTTTAGGTGCCTCGGACCTGGATGATGATGGCGTTCTAGGTGCCTCGAACTGGATGGTGATGGCTTTTTAGGTGCCTCGGACCTGGATGATGATGGCTTTTAGGTGCCTCGAACCTGGATGGTGATGGCTTTTTAGGTGCCTCAGACCTTTGGAGATGATGGCGTTTTAGGTGCCTCGAACCTGGATGGTGATGGCTTTTTAGGTGCCTCGGACCTGGATGATGATGGCTTTTTAGGTGCCTCGAACCTGGATGGTGATGGCTTTCTAGGTGCCTCAGACCTTTGGAGATGATGGCGTTTTAGGCGCCTCGGACCTGGATGATGATGGCTTTTTAGGTGCCTCGAACCTTAATTTGAAAAGGCCTTTCGGTGGACTTCGTCTGCTGCCGAAGGATAGGGTGACCGTTTTGGTCGGGGGGCTGGACCTATGGTAGGCTACCTACGTATCCCTAGTGGGAATCAAGCCCTTTCGTAGTTCGAAATCTACTCGAGATTTCGTTGGCTTTGCTGGGGATTTTGTTAGCCTTTGCTGGGGGAAAATCAGACGTATTTGTAGGAGAAATTGGCCTTACGTTTGACTGTCGGGGGTAATTTTGATGAAAGATACGGGATTCCGTTATCTTTCTCGGGGAAATCGGTCTTACGTTTGACTGCCGTTGAATAATTTTGATGAAAGATACGGGATCCCGTTATCTTTCTCGGGGAGATCGGTCTTACGTTTGACTGCCGTTTGATGATTTTGATGAAAGATACGGGACCTCGTTATCTTTCTCGGGGAAATCGGTCTTACGTTTGACTGCCGGGGAATAATTTTGATGAAAGATACGGGATCCCGTTATCTTTCTCGGGAAGATCGGTCTTACGTTTGACTGTCGTTTGATGATTTTGATGAAAGATACGGGACCTCGTTATCTTTCTCGGGGAAATCGGTCTTACGTTTGACTGCCGTTGAATGATTTTGATGAAAGATACGGGATTCCGTTATCTTTCTCGGGGAGATCGGTCTTACGTTAGACTGCCGTGAATGATTTTTGATGAAAGATACGGGATCCCGTTATCTTCCTCGGGGAAATCGGTCTTACGTTTGACTGTCGTTTGATGATTTTGATGAAAGATACGGGATCCCGTTATCTTTCTCGGGGAAATCGATCTTACGTTTGACTGCCGTTGAATGATTTTGATGAAAGATACGGGATTTCGTTATCTTTCTCGGGGAGATCGGTCTTACGTTTGACTGCCGTGGATGATTTTTGATGAAAGATACGGGATCCCGTTATCTTCCTCGGGGAAATCAGTCTTACGTTTGACTGCCGTTTGATGATTTTGATGAAAGATACGGGATCCCGTTATCTTTCTCGGGGAAATCGGTCTTACGTTTGACTGCCGTTTGATGATTTTGATGAAAGATACGGGATCTCGTTATCTTTCTCGGGGAAATCGGTCTTACGTTTGACTGCCGAAGGATGATTTTTGATGAAAGATACGAGATCTCGTTATCTTTCTCGGGGAAATCGGTCTTACGTTTGACTGTCGTTTGATGATTTTGATGAAAGATACGGGATTCCGTTATCTTTCTCGGGGAAATCGGTCTTACGTTTGACTGCCGTTTGATGATTTTGATGAAAGATACGGGATCTCGTTATCTTTCTCGGGGAAATCGGTCTTACGTTTGACTGCCATTTGATGATTTTGATGAAAGATACCGGATCTCGTTATCTTTCTCGGGGAAATCGGTCTTACGTTTGACTGCCGTTGAATGATTTTGATGAAAGATACGGGATTATGTTATCTTTCTCGGGGAGATCGGTCTTACGTTTGACTGCCGTTGAATGATTTTGATGAAAGATACGGGATTCCGTTATCTTTCTCGGGGAGATTGGTCTTACGTTTGACTGCCGTTTGATGATTTTGATGAAAGATACGGGATCTCGTTATCTTTCTCGGGGAAATCGGTCTTACGTTTGACTGCCGTTGAATGATTTTGATGAAAGATACGGGATTTCGTTATCTTTCTCGGGGAGATCGGTCTTACGTTTGACTGCCGTGGATGATTTTTGATGAAAGATACGGAATCCTGTTATCTTTCTCGGGGAAATCGGACTTACGTTTGGCTGTCGGCGAATGATTTTGATGAAAGATACGGGATCCCGTTATCTTTCTCGGGAAATCGGTCTTACGTTTATTTGCCCGTTTGATGATTTTGATGAAAGATACGGGATCTCGTTATCTTTCTCGGGAAATCGGTCTTACGTTTGACTGCCGAAGGATGATTTTTGATGAAAGATACGAGATCTCGTTATCTTTCTCGGGGAAATCGGTCTTACGTTTGACTGCCGTTTGATGATTTTGATGAAAGATACGGGATCTCGTTATCTTTCTCGGGGAAATCGGTCTTACGTTTGACTGCCGTTTGATGATTTTGATGAAAGATACGGGATCTCGTTATCTTTCTCGGGGAAATCGGTCTTACGTTTGACTGTCGTTTGATGATTTTGATGAAAGATACGGGATCTCGTTATCTTTCTCGGGGAAATCGGTCTTACGTTTGACTGCCGCTGAATGATTTTGATGAAAGATACGGGATTCCGTTATCTTTCTCGGGGAGATCGGTCTTACGTTTGACTGCCGTTGAATGATTTTGATGAAAGATACGGGATTCCGTTATCTTTCTTGGGGAGATCGGTCTTACGTTTGACTGCCGTTTGATGATTTTGATGAAAGATACGGGATCTCGTTATCTTTCTCGGGGAAATCGGTCTTACGTTTGACTGCCGGAGATGATTCCTTTGAAAGGGGGTTGACTTGGGTTCACTTTGGTTAACTTTGGTTAACTTTGTCAAGTTTGGGACTAAACTGCAGAGTCCTGGATTTTTAAAGGGCAAAAGGGTCATTTTGACCCTTGCAACCCTATCCGCGCGGATGGGAGCGTGTTCCCAGGCTGTTTTAATGAGGGCCAACGCCCTTTCTTCTTCTTTCTCAGTCTTTTCAAATTTTCGAGAGAGAGACGAGAGAGAGAGACCAAAACCGCCATTGTTGCTCAAAAACCTTCAAAATTCTTCCGTTTTTTTTTCGATTTTCAAGCAATGGAACACGGGGAAGGTGCTTTTCAAGGCCAAGGACGTGGCCCGGTAGCGGAGAGACGATTGGAGCTCGTCCGAATGAGGAGGCACTATACTCTTTCGCAATCGATTGCGGAGGAGCCATACCCCGATGCTTGGCAACATTGGGCCACCGATCCGAGTCTCCGAACGGTATTCTTCGAATCCTTTTGATTCCTTTATCGATTTTTGCTTGAAATTGATTTTTGGGTGATTTTTCCCTTCCTTTTTTTTTCGAAAATTATGCAATGTTCATGGCCTTGGATTTTGATTTTGATGCTTTGCATGTTGTAATGAGTATATGGGTAACTCAAAATGTGCATTTTGCTTGGAAAAAGAATTGGCATTTTCGCCATTTTTTTTTTTTTTGAAATATGAGACTATGATGAGTGATTTCCTGAATTTGGGACGGACTTCTTTTGTTGCAATGTAGGATTCTTGCAATGTTGATATGATGATTTTTTTTTTTTTGCAATGAGATGATGATTCTATGAATGACATGTATGCATGTTATTTTATGAAAATGGGACGGAGTTTTTGCTCCCGTTGACTCCTTGTGTGAATTTATGAATGTAGGATCTTTTTTTTTTTTTTTTTTGAAATGACGGATGATATGCATGTTATGAATGCACTTTTTTTTTTTTTTTGAGAGTGTGATTTTCTATGAAAAGTGGGACGGATTTTTCGTTCCCCTTTGATTGAATGAATGACTTGAGAGATTGTTTATGTATGCTATTTCATGAAAGATGGGACGGAGTTTTTTTTTTTTTTTGCTTCCGCTGAACGAATGTATGCATGTTTTTTTTTTATGGAAAATGGGGCGGAGTTTTTACTTCCGTAGGAATGCATGTAGAACTCTCTCCTTTTTTTTTTTTTGATGATGAGTGATATGCATGTATGCATGTTGGTTGGGATTTGCTGAAAACTGTCTTTTTTGTGAGAGAAAAAATGGGGCTCGGTTCATTGCATGCCGTTATGCTGCCGAATTTTCTTCAAAACTTTTGTGATGAATGATGCATGTATATGCTTTCTTTTTTTTTTTGTGCAAATGCAAATTTTTTTTTTTTGACATTTTCTCTCTTTTTTTTTATTGCAGGGCGGAAACAACTACGTGACGGAGCAGCTGAATAAGATGAAGACTCGAGGATCGGTGGAGTCTGTAGTTGATTTGTGGGACCGGCTTCCGAATGCGGGCCGAGGAGCTTTGCCGAGTCCGAGACAGATTGTTGTTGAGACCGGGCTTTGGGAGTTCATTGAGTGCTTGAGGGGATTGGTCAAGTTCCCTAAGAGCAAGGGCCTGATGTTTGCTTTGGCGCAAAGATCGGTGGGATGCGACCCACACGTTTCACTTCTTCTCCGGGCGAGGCTACGGTTACGCCTTCCGACTATGCCGCGATCACGGGTCTGTCTCTTTAATGGACGCAAGATTGAGTGGCGGGACGGCTACAGCGACGCGGACCTCGTGTGCTCTTCTCGGGATTTTCCCCTATTCCCAAAAAGGGGATGGGGATGGAGTATGCCGTGGTCTATGGGAAGATTGTGGAGACCATTGTGAGCTACGAGGCCGGGAGGAGAGGATAGGCGCCGAGCTCATTGCTAGTGGCCTTCTTGTGGTTTGCTTTTTCGAGCACTCTTTTTGGACATGCCGAGGACGGCAGCCTTTGCCTTGCCGAGGTCCTTGGAGGACATGGAGATGGCCGGAGATGTCTCTCGGGGAGAGGCCTGGCCGGGCGAGCTTTATTTTGCTCTTGATAGGTACAAATGGGAAGGCTGTGAGCTCCTTATACTGCTTTGAGTTTGCTCTGGAGGTATAAGATTTTTTTTTGCTTTCCCTTTTTTCTTGAGCACACACTTTTCTTTTGCACTAGATTGATTTGATTTTTTTTTTTACCTTTCGCAGGTATGGGCGTTGGAGTTTTTCCACGTCACGATGTGGCGACAGCCGGCGGAGTACGTCGGGGCGTATCCGGCCATGCGCTCTTGGTCCAAGCATGCCCGGGAGAAGATAAGTTCCAGGGGCGCACGACTCTCGTATACGCGGATTGCCTTCCTTTGACGGAGGCCGAGACGGATGAGAGGATGATATTCTATCCCCGGGATCGTTTTGAGGTGGCGCACCGAAGGGCGCCGAGATTTGGACCGTGCAATGGAGGATTCTCGAGAGGTCCGACCTGCGATGTCTATTACCGGGAGAGAGGGTGACGCGCCAAAGATGGCGTGAATTCGCCTTTGATGACACCGGTGGAGCCTCCCGCCGATATGATGCACCCGAGTGATAGATCTCGCGACCTCGGGATGATTACCGAGCCGCCAAGACTTCTCGGCATTTGTGGCGATTGAGCCATACCCGCAAGATTTGTTTTGAGGAGGCCGAGGATGCCCCAGTTCCGGATAGAGAGGGGTTTGGGATCCCGCGGTACCCTCGGACGGATTTTTCATATGTCCAGGATGGGGTCCGATTGAGGGTGCAGATCCCTCAGCCTGAGCGGCTTCCGCGAGCTTTCCGGCCTCGTCCGGGTATGAAGGTACAGCTTCTCTTTCCCGCCTTTCTTTTTTTTTTGCTTTTGTCTTTTCTTTCTTCCTTTTGCTTCGTCATTTTTAGCATCACTGCCTTTTTTTTTACGCTTTTGCTTTCGTGCAGTTTTCGGAGGTGGTCGTCGAGAAGCTGACGAAGCAAGTGATCGGAGCTAAGAGATTTATCAGAGGATGGTTGCTTGCGGGGCTCCTCGTGCTAGAGCGAGGCGACCACGGCCGGCGCCCGTCAAAGTGCGGAGGCTTCCCTATTCCTTCGTAGACTTCTTCCGAGACTCCTCTCTCCTCTCTCATTGATCCCCGCGCGGTGCCGCTTCGGATCATGTCATTCTCGGGATCCACACGGGCAGTGGACACGTTTCGGCAAAGATGGTGGGTCGTCTTCGTACATCCAGAGTCCGACGCCTTCACCTTCTGATATGATTTTTTCGCAGATCTTGGCTTGCCCTATCGTAGCGTGCCGGTTGGTCCCGACGAGCCTCTTTCCGGAGACGAGGACGATTCCGAGCCCGAGATCTTCGTGGCTCCCGATGAGGCGGGCCCGAGTCGCAAGAGGGACCGGCGTACATCGGCGCTAGGGATTCTGATTGATTTCTCTTTTTTAGACTGATTTTCTGAGATTTTGAGATTTGTACAGATACAGCTTGCATTTTTTTTTTGCTCTTTTTTTTTTGGAATGTAATAATTTAGGATTATTGTTACCTACCTTCCTTTTTTATTTGATTTTTTTTGTGTACACTCCCCTTATTTTTGGAATGTAATAATTTAGGATTTTATTTTTTTATGAATGCAATGCAAGATGAATGCAATGTTGCATGAGCCTTGTTTTTTTTTTTTTTTTTTTTTTTTTTTTGGTAAGGGTGTAGATGTTTGGTGCATGGACCGGCTTGGGATGTGCTTTGGCCGGGACAAAATATTCCTTTGGTGCAAAGCAGCTTGACCGTTGCAAAGATTTTTTTTTTTGACAAACTTATCCGCGCGGATAGGACAGAATCTCGACACTGTCCTTTAATTTTGCTTCAGATCTCGGTCTCACTTTATTTCAAATTCAAATATCCTCTTCAACCTCCAAATTCAAACAGCCATTTTCGGGGAGAAAGAGAGAAAATCCATGGAAAACCTTAGAAAAGCTCCATCAAAATTGTCCCAAGAATCCCAAATGTCATTCTTTAACAAATTCAAGGATTGGTCCCGGGAGATTATGCATGAGAGGAGGTCCTTCTTTGAAGAAAGGTATAAGGTGAAATGCTTATGGTCCCTCAAAGAATTGGTTCCGGATTATGAGCTTTTGAGGGCTTCTTCCTCATTTTGGGACACTAGAAGGCATGTCTTTTGCCTTTCCTTCAACGAGATTGTTCCGACCGTGGAAGAGTTTCGGGCCTTGCTTGGTGATCCGGAGGTGGAGAGCTAGCGGTTCCTTTGCCTGGAGGGGCTTCTTTCGTTGACAGATTGTGCAACCTCCTTCATCTTTCCCTGAGGAAGCGCAAGGTATGATCTCGTGGTCCCGATCATTTTGATATTTCCGGTCTCCCCGATAGATTTAGGGGCTTAGGCTTGCTTGACGATGCCTATTGGGATGCCTTTGCACTTTGCATGTTCGGGACCTTGTTCATGGTCTATTCTTTCGGGATCCGTCATCGGTCTCGCCGGATGTAGTCGTTCATTGTCGCTGGGCGTAGATGTTGTACCTTTGATCCTTGGGGGAGACTTTCCATGCTCTCGATAGGCAAGCTACGGGAGGCGGTATATGCACGGGCAGCCTGCTCCTCTTGACCTCGTGGCCGATGGAGCGCTGGGGATTCTTCGGGAAACTCCCGATATGATCAAGCCTTCGACATTCGCCAGAGAGGGGTTGTCAGAGATTTTGATGATCGTGGCTCATGGGAGCGTTGGATGGCTGGTCGCCGACGTAAGATATCGATGGTCGCGCCTTGTTGGCGGGTGGAGACTCGCAGAGTGCTTCAGACGGGTCTCATGTGGTCATGCTTCCGGGCTTTCTTACCCAGCCTTCTATATTCCGTCCTTGGTTCTCGAGACAGCTCGCTTGGAGCAGTTCCTTTGGAGGACTTTGATGATATAGCCACCTGTGGTGGTGGCTTCCGCTTCTATGGATGATCCTTCGGTGTTTTCCTTTCTTTCCCGAGCATGGAGGTATGACGTCTTTCCTCCTGTTATCCTCAGCGTCCGAGACCTGTTCTTGACCACTTGGTACCCGGATTGGTACGAGAGGCATTTTGGGAGAGACTCGATGGCTATTTTGAGGCGGCGTGAGGCCATTGTGGGTGCGGAGGACCCGACAGCTTCGAGAGGAGGAGGGCCGAGGCGAGGGCCAACCCTCATGACAGAGCGGAGACGCCGTGACCGACTATGAGGCTTATGTCAAGAGACAAGAGAGGAGGACTCCTATGCTACCAGCCTAGGCTACAGGAGATGAGAGATGACGCTAGGGCTACTAAGGCCCCGACAGAGGCCGGTCTTGATAGATCCCGTTCCTATACCGCAGCTTGGTAGGAGGAAGACCGACATTTTTCCCGTTCGTAAGAAGAAGACTCGAAGGGGGAAGAAGAGGGGAGAGGCCAAGACGAGTGGCTTGGAGTGACCTTGAGGTTTCCGAGTATCCCTTTCTTGTCATGGCACACATTAGTTTGATTATGTATCTTAATTTCTTTTAGCAGTTGCCGCTTGTAGGAATGAATCGGGCTTAGACTCATCAAAAAGTTTTTAACTTGTAATGAATATTTGAATTGCTTCAGTAGTTTTTCGAGACGCTTTCATGGTCTCGATCAATTGTATTGATGTCAAAGTATGACTTTTATTTGTGTTTTAGACCGAACCGTTTCCGCCGCCACGTTCCCCTCATTTTGAGGAGCCTGTGTCTTCGTAGTTCAACCCGATTTTTTTTTGTTTTTGTTTTTTGTTTTGTTTTTTTTTTTTTTTTTTTGTTTTTTTTGTTTTTTTTTTTTTTTTTTTTTTTTTGGTGCAACCCCGTTTTTACCTAGGCCGCCCTTTTCGGGTTTTCAACCTAGTTGGGTATTACTCTTTTAGCACTCTTTTTTTGTTTCTTTTTTTTTTTTTTTTTTTTACGCGTAGTATCTCGCGCAGCCTTGTCACCATTCACCGGGTGTACAAAGGGATTTCCGTCGAGGTCCGCAAGTTGCATGGCTCCTCCGAGAAGATCTTTTGGACGACGTATGGCCCGACCTGCATGTGCTCCCATTTGCCAAGCGGGTTGACACGGACCGGGGCTTTTCTTTCAAAACGAGATCACCTTCTGATCTCCCGATGCTTTACTTTCTTGTCAAAGGCTCGCCATTCTCCCTTGGTAGGCTCGGATGTGTTCCATTGCTTTCAATCGGCGCTCATCTAGCAGGCCAATTCATCATGGCGACTGAGCCATTCGACCTCGTTGATCCGGCTTTCCAACAAGACACCTGAGCGAGGGGATTTCTAGCTCGATTGGGAGTACGGCTTCCATTCCGTATGTGAGGGCAAACGGTGTTTCCCGCTTGCCGTTCCTGACCGATGTTCAGAGCCCCGCAGTGCCAGTGTAACTTCTCGGGCCAATCTCTCGCCTTGGACAGCCATTTTCCTGATGATGTTTTCCAAAGTCTTGTTTGCCGCCTCGACGGCTCCGCTGGCCTTGGGGCCCGTAAGGAGATGACTTGTGACGGGTTATTCGAATTCTCGCCAGCCACTCGCCGCATTCCCCTTCGAAGTGGGATCCATTATCTCGAGATGATTTCGCCGGCAACCCGTATCCGCATATGATGTTCTCTTTGATGAAGAGGGCTACTTTCCTTGAGTTGAGGATTTTGTAGGATTTTGCTTCAACCCATTTGGTGAAATAGTCCACGGCTACCAGGACGAACTCGTGGTCACATCGCCCGATGGTGTGATTTTGCCTATGACATCAATTCCCCAAGTGACGAAAGGCCAAGGGGTTGTCATGCAAGATAACTCGTGAGGAGGCAAGTGATTAAGATTTGAGTATCGCCGACATTTGTCGCAGCCTTTTGACGAACCGGATGCGCCGGCTTCCATGGAGATCCAAAAGTACCCCATTCTCGCATGATTTGCATCGTAGCTCGAGCATTCATGTGAGGGCCGCAGTACCACCATGTATTTCTTTCATGAGTTCGGTAGCCTCTTGTTTGCCGATACATCGCAGAGGGGGCCTTGATAACGCTTCTTGTATAACATGTTTCCCAAAAGAACATAATGGGAGGCGAGCCGCTCTGTGGCCGAGAGACTTTTCGCTTGATTCCTTCTTTATATTCCCCATCTTCATTTTTGAAGGAGGCTTCTCCGTTCTTAAGGTACCGATAGATCCGAGTGTACTGTGGATCACCGGCCGGTTCGGCTTCGCTTCGATTTCAAAGCAATAAGCGGGATTTTCTCTTCTCCCGACTCGAATGGTTTGACGGACTTCCCTTCGGTATTTCAACGAGGAGGCTAGCGTTGCTGCAGCATCTCGCAAACTGCTGCGATCTCCGGGCAAGTAATGAAAGCCGATCTCCTTGAATTGAGTTACTAGCTCTTCCATGTAAGTGTGATATTTCAGAGACCCGGTCCACGGTCTTCCATTTGTTAGAGACCCGATTGATGATGAGGGCAGAGTCACCATACACCTCCAATTCCTTGATATTTCTTTCAAGGGCGGCTTCCAACCCGGCTATGCAAGCTTCATATTCAAGCAGCCGTTGTTGGTGACTTCGAAGTTCAACCTCATCAAGCATGGGGTGTGTTCGCGCAAGAGGGATCGACCGTAAGCATTCCTATTCCGTTCCCCTTTTGTTTGACGCCCGTCGAAGAAGAGTTGCCACGATTTTCTCCTTCTAGAGCAAAGATTCCATCATCGGGAAATTGAGGTTCGTGTCCTCTGACTCATCACTTGGGAAATCGGCCAAATGTTCCGCCATTATGCGTCCTTTTACGGATTTCCTTGAAACATAAGTGATGTCGTATTCACCAAAAAGAATGACCATTTTGCCAACCTCATAGAGATGGAAGGCTTGTCGAACAGATATTTGATGGGGTCTATCCTTGAGACGAGATGTATCGGGTGAGACCGCATGTAGTGTTTCAACTTTCCCACTACCTGCACCAAACCTCGCGCAAGTCTTTTCGCAAGCGTAGTAATTGAGTTCGCTTCCTCAAGCTTTCGCTACGAAATAGATGGCGTTCGACCTTGGAATCTTTCTTCTCTTGAGCTAGCATAGCCCCAATTGTCGTATCCGTGATGCTTAGGTATAGCAATAGTGGCTTTTGCCGATGTGGTGGGCAAAGAATCGGGGATTCACGAGGTATGCCTTGATCCGTTCAAAAGCGAGCCGACATTCCGGAGTCCATTCTGTAGGCATTTTTCTTCATCAACTTGAAGATCGGCTCGCAGACGAGGTCACCGATTTACAAAGCGGCTTATGTATTGCGCCTTCCCATGAAGGATTTCACTTCGCCGTTGTCCTGGTGGCTTCATTTCAACTATCGCCTTGATTTTCCGAGGATCTACTTCGATCCCCGTTCGTCACCATATATCCTAGCACCTTGCCTCGTCTTACACCGAAGGTGCATTTGGCCGGATCTCGCCTCATGCCGTGGTCTCTGAGGCGGCCGAAGAATTTTCTCAAATCAACAAAGTGTTGGCCATCCGATCCTCCGGAGCGTATTATCATGTCGTCCACATAGACCTCAATTTCTTTGTGGATCATGTCATGGAACAGAGCCGTAGCCGCCCTCCGGTACGTAGCCCCAAAGATTCTTAGTCCGAACGGCATGACCGTGTAGCAAGAGGTGCCCCAAGGGGTTGTGAAGGCCGTTTTGGCTTGATCCTCTTCTCGCCATTTTGATTTGGTTGTAACCGCAAAACCGTCGACGAAGGATTTAACTTCATGGTTGGCCGTGGAATCTACCAAAATGTCGATGTTTGCGCGTGGGGAAATCGTCTTTGACCGGCTTTGTTCAAGTCTCTCAAGTCTACGCAAAGACCGGATCTTTCCGTTGGCCTTGGTCACCGTTACTATGTTGGAAAGCCATGTAGGGTATTCAATGACCCCGATGAACCCCGCCCGAGCATCTTTTCTATCTCCTCTTTCACTTGTAGGGACCATTCGGGCTTAATTCTTCTTAGCTTCGCTTACCGGCTTGACTTCCGGGTCGAGCGGTATTCGGTGCTCAACTATGGAAGGATCGAGGCCCGGCATATCTTTATAGGACCATGCGAACACATCCACGAATTCTTTTAGCAAACCAATTAGGGCATCCCTTTCATTCCCTTCGAAGAAACTACCAATCAAGGCGTCTCTTTAGGCTCTTCCGCAGCTCCCAAATTCACACTCGTCAAAATCTCTTCGGCAAACTGGGGCTCGATTTTCCTCTTTCCTGACAACCCGCTTAAAGATTTCTTTGATATATTGTTCATTTAATGTGTCCGCTTCTTCATCTAGCGAATCGTTATTAACTCGTTTTTAGATCATTAGTTAATTCATCATTAGTTAAAGTGGCAATTAAGGGATACTCGTAAAGGTTCGTCATTTCATTGAGAATAAAAGGGAATACAAGATTGGCTACAATTTCGTGGTCTTCGTGCGTGAGGCCATCTGACGACTCTAAGACTCAAACTCAACAATGAGAGACTCGTAGGACTTTACAAAGGTTGACACAAAGGGATCTGGGACCAATCCAAGTTTGGTGATCATTTCTTCTTTCGTCGCGGACGGGCCCGAGAGAGTTTCCCAATTCTTTAGCGGCATTGGCCGAGGCCTCATGACTCGGGGCCGTCTCGTTTCGTCCTCCTTCCTCGCCGTTGCTATCATCTCTTTGTCTCGAACCGTAATCAATTGTGTTTGGCATCCGAAAACCGAGCATGTGGATGTAGTGGATCTTCCTCAATTCTGGGATTTCTATCTCGTCACAATCCGACCGCTCAATCCATATGTAAGGACGTATTGCGTCTCGATGTGCCGAAAAAATCTCATGTCCCATACTCGAGCGGAAAGGCTTAGCAGCAATTCAGAAGGAGGACGTCCCACACGACGTTCATAGATTCGAGTTGAGTATGACGATGCTTGTCGATCTTTATCATGAAAATTTCCCCGGCTTGGTGGTCGTAGAGTGGGTTTGAAGAATGGTGACAAAGCCGTGATTAGGGACCGGGGCTTTGTGTGCTCAGATTATGGCGGTGTTCAATGTTTCCTTCCAAAGATGCCTCCAAATGTTGGAAATGACAATTGAATTTGATGAATCGGACTTCTTCTGAGTCCGCTCGCTTGAGTGCGTTGACATAGTTGGCATCACCGGATTCTCGGGGGATTCTCGACGAGACTTGCCCCGATAGTCCCTTGGTCGACTCTGAGGAGGTAGCCCCTGTCTCGGCTAAGAGCATGCTTAGTGACGGCCTCTCGCTTCGTTCCCTATGAGGAAACCGTCGCCCTTATGACTTCAAGGTCCCCTTGTCGGTTAATGAATTTGACGCATTGGTGGAGAGTGGAAGCTATGGCTTTCATGTGATGCAACCAAGGGCGCCCTAATAGGGCTTTGAACTCGGAGGATATCCATTACATGGAACTTTGGCCGGCACCATTTGGGTTTCGTACTGAGTTCCAGAGTCACCGTCCCCGTGATGGGACGGACGTGCCATCATATGCCTCGACCGACCGGTAGATGGGATCATGTGCCTTTCATTGATGCGTAGGGCCCGCATCATGCTTAGGGAAGGACATTAACGGCTGATCCGTTATCCACCAATACTCTGTGAGCGATACGGTGTTGAGCTTAATGGTGATGTACAAAGCTTCATTGTGTTGGGAGACATCTCTTGGCAAATCTTCGTCGCAGAAGGTGATCATGCCGCCATATAGGTGGGGATCATAGATTTAGTCCTTGTCTCGGGATAGAGAGTCATCGCCGCCACTTCGTGCTTTTTTCTTGCGAGGTAGAACCTTTGCTCAAGCCCCCGGGTTATACTCGAGGCCGTTTGTGGCGGTTGCCATCTCCGGTCAACATGTTGATTGAGTGGGAGCGCCAAACCGGCGTTAGTCTTTCTTTGTCGGTGTGCACTCTGAGCTGGACAAACCGAATTTTAGCCGTTCCCGCGGGGGATAGATTTCGATTAGCGTAGAGTTACCCTGTGTCCACGTATTCCGGTGTCCGAAAGTCTCAACTCTATCGTTGGCAAGGCTTTTCGCTCTTTTACCCCCGTTTGCTTTGGGGAAGACTCGGCCGGAGTAGAGTACATAATAATCAAATCCCCTGATGGCTCCCCGAGCGTACCCACACCGGTATCACCGCCTCGAATCTCTCCTCAATTTTTGGGGAGGAAATTTTCTTCTTCTTAGGAGGACGGTCCTCGTGTATCCACCCCGATAGTCCCTTTCAAGGCAATCGGGACAACACGTATATCCCACCAAATGTGTTCTACTACTGGTGGCGGATTTGGGACCTCAGTTGAGCGGTGGCCGGAATGACTTTGAGTGGAACCTGTCCGGAGATCTCGTTGGGCTCATCTCGGAAGCGAGTGGTTGGACTCCGCCGGATAATGAGAGGTATTAAGATCCCGGGGAACAGGCATATGTTTGTCCTTCAAGGCAGCCCTACCGCTGGGAGATTGTTAAGGTCCCGAAGTGGCGTGTGGCCTCTTCAATCCAAGCTTGCTTGCCGTTTCCGGCGTTCCTCCGTGGCTTTGATGGCTGACCATATTTCTTCAATCAAGCTTTCGATCTTCATCACCCAGCCGATATTTGCGGGATCATTACTTTGAGAGGGGATAACCGACGGTATGCCGAACTCTTTCATCCTTGATCGCTGTTTGGGGGCCGCTTGCCCGTAAGTCGACGGGCAGAGTCCCTGCGGTGGAAACATAGGAATCTTGGGGTAGCATCTTGATGTATCCGGACGATTAAGAAGAGGAGGAGAACCTTCTTCCTTCTTTGCGGTAAAAGTGCCATCGGAATTGAGACCGATAGTCAAACCATGACTTGCGACAACCTCCGTAAGGTCGCTAATTTGAGCCTCATGTCGAAGTCTCATCTCGTTCTACTAACCGGATCCACAGGTCTGTCTCGAGGGATTCTTGGAGGACGGAGTGACGTTATCCCTATCATTACCGGCCGACGCAGACATTCTCAAACCCGAGTCGGAACAAACGGTGAAGCCGATGACGCGCTTGACTCTTCCCAACCGATCAAACGGTGACCCGGTGTCCGGAACCAACCTTTGTGAGGAGTCTGCGGGGAAAGGACACGAAGGTTCGAGATGTCCTGGGAATGGAAGGAGGGTAGGTGTTTGGGGCTTGGGCTCATGCAACATGCGCTATTTGTTCACGTTTACTTAAAACATATTTTATTAACCTAATCGGTTGGAAAAGATTGCTCTTCTTTTTCGCAAACTACTCGATCCCGGATCATTGGGCCCCGTCACTACGTCTATAAGCCCCTCGTATTCCACCCGTATTTCGACCTCCCAGGTGGATGACACCGGCGAGGGTCCTATAGGGCAAGCGGGTCCCACCGACCGAAAGAAGAACGATCCTACAAGTTGGGCGGGTAATCGAGTTTTAACGAGCATTCGATGTAAATTACGGACAAAGCTGACGTCAAAGTCAAGATCATGTCCGAGGAGCCTCGACGATAAAGTCGGCATGATTTGGACCGATAAATGTCCACGATTGATCTTGACTTGTCGTCAATTAGGCCGTAATTAGGCATGGAATAATCATTAATTCTTGATGACTCGGTGTCAATGCCGGGAGTCGGTGTATAATTTGTGCCGCCAGAGCCGAAGTCAAGGCGCCTGGCCAATATCTTGGTCAAAGTCTGCGGCGAAAAACCGGCAGAGCTTCGACTGATTATGGTCCCCGAAAGATATTGAGTCGGTATGCCGACAAAGTCTTGAAAGGAAAGGTCTATACACGGACAGGCATGACACGCACTGGACTAAAAACCAACCGGTCTCTGACAAAGTGTGTCACGGACAAGTGCATGGTCGACACGAGGCTCCATGGGATGTTTGGGTAGTCCCGTGCTTGCACCGAGAGGCGTAATAAGACCAAACGGGCCGCGACAAGGATTTCCCTGGTTAGGGACGTAGTGTGCGGTGTAAGGTCACGTGCGCGTAGTGTGTAAGCAGTCTATTTTCTTTTTCTGAGTAAAATAGAATTTTTTTTTATGTGTCTTAAAAATATGATGCATGATTTTTTTTTTGAAAATTTTCTTCTTTTTTTTTTGAAAATTTTTTTTTTTGAATTTTTTTTTTTTGAAATTTAATGAACACATAAGCACAAGAATTCCGACAGTTAGGGACATGATTCCGACAGTCAAAATTTTGATTTTTTCCGAGGCGGCCAAAACAACACGTTGATGTTGTCGACGGGCTCCCCATATTACTCATTCCCTCCCCGGCTCATCATGTACTGAGAGGTCGTGAATGACGAGGAGAGAAAAGTTCGCACCTCGTCATATCTTCATATGACGAGGAGACAAAATCATTTATCTCGACATATCTTCATGTCGACAGATCTTTATAGAACGAGGAGACAATTTATGCATCTCGGCCTACCTGCTCATGACGAGATAAGAAATTTACTCTCCTCGGCTTTCCGGCAAGCATACTTAACAATCCTAGTCAAACAAGGATTCAGCAGTTACAATCTTATTAGAATTGTAACCTCCTCCTACATTAATTCAAATCAAATGAGGACTCTATAACAGATATATTCCTCCTAGGATTATACCTTCCCGTGATCCTACTGTACCACCTAAGCAGGCCCTCCGAGATCCTCCCCGTGATCCTACTGTACCACCTAAGCAGGCCCTCCGAGATCCTCACTAAAGATGATGACATGCTCTATAAAGCTTTCGCGAGAACTTTCTCCGGAACAGCCTTGACCTGATTCCGTGAGCTGAAAAAAGGTTGCATCGATAGCTGGAGAGGCATGAGGAGAATGTTCTTGGACCACTTTGCCACTGCTAGAAGGAGGAAGAAGAGGTTGACTGACCTTACCAATATCGAGCAAGGGAAGAATGAGACCACCCTCAGTTATTACAACCGGTTCCGAACCATGGCGAAACAATTAGAAGAAAGCCTCACAGACAGAGAGGTGATTATTTGTTTTAACTCTGGATTAAGATCCGAACCCCTCATCTATGAACTCTTCGCTAGAGAGCCAAACTCCAAGGCGGATTTGTACAACGTGGCTTATGCCATTGCTATGGCGGAAGATAAAAGCAAGAAGAGTGGATATGACAAAACGGAACCAGAAGCAGCTGGCAATCGCCATGCTTCCAATGGGAATGGTAATGGATCCAAAGGGAAGAATAGAACGAGGAGTACTGAAAAACTTGAAATATTTACCCCTCTTACCAAACCCATCAATGAGATCATGCAGCTAGTAAACCTTCCACCACCTCGTCCGCTGAGTGACAAACCCAAGTTCCCTCGTGACACTTCCAAATTATGTGATTTCCACAAGGACCATGGTCACAACACTGAAAGGTGCATCGCCCTCAAGCGCATGATCCAAAGGTGGGTCGACGAGGGAAAACTTGACTGCTATGTCATGAAGAAAGATGGCAAGCAGAAGCGGAAGGAAGAGGAAAGTGAAGATGACGACAAGAGCGAGGAAGGGGAACAGAGGCCTCCTAGGGCCAAACTGCATGTGATCCGAGAAGAGACAGTCTCCACAAGAAAGCTAAGGGACCAGATCCATGAACTAAGCAAAGTATACCCCGTTCCTGCTTGGGTTTATAAGGCGGAAGAGGTCATTAGCTTTTCTCCCAATGAATTGGCAGGGAGCCCCTGGTGATAAAGGGACGGATTGATAATGTGGAATTTGAAAGACTTCTTGTTGACACGGGGGCCTCCCGTGATATTCTGTACTACTCTGCCTTCCAAAAGATGGGCTTAAAAGAAACCATGCTGGAGCCTTATCATGGAAGGCTGGAAGGCTTCACCAACCATAAATTTGGTGCCAAGGGAACTGTTGAATTGGAACTAGAAATTGGCGAACATTCCTTCCGATCCAAGGCTACTGTCACTTTCGTAGTCATGGATCTAACAAGTGATTATCATGCTATCCTAGGCATTCCAAGTCAAGCGAAACTTGGGTTGGTCGCCTCCTTTCCTCACCAACGAGTAAAATTCCCAACTCGTGCTGGAATTGGATGCGTGAGGGCGACCGCCAAGGACTTCTTGGAGCATGTCGTCAAAAGCAGGAAAGCATCTAAAAGCGTGGAGATAGACATTCCCGAAGATAATATCAAGATCTCTAAGTCCTTGAAAACTACCCATACCAACTCTAGGATGAGCTATATCCATGAGGTCCTAGAGGAAGAGCCTATGGTCCTAGAAATTGCAGCTGACTAGGGCACAGTTCCGTCCTTCTCTGAGGCAGATCCTATTCTCGTCAATGGCCAGAAGTCAGGGGCCAACATTGACTTGAGGATAGCTGATCTGCCAGACGTTGATGAACTAATGGAAGAGGAAGGCCTCAACGTGAATGACAATGAGGTAGGAGAATTAGAGAAATCATCATCAAGTCTCTGGAATTTTGAGACGGTCCTGAAATGGAGCATGTGGACGAACTGGAAGAGGTAGTCATCAATCCTGATTATCCTGAACAAAAAATTAAACTCGGGGGCCAGCTATCCTCAGAAGTGAAGGAAGAAATCATCTCCCTCTTGAAAAACACCCTTGACGTCTTTGCTTGGAGAGTCAAGGACATGAGGGGGATTAATGAAGAAGTAGCCCTCCACCGCTTGGAAGTTGATCCATTGGCAAAAACCATCTCACAGACAAGGAGAAATTTTGTGAGGGACAAGGAGGAAGCTATCAAGGAGGAGGTGCAAAAATTACTCAGCGCCGGAATTATTCGAGAAGTAAAGTACCCCGTTTGGTTGGCCAATGTGGTAATGGTGAAGAAGCAAAATGGGAAATGGCGAATGTGCATAGATTTCACTGATCTTAACAAGGCCTGCCCTAAAGACAGTTATCCTTTCCCCAGAATTGACAAGTTAGTTGACTCCATTGCTGGACACCAGACACTTAGCTTCCTAGATGCCTATTCAGGCTATCATCAGACTAAAATGGCGGAAGAGGACATCGAGAAGACGGCCTTCCAAACACCTGGGGGAAATTATTGCTATGTCAAGATGCCCTTTGGGCTTAAAAATGCGGGTGCCACATATCAATGTATGATGAATAAGGTATTTAGTGCACAAATAGGACGAAACATGGAGGCCTACATTGATGATATGGTCATAAAGACCAAGAGGGCAGTCACGCCCTTGACTTGGAAGAAACAATAAACAATCTCCGAGCCAATAACATGAAGCTAAACCCAAGTAAGTGTGTGTTTGGGGTGACAGCTGGAAAGTTCCTAGGCTTCATGCTATCACAAAGGGGAATAGAGGCGAACCCCGAGAAGTTCAATGCCTTAATTGACATGAAGGAACCAACTAGAATCAAGGAGGTTCAAAGATTAAATGGAAGAATAGCGGCACTTGGAAGATTCATCGCCAAATCCGCCGAAAAATCATTGCCATTCTTCAAGGTATTGAAGGGTACCAAGAGCTTCTCCTGGACTCCCGAATGCTCCGAAGCATTCCTCTGGTTGAAGGAGTACTTGGGTTCCCCTCCCTTGCTTAGCAGTCCGATTATCGGTGAGATGATATATGTCTTCCTAGCTGCCACAGATCATGCAGTCGCAGCTGTTCTTGTTCGAAATGATGAAGGAACATAGAAGCCAGTCTACTATGTCTCTAAGGCATTGTCAGATGTGGAGAGCGGATATTTCAACGTAGAAAAGATAGCTTACGCACTAGTTATCGCCTCAAGGAAACTATGTGCTTATTTTTCTGCGCATCTCATCACTGTATACACCAATGAACCATTGAAGAAGATCCTGCACAAGTTGGGTGAACACGTCCTTACTTCCCGTAAGCAAAAGACTTCGGAAGAAGAAGAGTCTCCCATCGAACTCCCGTCCAACTGTTGGGTCTTATACACGGATGGATCGGCTACAAAGGAGAGAAGCGGAGCTGGAGTTGTACTAGCAAGTCCGGAAGGAGAGTACACGATGCAAGACATCATCCGATTCAAGTTTCCTGCCTCCAATAACCAAGCTGAATATGAGGCTCTGATATTTGGTATCGAGTTGGCTTCCTTCTACGGAGCAACTAAGGTGGCGGCATTCTGTGACTCCCAACTTTTTGTCAAACAAGTGAAGGGAGAGTATAACACCCAAAATCCCACCCTTACCAAGTATAGAGACCTTGTCCTAGACATGACAAAGAAGATGGAATTTTTCGAGATCAAGCAAATAGGCAGGGAGGATAACCAAATCGCGGTCGTTCTATCTAAACTAGCGACTATGGATGTGTCTGAGTCTAACTCCAATCCATACGTAGTTTTTGCTGAAGAACCCGCGTACGAAAGGCTACAAGTCATGCTCCTAGATGGAGAGGAGAGATGCTGGATCGATGACTACATAGACTACATCGAGAAGAGCCAACTCCCAGAAGATGAAGTACAAGCTAAACTTATCAAGAAGAGATCGCCAAGGTTCGTTGTAATGAATGGAGTATCTACTGAAGATCTTTCACTAAGCCCCTGCTGAGATGTGTCATCCCCAAGGAAATTGCGAATCTCTTAGCCGAAGTACATGAAGGCGTTTGCGGCGGACAGACGCGCACGTCTATGTTAGAAAATGTGATAAGTGCCAGAGATTCTCCGACATTCCTAGACTACTGGCAGTTGAGCAGGCACTTATAATACCTACGTGGCCATTTGATATGTGGGGGATCGACATCATCGAACCCTTCCCTCCCGCCCGAGGCAATTGCAAGTATGTGATAGTAGCTGTTGATTACTTTTCCAAGTGGATAGAAGCAAAAGCATTGGCCAAGATAACAGAAGAGAATGCAATCAACTTTGTCCACGACCACATCTGGTGTCGATTTGGGCTCCCACACACAATTGTATCTGATCATGGACTCCAATTTTCTACGACATTTACAACGGAGTTGGCAAGAGTAAAATTTTGTCATGCAAAGTCATCCGTGAGTAGACCTCAAGGCAACGGACAAGCAGAAGCTGCTAACAAATTGGTCCTAACAGCCCTGACTAAGAACCTTGAAGGACGCGAGGGCAGATGGTTGGATGAACTTCCCCTAGCCTTATGGGCTGTTCGCACAACCATCCGGGGGCCAACCGGGGAAATCCCATTCGCACTAACCTTCGGTTCTGAGGCTATGACACCAGCTGAAATGGCCATCCCTACTGTGAGAAATTCCCTATTATGACGAGCAAGTCAACAAGGTTAATAGGCTCCTAGACCTAGACCTGATAAATGTGAAACGACTAGCTGCACGGATGAGGATGGTAAACTACAAGCAAAGGACCAAGGCGTACCATGACAAGAGGGTCATCAGAAGAGTATTCCAAGTAGGCGATTGGGTACTTAGAAAAATTGAAGCAACTGGTCGGAAGGCAGAACAAAACAAGCTCTCCCCAAATTGGGAAGGTCCCTATATTATCACTCAAGTCATTCGAGAAGGGACCTACAGATTGAAGACTAAGGAGGGGAAAGAGCTCAAGCATCCATGGCATTCCGATAAACTTCGAAAGTACTATCATTAATATTAGTTTACTTCTTGCAATAGATTTGTTTTCGGCTATTAGGCTTTTACCTTTTCAGTATGGTAGGATTGCAGTTCGATGTAATCAAAATTCATTTTATGAAATTTACTTCTTCAAATATGCAAAGCAACTGCCACTACAAACACATGGGAAGACGAGAATCCTATCCACGACTCTTCAACACATACGGAACAACGAGGACCCTGTCCTCGGCCTACAAAAATATCAAGGTCAAAACAGTTACCTGACCAACATTAAAAATTCTAACAGCCAAGACCGAGGACCCTTCCTCGGCCTATTGGCTCACCTTCCATCTTGACGAGGTCCCACCTCGACTCAATGACTAACAGGCACTAACAGCCAAGACCGAGGACCCTTCCTCGGCCTACTGGTTTGCCTTACGTCTTGACGAGGGCCCGCCTCGACTCAATGACTACAGGTTCAAACAGTCAAGACCGAGGACCTCTCCTCGGCCTGTTGACTCGCCTCGCGTCAAGACAAGGAAACACCTTGTCACAACGACTACGGGCCTCACACGTATAAAACCTGTGCACGAGTCATCTTCCTCGGCACAAGGAGACGAAAAAGAAGAAAATACCCTAACAGTCAAGACTGATGAGCCTCCCTCGGCCTGATGACTTGAGGTACAGTCAAGACCAAGGAACCTCACCTCGGCCTGATGACTTTCCCCAAAACAGTCATGTACTTGTGTAAAGCCCACAAACAAGCATTCAAACAATTCATAATATCAATACGACATGAGTTGGACAAGAAGGACATCATTAATATTCGAAGAGAATTTTACAAAAGTCCTAAAACTATTACAATAAAAGCAAAAAGGAAATCCTAATCCTAAGTTTGCTCGTCTTCGAAGGGTTTCTCCAAAAAATCCTCAGTCTCGGGGTCAATGGCAGGAGGGATGGTCTGATCATTCTGGGCATTGGTTTGAGCCTCCTCACCTTGTATCTCCTCGGCAGCACCGCCCGCGGCTTCATCCTCCATCTCCTCATCCTCAATCATCTTAACCAAAGCCTTGAGATTGCCAGGATCGACGGACGGGGGAACCTAAGCCTCTCGGCCGGCTTGAGCATCCTCCCTAGCCATAATGCCTAAGTTATAGTCTGAGAAAGGGAAGAGATAGTGAAGGGTCCTAGCTTCCTCATCATACTGGTCCTTGCATATCAGCCGTGCGATGGCATTCAAGTCCAGACCGGTAGAGGGATCAGCCATAAGACGGCGAGCCAGGTGCAAATAGCCATCCTCAAACATTGTGGTCGTCTTGTCATTGACGGCATCCTTAAAGGCTTGGCTAGCCTTGAATCGAGCAACAACTTGCTCTTCCTTGGAAGGGATAGCAGCCTCCAGATCTTGGCACCTAGCCTCAGCCACCTCGGCCCTCACCTGGACCTCGGCCTTGAGCTTTTCCAACTCGGCCAACTCATTATTTTTCAGCCTGAGTGCTTCCTCGGCTTTCAGGCTGGCCTCCTCGGCTCTTCTCACCTCGGCCTCAACCTTGGCCTTGGCCTCCGCCAGCTCCGTATCCCGGACCTTCAGCTCCTCGGTCAGGGCTGCTTTCTCAGTCTTGCCCTTCTTCTGGGCGGCCTTAAGGTCAAACATCTGCTTATCAGCAGTCTTGGCCAGAACGTTCTCGTATGCCGTCACAGTGGCAAGCTGCAAGATAAGTCAACGTCAAAAATTATGCTAAGCACAAAGTTACGAGGTTAAAAATACGAGATAGTTACCTCGGAGATCAACAGCCCTTTACGGCCTAACAGGTTCTCCTTGCTCAGTTTCTCACGAACAAGCTTCTCGTAAGCCGCCTCATCCAATGCCCTCAGCACGGGAGCCCGGCCTAGCCTCACTTGAGCGCCCACCCTGGCAAGTAAAGGAAGGTCCCTCAGGGGCTGAACATTGGCCACGAATTGCCGGGCAAGCTCCTCGGCATTGTCATAGCTCTTGATGGTTTGGATGGTGAGGGCTGGAGGAGCTTGAGGAGTTGAAGAGACAACAGCAGCCCGTTTGGCTTGAGGCTCCTCGGCAGCAACACTTTGGGGCCTCTTTTGACCCGAGCGATGTGGGACGAGACCAGTCCCCTTGATAGACGGAATGTCGGACTCCGACTCAGCAGCATCAACATGAGGGCTATGCCCCTCGACAGTTGATTGTTTGTCTCGGCCTTCGGATGCCTCCTCCTCGTCATCCACAAATTCCCCTCGTAGCTTGACGGGGAGGGGTTGATCCCCCTTGGTGTTCAAGAGGAGTTGACGGCGAGTGGCCTCATCCTTCCTATCTGTCAGAGCCGAGGTCTTAGCCAGTCGCCTCCTCATTTTGATCAAGTCCTTGGCGCTAACGTCTTCCATGGAAGCCATCTCAGCTTCTTACTCAGGTGTTAGATCTGCGAAGACGAGGAGAAGATTATATTACGAAATGAGAAAAACAAACATTAAAAACACAAGCATCAATGACAAGGAAAGAAGAATTACATCCTACGACATTTGTTTCCCTAAGGCATTGATCCTTCGAGTTTAGTTTGCAGCGATCACATTCTTCATGAAAGACAAGACCGGGATGGGTCCTCTAGTCGTTAAATTGTCTTCCCCTCTTAACGGCGACGAGGGGTACCATGCCGTCCTTCAGTCCCGGCATCAGTTCAGCCTGGACATAGTAGTGCTCATCGGCCTCCAAGGCAGCCCAGTCAAGGAGCCCAACTTCAGAAAATTCGAGGAGGCGCTTAATTAAGGCCTTGGACCACCCAACCTTCAGCACCTCCCTAGACACGTCAGGAGGAGAGGGGAACTCCCAGCCTTGTCGGCTCTCTACCCTAATTACGTGATTCTCCCAGCCTCCTACCTTGATGGACATAGGGAGAATGATCTTCGGCTTCTTGGAGTCACTCCTTATGACGAGGAGCCGAGTACTCTTAACATATCCAATGGAGAAGAAGTGACGGAAAGCGGCTTGGGTAGGCTCGTAACCTAAGCTACGACACAAGACTATGAAACTGACAAGGACCCTAGTCCCGTTGGCTCCCAACATAGCCGGGACAGCTTTCATGTCACCCAGAAATTCATTGATGAAGGGGTCCAAAGGGAGACGAAGTCCCTGCTGAAATTGTTTGAAGTAGAAGTGGACATGATTGTCGTTGTAGTAAAAAATCTTATCCTCTTCATCGTTTTCGAAGGTAGGACGGCCAATATAAGTTAATCAGAACTCGTTCCTGTCCACCCCGTATCTCGTATATAGCGCTTCCAGCATGGGAGCCCCGATCTTGACTGGTCTAACTCGGCCCCGACCTCTTCTACCTCGGCCACCTCTCCCTCGGCCTCCTTTGCCTTCAACTTGCTCCCCCTCAGCGAAGGCATTAACAATTTTGGTAAACGTGGAGGCTTCACTCCCTCTTTCCGTCATATCTGCAAGAAGCCGAGGTACAAGAATCAGTTAAAGCATCCAAAGGCTTATGCCTAGACGGGGAAGAGGAATGCCCTTCCTCGTCGTTTATAAGAAGGCCGAGGAGGGAGCCTTACCACTCAGCCGAGTACAAGCTAGGTGATCCGAGGACGGGTATAATAAATTGATATGCTCAATCATCTCGTCCTGATCTTCGAACAACACAATACTAGGGGACAAGGAATCAACTCGATCTATCCTCGTCTGATCAGGGTACTGAATGTACATTCTCGTACACCCATACTTCCTCAACATTTCTCTTATATCAACCAAGTTCACCAGCAACCATGGTCCTCTCTCTCTCTTCGGTAAACCCTTAAATTGCATTTGTGGTATCCATAAAGGAATCGAGGGGAATGGTCCCAAGAATGAGCCATTTCTAAAGGGGAATGAAGGGGCAAGAAGATTCAAGAATCAAATTTTCCAGAAAAAAAGCTTCAAAAGGCTCAACAATGGCGGATTTGAAAATCCAAAAACCTACCAAAACCCTAGAAATTGCAAGACAAAAGAGAAAATCAATAGTAGAAAAGAACATATATCTGTTTCTGTTGTTGAAAACGGACGGAATCAAGCAGTGAAATCAACTACGCCGGAAAATCGAATGTCGCCGGTGACTGGGTTCAAGAGCACGACGGAGGGTTTTAAATCTCTTGTCTTTGTTCTCAATATTAAGGATGCTAAAAGGTTAAAATGAGAGAGAAATTTGCTTTTTATGCTCAACGAGCCGGGTCAAACCCGAAATCAAAACGGGTCCATGGGTTTGGCGCCCCCAACATTTAATGCGTGTGCCGATTTCCAAGGCATGCCAAACATCGTGGGACGCGCCCATCATGACACCATCAACCCGACAGATAATGAAATGACGCAAACATGAAGCGACACCGACACGTGGCAACCTGTTCGTATCCTCATAGCCGAGGATGAGATGACTTTCTCCTCGACTTAAGCCGAGCTAGAAAGTCGGGGGCCACTGAACAGTATAAACCGAGATACGAACATGGGCTTGTCCGAGTCAGGCCCAAGTGGATTGGGCCATAAACATAATCCATCTCAAATTACGACACGGGCTTCTCGTACATCCATCTCGGCATTAACAAGGCCGACCAAAGTTTACCAAGGCCCAACAAGCATATAAATGCCCCAACTATAAGGGCCGAGGAGACCTCCCTCGTATGCCAAGATCAAATCCATAGAGGATGAGGTGCCTTCCTCGGCCTTGACGTTGTTAACGGGCTCCCCATATTACTCATTCCCTCCCTGGCTCATCATGTACCGAGAGGTTGTGAATGACGAGGAGAGAAAAGTTCTCACCTCGTCATATCTTCATACGACGAGGAGACAAAATCATTCATCTCGACATATCTTCATGTCGACAGATCTTTATATAACAAGGAGGTAAATTTATGCATCTCGGCCTACCTGCTCATGACGAGATAAGAAATTTACTCTTCTCGGCTTTCCGGCAAGCATACTTAACAATCCTAGTCAAACAAGGATTCAGCAGTTACAATCTTATCAGAATTGTAACCACCTCTTACATTAATTCAAATCAAATGAGGACTCCATAACAGATATAATCCTCCTAGGATTATACCTTATCTCTTTACAGTCCCAATTCAGCATGGATTCTGTCAATCCATCATTATAAATACAGACCATAATTTCCATATTCTGGTACGTTAATTTTGACATTCCGAAACTCTGTCAATTTAGTTTCTCTCACTAAAAACCGTGAACTTACTCTCACGCTGGAGGGCCTTTGCCGGTGAAGCCCCGACTTAGTTTACGTGTTTTGTCTTGTTTTCAGGCTAAGCAATTGCCGAAGCAAACCGATCACTTGGAATTGGGCTGATTTGACGATTTTGACATCATCATCATCTGTAGGAATTAATTGAGATTCACCTAATGGCTAATATGTCAATTGTCTAGCAGGAATTAATGTATCTTTAACTGAACTTACTATTGTTCCAATAAATATGAAGGAAAACAAAACTGCATTTTCGCATTCAAAACTTATCTACATGAATGTCTATAAATAGACACAAATATACCGATAAACAGGATAATTAAGAATAAGTTTAATATCTATCCCACCAGCCAATTTTGTTAACTAATTTAAGGTTTCTTAAACACAATTTGTGAACCTTCCAAGAAAAGCAGGCACAAAATTACAAATTCGTCAACCACTTTGCCTATAAAAGTGATAGAACCACATCAAGATTTTCGCAAGCAAAATTTTCTCTGTGTATTCAGCAGTTAGAAATGAGGTCTTCCACAATGAACATCTTCACTATCCTCTTTGTCGGAGTACTTTGTTAGTCTCTCTCTCTCTCTCTCTCTCTCTCTCTCTCATACACACACTCTCTCTTTACCGGAATAAATATCGCACTTTTCATTTTTGTTTGTCACAAAATAAATGTCGTGTTTTCAAATAAGTAAAGTAACTCGGTGTATTTCTTACAGGCATTGGATTGGAGGTGACAAATGTACAAGCAAAGACATGCACGAGTGATTATGATTGCAACTCTGGAAAAGCTGGTTGCGCCACCCACATTCCTTGCATGAACGGATTATGCCCTCAATGCCCAGATATATCTAAAAGCAAATGTGAGAAAGACTCCGACTGCAGTGATTGGTGTTTTGGTCGCCCTGCTACTTGCTATCGTAAAGGTTGTTTCTGTCATAAATAGGTTATTTCTATGTTGTGGTAAAGCACTTTAGAAGTTTCATTTTTTAATATCGAGAAAGAAGTTTCATTTATTTTTCGTTCTAAGTTAATTTAAGATTTGTGTTTGGATTACTGTTTAAATATTTCTTTCCGTGGAGAATTGGAACGTGGAAGTAATACTAGTCCAAGTGACCTCCCCTATTCTTGAATCAAAATAAGGAACTTGAAAGGTCTCTGTTGTCAATTAAGCAAATGTTAGTTCGACGCCAAAAGGGGTCGACTGTCAAGTATAGAATCAAAGATAAAGCATTGTGCAACGGAAATATTTAGACCCATAAATAACTTATAAACAATTAGCACATGCCCGTGTCCATAGCCACGTAATTTTTTTTTTAATTTTTTTTTTAAATTAAAAAAAAAATAATTTTAAGGGCAAAATGAGAAAGAGACAAATGTATAAGGGCAAAATGGGAATTTCCCCACATGAAACTGTTCATACCACTGTTCAAAGGGAGTTTCCATTTATACTATAGATGTGCAAGAGATTTATGGTGTAGGAGTGTGTGTGAGAAAGGCAGAGAGATATTTACAATTGGTTATTCTGTTTGTTAATTTTCACTTATATAGGCTTATAAGCCCATAATTAAAGTACAACGTGCTGGTTATAGAATAAATAAGCAAAAGCCGAAAATCTATAAAAATGATGTTTTTCACCACTAAATAAATGCAAAGGCCCCAAATTCAAATATTGCTACCTACATCGTCTTTGTTTATTTTCTTTCTTTTTGATCAATGTTCAATGAAATTGACCAATAAAATGTGGGAGCTAGTATCATCGGTTGTGCGATGAACTAAGTCATCCGTAAGGTTAGTGAACGGAATAAAAGTAATGGATCAGGCCCAACGGGCTGATCCAAGGTGCATATCAACCCAAAGGTTTGTCAAACGAAGTGGGCCAACCAAAGCAACCCCAATTATAACAGCCTACCAGTAGAGATCAGTCGATCAATCTCATTGTCCGACCTTTGTTGGTCCCGACCTAGCTTCGTCCGACATACAATCTCCTACATGTGCAATCTCTATCTAAGCTAAGGCACGATTTCAGGTCGATCTCAATCATTCAGGCGACCTCGACCAAACAACACGTGTGTCTACCCACGTCGTCATTTCACTACTAGAAACTGATTGTTTACCGACTGAAATTCCTTCGATAATTTTTCGTTGGTAATACCGACGGACCAGTCCGTCGGTAATTCTGACGGCCAATCCGTCGGTAGTAACCAAAAAACCGTCGGCAATGGTCCGTCGACAAAGGAAATCTGTCGGCCGATGACCGACGTATTCGCCGGAGTTTACCGACGGAAATTTCGTCGGTAAATTGAACACGTGTGTCTACCCACGAATTGTAACCGCCTCCTACATTCTTGCAGACAGTTACGACAACAATATCTCCGTAATCCAAGGGATCACTACAGGAAAAGTGGCTTTTCCCAGCACTTTTAATCCGGCACTTAATTTTGTGCCACCAATTTCCGGCACTTTTTTAATAAGTGCCACAAATTTTCGGCACTTTTCAAAAACTGCCACAAATATCCGGCACTTTTTTAAAAGTGCCACTAATTTTTCGGCACGCTAATTTTCCGGCACTTCTTTAAAAGTGCCGCTAATTTTCCGGCACTTTCTTAAAAGTGCCGCTAAATTTCCGACACTTTTGAAAAAGTACCGCAAATTTTTCGCCACTTTTGAAAAATTGATACAAGTTTTTCGGCACTTTCTTAAAAGTGCCGCTAATTTTTCGGCACTTTTTTAAAAGTGCCACGAAGTTTCGAAATTTTGTCGAAAGTGACGCTAGTTTCTTACACTTTTAGTAATTTGCAGTTATTTTCCGACCGACTTATGTAAATGCATGTCACTTGTTTTAGCCTTTTGACACATTGCAAATTAATGTGGTTGAACAATATTAAACAAAACACTCCCGATCCCGTGAGAGCTAATTTGCCCGGGTGAATAAGAATGCAGTTTTTCGCAAATAATTTATTTCATTTTATAAGGTAATTAAATATATATATTACTCAATCTGAAATAAATATAAAAAAAGTGTTTAAAATAATCTTGATCATTAGAAAATTTGATTTTAGGACGTTTATTTTGGAACGTAGGCAATATAGTAAAGTTGCTTAGAATAAAACCACAAATTTATATTTTGGTATAAATTTGAATTCATTAAAAAAAAATTGGGGATAGATAAAATACAATATTTAATATAAAAGAAACAAACAAGGTTGACTAGAATTTATAAATGTGTTCAAAGAAACTTTTTATTAAGTTTATACTAACTCCGGTCCAAAATAACTGTCGCTTTTTGGGATCTCACAGGTTTTAAGAAAAGCAATTATTATTATGATTTAATGAAAAAACTAACAATTTTGCCGATCTAAAAGTGACAGTTAACCAGAGGGAGTATATTTTACTTGTATTTTTAATTTTTCCTTTTCCTTTTCCTTTTCCATTTTATACTCATGTTTCTAGGAATATATAATTCTTTTTCCGAGTTAGATTTTTCCCCAAATTTTATTTTTCGGTTACAATTCCCTCTCACTTTTCCCCAATTCCTTCCTATTACGTTTTTCCTTGCCCAAAATCACTCTTTGCGACCTAATCTACCCATACAGACCGCTCTGTTCCCCGTTCTCTTCTCGGCATCGCCATCGCTCTCACTCTCTCTCTCCACTACTGCGATTTCTCGTGTGCCGGCGTCTCTTTTCCGGCAAAATTCGTGGTGCCGGCGTCTCCTTTCCGACGAAATTCTTGGTGCCGGCGTCTCGTACGACGCCCAAATAAATCTCCTACCCTCTCCGCCGAATTGAACAAGGTATTGATAAGCTTGAATTTATATATTCGTTAGATTATTAGTCGAAGTTCAATCAATGCATTATTTCAATAGAATGCAGAGAGATTACATGATCAGATCTAGACCAGATCATTATACATGTATGGCTGACCTTCTTGGTCGGGCTGGTAGACTTGCTGAAGCTTTAGATTTGATAAAAAAACATGCCCTTTAAGGCCCATCCGGCCTTATATGGAACCCTTTTGGGTGCTTGTAGGGTTCACAAGAACTTAGAGGTAGCTGAATTCTCTGCAAAGAACTTGCTAGAATGCGACCCTACTAGTGCAGTTGGTTATGTTTAGCTTGCTAATGTTTATGCAGCAATGAGAAAAAATGGGATGCTGTATCTAGAGTTAGAAGATCAATGAAGGATAATAAAGTAATTAAGTTTCCAGGTTACAGCTGGATTGAAGTAAAGAATGTGGTTCATGAGTTCAGATCAGGAGATAGGATTCATCTAGAACTGGACTTAATACGAGAGAAATTAGGGGCGAGCAGAAAAACCGAAAAAATCGAAAAAAAACCCGAAAAACCGGAACCGAAAAACCAAACCGATCACTTAATGGTTTGGTGTGGTTTTTTAAAACTCAAAAACCGGCTGAACCGGTTTGGTTTTGGTTTTGTATAAATAAACCGGTAAAAAAACCAAACCGGACCGAAATTACATATAAAGCTTTATTTTATATTACTAAGATGGTACAATGCCTCTGTAGTTTTAGTCATTTATCAGTTGATAATAACAGGAAGATACACAGCAACTGGTACAATATTTTATTTTCATCTCTTGCAGCTTATGCCTCTGTAGTTTTAGTCATTCTATATGTTACACCTTTCAGTATGCTTAGTGGCATTTGATGCATTATTGGTACCTTTAATTATGTCAACTAATTAAAATCTGTGAGAAGGCTTGTAAATGGCTTTTTTTTTTTTTGCTGAATCAACTCCTATTCTTATAATTTATTTATTGTTTGTATAAAAAAGCTTCTGTTTATAGCTGATCAGTACTTTTGAACTACTTGTGTTGAAATTCCATTAGACATTATTGGAATTTCTTCTACCTTTGAACTTAAATGTCGTGGAACTTAGTACCTTTATTGACATAGTTTGAAATACACTTATGGAGTTTGATAGCATGCCTTAGGTATCCATAACTTCCTCCATCCCTCACCCACACCTCTAAAAGGGATAAATGCATCTTTATTACTTTGACTAGTAATCTTAAACAATTCTCTTCGGTTCGGCATGTTTTAATCCATGTTGTGGTGTTTTCCCTTTTTTTTTTTTTTTTTTATCAAAGCTGGTATGTATGAATGAATGATGGAATGTTTTCTTTTTTTATTATTGAAATTATAGTCTCCCTTTCTACAATTTTTTTTATATGCAACTCTGAAATTTTGAATGGTGTCCCAAACTACACCGAATGACACCGAAACCAAACCGAAACCAAACCGAAACCGAACAAAACCGAAACCGAACAAAACCGAAACCGAACGGTTTTGAAATACAAAAACCGATATTTTTCGGTTCGGTTTCGGTTTTAGCCTAAAACCGAACCAAACCGGACTGTGCACACCCCTAAGAGAAATTAAGTTACCTAGAGAAAAAAATAAATAAAAACACAGCTGGTTATTTTTAATTTGAACCACAGATTTTCAGAACTTTGCTAGTTCAATTTCTGCTACTGCATCATCAATTAAAAACCCATTCACCTTCTGTCATCGTTTAATGTTGTCTTAATTGATTTCAGATTTATCAAGCAAAGAAGAAAAAACTAGATGATGTTAACAATCAGGTACATATTATTTATTTCAATTTGATTCCATGATATTAGTGTACTGCCTCATTTTTGTTAGTAAAACTGGAGAAAGTTTAATAAAATATTTATAATAAAAAAAAATGATATTAACAATGTTACTTGAAGTAGCTGAAATCAAAGATTAACTACATGTAAGATTTGATTAAGGTCTAATGTTAATTACTATATGCAGGGGAAAGTTCTTGTGAATCTCCTCGACTATAAAGGTCCAAAACAAGTGGTGGCAATAGGAATTTTGATAAGTAAAAATGCCTCTAGAGTTGTTGGGGGGACTGAATTGGGAAATGAATTCTGGGAAGTACTTATCAAAGAAGCGATAAAACCATTCGAAAAATTAATTAGGCCTTACGAAGGAGTCACCAAGTTGGGAGAAGCTATTGGAAAATCTGTTGCATGGAGAAATATAGATGTAACATGAGGTTGTATTGTATTCTTTATAATTTTTTCAAAGTCTCTTTGAAAACTAAAGTAATTAATGCTATAATTGTTTGTTTGCAGGTGATGGATCACGTCTCTTGTAATACATTCGCTATGGAAGAAGACCATTATTTCATCACGCTTTTGTTTGAACAATTGAATATTTAGCTTTTGGTGTTATGATGTCAAGGCTTGATGTATACCTTGCTTAAATTTTTGAATTATTACTTTCTGAATGATATAATTTATACTTATTTTCTTTGATGACAATGAGAAAAAGTTATCTTTTATATACTTTGTTGCAGTTAGTCAAAATTATGCAGGAATGTGGCTTTAAATATGCTTTAGATTTGTATATATTTGTAGTGAATTTTCAGCAACAATCATATCCGTCAGTTCATTAATACTGTGCAAAAGTGCCGGAAATGTGTGGCACTTTTCAAAGTGCCGGAAAATTAAGGCACTTTTTTAAATGCTGAAAATTTGAGGCACTTACAAAACTGCCGAAAATTTGTGGCACTTAAAAAACTGCCGAAAAATTGTGGCACTTTCATAAGTGCCGGATAATTGTGGCACTTTCATAAGTGCCGAAAAATTGTGGCATTTAAAGAAGTGCCGGAAAATTGTGGCATTTAAAAAAGTGCCGAAAATTATGGCATTTTTGAAAGTGCCGAAAATTGTTGCACTTTTCAAAGTGCCAAAAAATTGTGGCACTTTTAAGTGCCGGGAAGTATTGCCGACGCGACTTATTACAGCACTTATAAAAGTTTCGGAAAATGTGCCGGAAATAGCTTTTATGGCACTTTTTTCTCATTTGTGGCACTTAAAAAAGTGCCACAAAAACCTATTTTTGTTGTAGTGGATTCATAATCATCCCATATCACCACTATATATACCAGACTACATCATACTGTAAGTGCTCCAATTTGAGCTTGTTAGAATTTTCGTTAGAAAATTAACGAAAGTTATAACATTTCTAACAATTCCTAACAATCCTAACTTTTCTAACAAAGTGAGGGTAAAATGGGCATTGTTATTTAAGGTTAAACCTTAAAAAGAATCTCAAAAAGCAAAACAAAAGAAGAAAACCAAAAATGGCAATGGCTGGAAACACAAAAACTGGCTGTTAATTTGAATTTTGAAAAGAAATATTCTTCTTGTCCAAAGCTGAAGCTGCATTTAATGAACAGTGCACGCTGACTGGATCCATCCGCGCGGACATGTTTGCATTTTCAGGAGGGCTATAAATTGAGCCCTCCAGTCACAAAAATAAGAAGGAAGAACACATTTTGCACCGAACCTCTGGCGAAATATAGAGAGAAAACAGTGAGAATTCACTAGAATTGTCACCTTTTTCTCTCCAATCTTTCCCAACTCATACTCATCCACTCACTCTCATATTAAAGCCCTAAACACTCATACACTCAAGCCAAACACTCAAGAACACAAGGAAGATTGGTAAACTCTCCTCTTCCTAACCCTAAATCTCATCCATGCATGCATCTTCAAACTACAAAATGTAGTTCTTTCATCTTCTTGCTTTAGATCTAAGAAGATCACCATGGAAGACCATCTCCATGGATGATCTTCTACAAAGATCAACATTATTTTTAAGCTTTCTTACTTTCTTGCAAAGAAAACTCATTTTCAAAACCCTAAAAACCATTTTCAAGCATAAAATCTTGATTTCAAAGGATAAAATTCCCCTTCCCAAGCAAATGAAATGCTTAGTCCTAATGTACCCCAAGGATGGTTTGGTATAGTTGATTCACCACTAAAATGTCTAGTGATCACTAACCAAAACCTAGGGAAATGGGGACAAGCATGGATGCAAAACCCCTTTAAAATCATATTTTCTTTCTTGAGAAGTTGCTGTCCAGTAGCAATTTTCTCAGACCTCAGTCCATGGTCTTAATTTTTGGACACAGATGAACTTGGAATTTGGTGTTGACTACAAAATACTTTTGTAGCCAACATCCAGAGCTTTCCAGACATATTTTTACCTTATTTTTAGGGTGAGTAAAACTCCTCTTTTCAAATTTTCTTTCAGAGGCTAGTTCATCAGCTTCTGGGAATCCAGATCTCATATCTGAGGTTTCCAGAAGGTTTTGACCCCTCAAATCTTCTCCAAAATGGAAAATTCCTTCGCACAAACTTTATTTAAGGTGTCTAGAACAACTTTCATTCTCTGAGTTTATCCAGATTATGAAGTTTTAAGACCCTTGAATCCCTTTCAAAATCAAAGGTCCACTGCCTTTTTCATTCTGGCAGAAATGGCTCTCAACTTCAAAAGGTCTTTTGAGTACCAAATCTCAACCCAAAAATCTTCCAAAAAATCATGGGATCAGTTTAAAGTCTTAAAGAGATATCCCAATTTTTACTTTTCTGAGTTTCAACTTATTTTGGCCAAAACACACACACACACACACAAATGATTTTCAGCTTGGAAGACTCGTTTTACGAGGCGCGTCGGGTGCACACTAACGTCCTTCCCGACGCGTAACATGACCTCCGAACCTAAATCTCTGATCTCGGGCTTTTTTCAAAGTTTTGGCCCTTCAAAATTAAAATGGCGTGGCGACTCCGTTTTCGTTGATTTTTTCAAACACAAAAATGGGAAAATTTTCGAATGGCACATTCATCACAGTGGCGACTCCGCTGGGGACTAAGCTTTTTTTTTTAAAAAAAAATGGTATTTGGTATATTGGTGGAAACCACTAAATTTCCCGTTATCGCCTCCTAACACGAGTCGGGGATAAATTGTGGTCTAACAATCCCACGTACCGGTACCACCGTTTTCAAAAAAAAAGCTTTTGAGGGTCAAGCTTCCGTCCCGGCTTTGAAAATCATTTTTGTGTGTGTGTTGATTTTTGCACAGTTTTCATGTTGTTTTGGCCGCCTCGGAGAAAGTCAAAATTTTGACTGTCGGAATAATGTCCCTAACTGTCGGAATTTTCGTGCTTAAGTGCTTATGTGCTCATTAAAAATTTCAAAAAAAAAAATTCAAAAAAAAAGGGATTTTCAAAAAAAAAAAGAAAAAGAAAATTTCCAAAAAAAATCATGCATCATATTTTTAAGACACATAAAAAAATCTCTATTTTACTCAGAAAAAGAATATAGACTGCTTGCACACTACGCGCACATGACCGTACACTGCACACTACGTCCTTAACCCGGGGAAATCCTTGTCGCGGTCCGTTTGGTCTTATTACGCCTCTCGGATGAGCACAGGACTACCCAAACATCCCATGGAGCCTCGTGTCGACCATGCACTTGTCCGTGACACACTTTGTCCGAGACCCGGTTGGTTTTTAGTCTGGTCTGTGTCATGCCCTGTCCGTGTATAGACCTTTCCTTTCAAGCCTTTGTCGGCATACCTGTAAGTACCCCAATCTGGATCACCCCCTTTCAAACACACGGGAAACACCGCAGACTCATCAACGTAGTCTCGGAGACCTCTCTCACTCAAAACCCTCTCAAAACCCTCTCAAAACCCTCTCAAACCCCCAACCAAACCAAGGGAGGAGCCTTCCTGGGATAAAAAGGGACAAAAGGACCTTTTGGGAATTTTCAGGAAATTGGGAAAGCAATATTGATCCGTACGGACCTCTTTGCTGTCATAATTACTGAATCCCCTTAAAGTCCACAATATTCCCTCAAATCCCGGAAGAAATGATTACCCAAATGCATGGTTGGTCCGTACGGACCTCTTTGCATGCTGAGTTGGTCCGTACGGACCTTCTTGCATGGGGGACATCATCATTCCAGAATATTCACCATCATTGCAGATTCCCTCAAATCGAGGAAATCCAAAATTCTGGATAACCAAGAAGGTCCGTACGGACCTCTTTGCTCCAAAATTTTTACTATAAATAGAGGGCTCCCCCTCCTCATTTTCACACACCTCCCTCTTCTCTCTTCCTCCCTTAGCCTTCTGGCTCCCCTCTAAGTCCTCTTGAGGCACTCCCGGCCCCTTTCGGATCCTTCCGAGGCCTTCCGAGCTCCCTTGTGGTGCTCCGAAGCCTCCCAGCGCTCCCGAGACGCTCCCGCGCTGCCCCGAGGCACTCTCGAGGTACTCTGAGGCCCCTCGTGGTACTCAGAGGCCTTGCACAGTCTTTCCACGGTGTCCGGCTCTTTCCGAGTCAAACCGACGATCCCAAACCACGCCGAAACTACGCCCGAGTGACTCCACGCCACCACAACGCACGCCGAACCTCTGCGAGTGATCCCGACGATCCCCACGCACGCCGAACCTCTGCCCGAACGCAGCCTGCAACCTCAACTCACGCCGAAACTACGTCCAGACAACCGGTCCCTCCCGAAGCAATCCCGTCCGTGCAGGAGCAGCTACTCCGACCTCAAACACCATTCCCCGGCGGAAGGCAGGACACGAACCAACATTGGTAAGGCTTCCTTCCTATACTATTTCAATACATTTCCATACATAGCATACAATGTAGACATCCGATACGACATGCATTTTTAAAAAGCACACACACACACACACAACATTTAAAGGATATTAGGGGTATCCGAAAGACTCGTTTACGAGGCTACTCGGGTGAGCTCTAATATTCTAATATTCTCTTCCCGGGGAGTCATCGACCTCCGAACTCAAAATCTCATCACACAAAAACGGTTTAAAATTATCTTTAAGCGATGCCCTTTTTCAATGTTTTGGGCTTAATAAAAACGGCGTGGCGACTCTACAAATGCGAAAACAAACGGCGAGACACCTCCAACTGAAAACGGCGCAAAGCGGGAAAATACCGGATGCGGGGCCGCGAGGCTGCTCGGATCCGGGTAATTTCGGTTGGCGACTCATTGGGAAATTTTGTTTTAAAAACTTTTAAACAAAACAAAAGATTTTTAAAGAAACGATGATGAGGGTCAAACTTTCATTTTACCCCTTCCTTTAAGCATTGTGTGTGTGTGCACGTGCTTCGTTTTTATTTTACAAAAAAAAAAAAATACAAAAAAAAAAAAATGCATCAATATACATCTGTGCATACATTTAAAATTCTTCAAAAACTCCTGTTTTACTCAGAAAAAGAATTTTAGAGACCGCACACTACGCGCACTTCTTGCCTCGGTTACACCGCACTCTACACTCTTGCCTCGGTTACACCGCACACTACGCGCACTTCTTTGCCTCGGATACCTTTGCACACTACAACCCTCAACCCGGAGTGGTCTCGGTTGCGGTCCGTTAGGTCTTCCTAGGCCTCTTGGACGCGCACGGGATCATTCCAAACATCCCATCCTAGCCAAGCGTCAACCGCACGTTTGAGTCTTGAGTCACACTGTCCGGACTCGGTTGGTTTTACCCGAGTCCGTGTCATACGGCTGGATACATATACCATGCCGGCCATTTTACGAGTCAAGGCTCGGAACTCAAGATCCCTTGCGCAAGCAAAGCGATGAAAGGTCATGCTAAAATCTTGACCTGATCTTGATTTCGAAGCTACACCCAGACGATGTTCCGTCCGGATATACATCCATGCTTGCATGACACCATGTCATCACGCCTTTGATACGTCGGCCATGACGATATGACCCGGCCCAACGCCTAACGTCACGAGATCCCTTGCGCAAGCAAGGTAAAGAGAGGTCATGCCGAACTCTTGACACGATCTTGACTCGGTGGCCGGCTCGGTTCACTATTAACATGGCTAACGCATCAAAACGAACATGAGGGCTCGGTCCTTAGGTTCGATTTTTCTTTTAGGCCGGTGGAAACCGCTTGCACTATAGGACCCTCGCACAGGCTGTCCACCCTGGGATGTCGAAATACGGGTGCAAAACGAGGGGCTTATAGCCGCGCGAGATGGTCTCCATCGACCCGGGATCTAGCATAGTTGCGAAAAACAAGAGCAATCTTTTCCAACCTACCTAGGATTACGAGAAAACATGTTTTAAGTAAATTAAAACAACAAAAAAAAAAAATCGAGAAAATAAAAGAAACGGAAACCGCATGCCACGTGAGCTTTCCCCCTTTTATCCCGTTAGGCCATTCACGTGTCTAAACCTTGCCCGTCACCCCCTCCGGCTAACAGAGTGGTCGAGAGTACCAGGAACCCGTCTCCCGGTGTCAAAACAACAAGGTCCTACCTCCTTCCCGGCTCTGTCACCGGGACGGTCAGTCAAATCCCCATGGCCAAGTCGGTGGATAACAACGATGAGAACGGGACCTTACCCCCAAGAAATTTCCCAACACTTTGGAAGAAGTTTGGCGAGGTCCTCATGGCTATTGAGAAACGTCAAGGTGAGCAACAAGCTGGATCGAAGGTGCCATGCACCACTTCGGAACCTTAGCCGCTGACTACACGGGGCTTCCCAAGCCATGACTGCTCCTACGGCCTCTAACATCTCTCATTGTCTCCCGAAGTCAACCTGTTACCCTCGTACGAGCCATGCGGTTATGACGTAAGACCACAAGACCTTCCGAGAGGAAAGCTTGCCCATCCGGCCTCCGAGGTCCCGATACCACCGCCGAACAACGAACACATACTGGTGGGACGTCTGCGATTGCGGTGCTTGTCTGGAAATGGAATTCCGGGATGCAATGAACGAGGGCCGTCCTCGACGAAGGAAGAAGCTATCTTCTCAACAAAAGCGAAAAAGAGGTATGAATGCGGTGATCCCGCGGTCGGAACCCTTGGAGAACCCTCGGGAAAGTTTGACTACTATGTCATCTACTCCAGCAAATCTCCCGGCCTAGTTACGCACGGGGCCACGGCAATGTTTGCTCCATGATCAGTGGGACGAGCTTCGCACCGCCACCGAAGGCCCGAAGGTCCAGATAATCCAACCCTGTCTTGGGAAGATCTCAAAGCCACTATTGATGCTTGATAAAAGCCATGACAGGTGAACGAATTGAAATGCGCGGTGCGGCCTTACGCCAATCGGGCTCCTCCCACTCCGAAAACGGGAGAGACAAGCAAAACCATAGGTCCGAGAGGTGAATGTTCGACACGTTCCGGTCAAATCCCGGTGAATCCTCCACGGACGGACAAAAGGCCCGGCCATACACGAGCCACGGGTGAAAAGGGGCCCTACGCCAAAGAAGCCGAAACCTTGGACCCCAGGTTGAAGATCCTGTCTTGACACGGCTCAAGCGCACTCGGGCTAACATCTCACTCTGGTCCTTACTCACTTCATCTTATCCGCACAAGCTCAAGTTGGAAGAAAGCTTCGGCCCGAGACCATGGTTCCCATCACGGTGACACACGATGAAGCGGTTCGGATGATTGGCAACGTCAATTACGGCAATATCATCACCTTCACAGAGCTCGATCTTCCAAAATTTGGGGCGACCACAACGAGCCTCTCTACATAACAGTTCAAGCGGACGAGCGCCGTCTCCCTCGGGTCTTGGTAGATGGGGGATCATCCATGAACGTCCTTCCGGCCAAAATGATGGATTTGCTAGGGATCAAAGCAAGCGATCTAAAACCCTCGACTCGGGCAATCAAGGCATACGACTCAACATCCCGCCCGATCTTGGGAATAGCCACCTTGAACCTGTGGTTTGGAAAACAAATGGTCCGACAGACTTCCAAGTCATCGACATCCCGATCACCTTCATGCCATTTTGGGACGCCCTTGGCTACATCGAGATCAATGGGGTGGCATCCACTCTCCATCGGTGCGTAAAGTTCGTCCAAGGAACAGATCGACCATCATCTACGGCGACGGCATAGTCAGCGAAAGGACCAGACACCAACGGCGTCCCGGTTTTAGAGATCAAACACGATGATGACGGCATGATGCTCACTGGGGTTCACCATCGAGAGCCCAAAGGCCCAGGTGTGCCACATAGATTTGCCTTTGATTTGGGACAAGATTCCTCCCCGATGAAAATGATGAAGCACATGAACTACATCCGGGGCTCGGTTTGGGAAACGCCATCGGGGCACTCAACGGATCATCAATATCAAAGAACAGAATACCTTGCACGGCACAGGATACTCTCCTACTCCCGAACACATTGCGGAGGACAAGCGAGCTGCACGAAAACGCTCCACAGATAACAAAAGAGGCTTGCACGCAATCTCCGATCTTCGTCCTTACAGCTTCGACATGACCAAGTACTTCACAAGGAAGGCCGGCAACTTGGAAGAAGATCCAGAAAAGGGAACAGAGCGATCGGCGCCAAACAAAGGCGGCCGACAACCATGGACAAGCTCCGGCAGAACTTTGGCAAGATTCGGAGGCCTCAAGCCAAATCCTGTCCGAAGAGCATTCCTCGACACACCGCCCCTGCCGGGATCCACAACCACCACTATTCACAATGAATTTTGGTTCGGAAAAACCCTCTCTTTGGCGGAAGAATTCGAAAAACTCTCTGTCAACACTCCTGCCTTCAACAAACGGGACGAGTCTGCATTCGAGCTAGTAATGCCCAAGACAAAAGCAAGAGACTCCGCAGACGATGCTTGGGACGAGCCATTGCTCCACTGCTCTTCAAAGAAGAAATCGAGATGCCGGATCTAATCGATTTTGTTTACGATAACTCTGTGACAGCAATGATCGGGAACGGTGACATAAAGCCCTTCAGCCCCATCTCCTATCAAGCTCATTGCCACTCAATAAGCTGGGCCACATTCTCAGGACCTCTTTGCCGGCCAAAAAGGACATGATCGAACAACTTGGTCGACCCCTCGAGTCCTAGAGTCTAGTGTCAAAACTCATCCTGAGTCCATTAGCTTTGAATTTGAGTCTCTTGAGTCATCGATGGCCTCACGCCGGAAGATTACGAACTCATTGCCAATAATGTATTCCCGTATGCTCTTAATGAATGCTTCGATCTTTCGGTATCTCTCTCATTGCATCTTTAACAAGCGATAAATTAACTAACACACAAACGGAGTTAATAACGATTCACTTGATAAAGAAAGCGAGACACATTAAACGAACAATACATTAAGCACATCTTTAAGCATGTTTGTCAAACGAGAGAAAAACCGGGCCCAAGTGCCGAGGAGGTTTTAACCAAAGTGAATTTGGGAGGCTATTTGAAGAGCCAAAAGAGACGCAAATCGGAAGTTTCTTCACGAAGCACTGGAAGCAAGACGCATTAGCGCCTTTGCTCAAAGAGTTCGTGGATGTGTTCGCTTGGTCTTACCGAGACATGCCCGGATTAGATCCTAACATTGTAGAGCACCGGATCCCCTTGAATCCCGAGACTAAGCCCATCAAGCAAAAGCTACGCCGAATCAAGCCAGAATGGTCTTTACAAGTCAAAGAGGAGATCGAAAAAATGCTCCGCGTCGGCTTCATCAGGGTGATCGAGTACCCCACATGGCTCTCCAATATCGTCACGGTCACCAAGGCCAATGGAAAAGTACGCTGTTGCGTGGACTTCCGAGATCTCAACAAAGCAAGTCCCAAGGACGATTTTCCACTACCCAATATCGACATGTTGGTAGACACTACAGCCAATTTCGAAGTCAAGTCCTTCGTGGACGGTTTTGCCGGCTACAATCAAATCAAGATGGCCGAAGAAGACCAAGAAAAGACTGGCTTTCACAACCCCACAGGGAACCTCTTGCGCTACAGTAATGTCGTTCGGACTAAAGAACGCCAGGGCTACCTACCAACGGGCGGCAACCGCCCTCTTCCACGATATGATCCACAAAGAGATCGAAGTGTACGTCGATGACATGATCGTTCACTCAAAGGGATCGGACGGACAACACCTCACGAGACTGAGAAAATTCTTCAATCGCCTCCGAAAACACTCAATGAGGCTTAACCCGCCAAATGCACATTTGGGGTTAGCCGAGGCAAGGTTTTGGGATACATGGTCACCGAGGGAGGCATCGAGGTGGATCCTCAAAAGATCAAAGCTATCATCGAAATGAGACCACCGCAAACTCGGACGAGAGGTGAAAAGCTTCGTGGGCCGCTGCAATATATCGGCGCTTCGTCAACCAATTGACCTCCATGTGCGAGCCAATCTTCAAGCTGATGAAGAAGAACGCCGACATCGAATGGAACTCGGAATGCCAAGATGCCTTTGAAAAAATAAAAGCATACCTTGTGAGTCCTCCTATTCTCTGGCCTCCCCACGAGGAAAGGCCACTGTTGCTATACCTAAGCGTGACCAGGCACCGCAGTTGGAGCCATGCTCTGTCAAGAAAAGAAGGAGTCACGGGTCGAAAACGCCATCTACTTCGTCGATCGAAAGTTTCAAGGCGGCGAACTCAATTACTCGGCCCTCGAGAAAACTGCGCGGCTCTGGTATGGGTTGTCGGGAAACTACGGCACTACATGCGGTCGCACACGGTACACTTGGTTTCCAAAATGGACCCGATCAAATACCTCTTCGACAAACCATCCTGTCAATGAGGCTCGCCAAATGGTCTTTCTTCCTAGCAGAATTTGCCATCAAGTACGTAAACCAAAAGTCAATCAAGGGCCGGGCCATGGCTGAACAAGCTGGTGATTTCCCCACCGACGAGGCTCGAGGCCCCGAACCACAATTTCCAGACGAGGGAATCTTCGCAATCGAAGGCGAAAATCGATGGCAACTGTTCTTCGACGGAGCAGCCAACAAAAAGGGAAACGGCATCGGTATGCTCTTGGTAGATCCCAAGGACGAGCACACCCCAATTGCTATAAAGCTCAATTTCGAGGTAACCAACAATGCCGCCGAATATGAAGCTGCTTATTTCTTGGACTACAAGCCGCACTCGAGAGGAATGTCCAGAAACTCGAAGTTTATGGGGACTCAGCCTTGATCATCAACCAAGTCTCCAACAAGTGGAAAACCATAGACCCAGGCTTGCAAAAATACCATGCCTGCATGGAGGACCTCATCACACAATTCGAAGAGGTCACCTTCCACTACTTGCCAAGAGACCGAAACAGGTTTGCAGACGCCTTAGCCACTTTGGCTTCCCTTGTGGAAATCCCTGAAGGAAAAGCAATCAAACCCTTCAAGGTCGGGCGAAAGGAAATTCCTGCCTACTGTTGTGAGATCGAACCAGAACCTAAGCCCGTCAATGAGCCATGGTATCACCAGATTTTCCAATACCTCAAGAACGGGGAAATCACCTTCATGAATAAGGAAGACCCACACACAGGAGGGGTCAAAACCAAGAGCATCATGGCCCTAAAACGCCTTGCCTCTCACTTCGTCATCCTCGGGGACATGCTATACAAGAAACGCTACCACGGGCCACTCCTACGCTGCGTCAGCCAAGAAGAAGCAGACAAGTTCATGAACGAAGTCCACAATGGGGCTTGCGGTCCCCACATGAACGCCAGAGCCCTGATGCAAATCATTCTCAGGATGGGCTACTACTGGATCTCCATGGAGGCAGATTGCATCCACTTTGTCCGAAGCTGCGACAAGTGCCAACGGTTCTCCAACCTCAATCATCTACCACCCCACGATCTCCCCTGCATGACTACACCTTGGCCCTTTGCCACTTGAATTGACGTCATCGGGAAAATCGCTCACGCCGAGCGAGAACGGTCACGAGTTCATCTTAGTAGCCATCGACTACTTCACCAAATGGGTCGAAGCCAAGTCCTACAAGGTACTCACCTCCAAGAAGGTCGCGCATTTTCTCAAGGAAAACATCATCTGCCGATACGGCATCCCAAATGAGGTCATATCAGACAACGGCTCACACTTCGAAGGGGAATTCGACAGACTGCTGGCTGAATTCAAGATCACACGTCACAAATCTTCTCCCTACCGGCCACAAACAAACGGCGCCGTGGAAGCAGCAAACAAAACCCTTGAACGGATCATCCGAAAAATGACCACCCGAGGACGAGATTGGCCCGAGAAGCTGCACCTTGCACTTTGGGGCTACCGCACATCAGTCGGAAACGACCACGGGAGAAACCCCATTTGCCACGACCTACGGGATGGAAGCAGTCCTTCCCATCGAGTGGAAATTCCCTCACTCAGAGTCTTTGCGGAAAATGACATCAACGAAGTTGAATGGCTCAGAAGCCGACATGACGAATTGGCTCGCTAGATGAGCGACGACTAAAGGCCATGGAACACGTCCGAGCCTATCAAAGCGGGGATGGCTAGAGCTTTCGACAAGAAAGTCAAATCCCGAGACATCAGGGAAGGTGACCTTGTACTCAAAGAAAAGCCTCCCACTCGAACCAACCCAGCTTTGGGAAAATGGGAACCCACATGGATCGGCCCTTTCGTGGTTCAAAAGATCTTCTCCGGAGGCGCCATGAAGCCGACGGACCTAGACGGCAATCCCTTCATGAATCCAGTCAACGGAAGCAAACTTCGCGAGATACTTCGCCTGAAGAAGAACAGTGTGCATCTCTTGGCACTCCATGTAGTGTCGAACTACGCGAGACACTGAGCCCTCTAGTCAGGAGGAACGTAGGCAACCTTAATTGGTCCGGTCTAAAAATACACAAAAAAGTCAAAAGTTTGAATGTCAATCAAGACCTCCATCAAGCTACGCACTTTTCAAGAAACACGCCCAGCGAGTCACCTTGACCAAGTCAAACGACGGCGGCAACATCAAAGGACATCCGCGGGTCACTCGGCATCAAACGGCGGCTCATGCGCTTCCAAGCCGGGGCTTGTCTTCGCCCTCACGCGCTTCAAAAAAAAAAAAAAGAGAGCTCGAGCAAGGGCTCACAAAAAAAAACAAAAGAGAGCTCGAGCAAGGGCTCACAAAAAAAACAATAAATAAAAGAAGCTCAAGCGAAGGCTGCGAAATTGAGGTCAAGAGCCCGACGCCTTGACAAGCGGCAAGGAATCTACGAAAAAGACCGTCAAAACGACTTGTCGGGAAGCCTTCAACCTCTCGGCCAAGCCTGAAAGCCTCGGCAAAGGGATTGCCGTCGGGGCCCAGGCTTGCTTGATCCGCGAATGAAACGAGAAAAGTCCAAAGATGGACGCCGACAAAGTGCACAACAGAAGCAAAGGCAAACAAAGGATCTTGCGTCTCGACAAAGCTTTAAAAGTAATTCACAAATCACTAACGGTTACAACATTTCTTGATGAGTTCAAGCACGGTCTACTCTCAAGTTCACAACATGCTAAAAGACTGACTTAATACATTTAACTAATAATGTGTTTGCAATGCAATGAATGGATACTTAGGAGGTCATTCCGCGCCATCTGCGCTTGTCCCCTCGCCATTCTTTCCTTTCTTCCCTCGTCCCGGCGAGTCTTCTTTCGCTCCACATGAACCAACTCTGCGTCTCTCGGTCAGAGATGCGGGGTCCTCCCGTAGAGTCAAACAATCCGGTAGCTCTCGGGGCTTCATTCGCCCGTGCTTCGGCTCGGATCTCCTCCTGCGAGTGCAGCAAAGAGGACCTCTCCCTGTCGGTCGGTCAACTCTAGTCTCGTAGTCAAACAAAGTGTCTCCCGTCACATCCGAAGGGTCGGACCGGGCTTCGGCACTCCTAAGGCAATAGCTACTACGGCAACCGGGCCCCAGAATCGCTACACGCCTTTGCTCTCCAAAATCACTTGGGGCCCTTGACACGCTGCTCATACCGGGCCGGATGCGAGTCGTCAATACAACGCTCCCCAGACGTCTAAGGAGTACCACGGGAGGGAAAGCGGAATACTTCCATACCCTCGGAAAATACAAGAAGGCACTGAAGCCGCCATACAAAGAGGAACTACCTCCGCGGTAGCAAGGTCATCCCGGCCCAACAAAGGCTCTGCTTCATCCCAAGCTGCAGGAAACAAGCGACGGAATATAGAAGGAGGACCAAGACAAACCCGGAACTCGACAACGTAGGATCCTTCTGCAAGATCCTCCTGGTCTCAATCCTCCCGAGTGCGGAACCCACCGGCGGATCGATGCGTACCAAGGCTGTGCCATCCATCTCTCCCGGGCGGGTGATCCATATCCCAACACAAGAGGTCGGCGAGCAAATGACCACGGGCTAAACGACGTCGGAGCCTCGGACATGGCCTGAAGTCTCTCTCGCGGCCACAAGGTGAGCAAAGCGGGGCTTCCCCTCTCATAAAACGATCCCCGGTCGCCGGGACGGTCGATACCATGAAGAGTCTCCCCCGGCACCAACGGGACAATATCCTCTCCCGGCTCTGCGGTGCCCTACCACATCTAGCAAAGCGCCATCACAAATGCCAAGGGCGACCGGAAAAGCGTCGCCATCACGCACAAGGCAAATACATCCCAGAGACGTCACTCTGCATCATCAACCATGAACCGCTCCGGCAGCTCAGAAATGTCGATATGACCCGAATCAAGGATCATGCCCTGCACTTTTTCCAACGAAGTACGAAGAAAGTCTGCAAGCTTCACGCTCACAGCAGCACCACCAATCAAAGGAAGCGAGATGGCCTCCACCTCCGGTCCTCCAATCAAAGCCCGAAAATCCTCAAAAGTGGGCACCATTTCATTGTAGGAGAAACAGTACACGTGCCTCCTAACATCCCAGAACTTCGCGGCAGCCCGCAACAAATCCCAATCAGGAACCAACTCCTTAAAAGACCAAATCGAGCAAAGACGAAACCTTACCTCGAAAGCCCGTCTCTGATGCCTCATACGACGCCGCATCCACGTTTTCAGCTGCTCAAGGAAGTGCGTTTGCCTCTCTTGCGAAAGCCTCGGCAAAATTCTAGGGACGTACGAAGAATCCATGGCAAAAATGGAGGTTCCTAGAGAAAATGGGGAAGAAAGCTCGAAAATGGCTGCAAATGGGGAAATGAGGAAGAACCAGACACTGGAAAGCATTTATCTCCTTCCCAAAAGCAAGGTTGGTCCGTACGGACCTCTTTGCATGCTAGGTATGTCCGTACGAGACCTCCTTGCAAACGAGAACCCATTTTCCCGGCAAAACAGTACAACAACCACTGTCCTCAGCAAAACCTTGCTCCAAACTGCCCAAACACTGGCCAAAGCCATTCCCGGCAAACAAACACTACCCACAAACACACTCTCAGCTCACGTGGCATGCACAAAATAAAAAATAATAATAGCAACAATTTCTAGGACAATTCCCGGGAATCACAAAAATAAATGACATAACATCTTAAAATAAAATGCTGTTTGCCATGCAAATATATGTGTTTTATTACAGGTACCAATAAATGTCTGTTGCTAAACAAAAAAAAAAGGGAGGGATATGAAAAGAGGGAAAGCAAATGAATACTAATCAGAATCCTCAGCATCATCATCCTCGCCGAGGTCCTCCAAAGAAAAGTCGGGCATCCCAGCGAACTCGCCCGTCACATCCTCGTCGTCAGAATACCGAGCACCCGCCGGAGGCTCCCACGAAAAATACTCAGAAGGATCAAATCCGGCGAAAGGATCAAAGAAGGAAGGCTCTGAGGAACCCTCACCCTGTGCGCCGTGCGGAGGCATGAACTGATAAAAGGGCTGCTCCCTCGAAGGCCCTGCAGCTCCCGAAGATGTCCCGGCATCCATGCTATGCCGCCCCCTCAAAGGTCCCTCCTGCTGCGGCTCCGGCTCGGCTCTAGGCGGAGGAACGTCTACAGAGTGCCTCGAAGGCATAGGCTCGTACGCCGGCACGCGTCGCGAAGATCGACAAGATATCTTCGAAGCCATCTTCTTCGCAAATGACCTCATCGCCACATAACGGCGAGTCAGCATATCGTAGGCTCTCCCCGGGACCTGCACCAACAAGCAGCCAAGGAAACGCTCAGCAATACAGTTATACTCAACAACAAAAAGAGAAAAATACAGAAAGGATGCCAAGATGGAAAAGAGTCAGCACACTCACCGATCTGTCAGGATCCACTCGGTATGCAGCAGGAGCCTGCTCGAGCAGGCATGAACACCCTCCTCCTCGATCCGTCCCCGCGGACGTACGTGAAATCCGGTCCCGGCATCGGAACCTCTGGGGGAGCCTGCGGGCCAGCCTCTCTCTCCCGCGCCAGTACCTGCGGCGTCCTCAGCTTCCTCCTCACGAAGGCCCCGTACTCCTCTCCATACAAGATGAACTCCTCGGCGCCGACACCGCCAAGGTACCTCTCGAAATCAAGCACGTCCATGTCCCGGGAATCAAGCATCCCAAAGGGAGGGTCCCTCGGAGCCACGGGAAGCACACCAGGGCCATCTTTGCCCAGAAGACTCGCTCCCCGGATACATGACATCACAAGTCAAGCCCCGCGGCATCTTCGCCGCGGCTGTCACCTCGGGAGCCCCTCAAACTCATCTCCCTCATACCGAGTCCACGGGAACAAGACAAACCCTCACGGCTATCTCTCTCCAGACGCTCCCGCACATCCCCGTGGCGATGGTGAGCTTCCCAGTGGTCCTCCTCTTCCTCGCCGTACGAGCCCGGCCCTAGCATAGCATGTACGCGAACGACCCAGAATCTCTATCCCACGGGAAGCACTGGAAAACCTCATAGAACCACACCTGTGACAAAAAAAACAGAAAGGGCTCAGTGCAAAAGACAATGGAGAAATGACAGACTGCTAAATCAAGAAAACAAAGAATAAACTCATACCTCCCGAGCAAAGTCAAACAGGCCAACGAATCGCCACACCCCGCTAAACCGGTCCAAGGAGAAGTAGAGCTCGGCCCAAGCACCGCCTCGCCCCAAGCAATGTCGCGAGACCCTATCCCGAATCGGTCAAGCTCTCCAACAGAGCAAAGGGAGCTGCGGTCGCGTGGTTCGAGAACAAAGTCTCGGACGGTGCATACCACAAGAAGGAGCGCGCCAGCTGCTCCGTGTCACCTGGCCGGTACCCGGATGTAGGCCCCAATGCGGCCGTGATCCTCAGCTCCACGTCGCTATACAGCATCCCCAGGCCCCTGCGAGGACGAGGCTCAAAGCCCAGCAGCTCGGTCAACACATCATCAGCTATCATATCCCTCCACCGCACCGGCCCTCCTTTGAAGGAAAGCCCGGTGCCGCAGCAAAGTCGGTAGGCGTCACTGTCACCTCGCCTCAGCTCAGGTGGAAGGTGTGGGTGGTATCCCACCAATACTCAGATAAACCCAGGAAGTCACTCTTGTTCTTCCTCGTGTCAGACACTCCAGCCAGGTTCTCAACGAACACACCTAGGCCAGAAGCATAAGCCGGCCGCCGGGGACTCGGCCTACCGTCCACGGAAATATCGGGCATCCGCTGCCATAGCTCCACAACAGCCTCGAGCGATCCCCGAGTCTTCATCCTCTTGGCCTTCCCGGCCATAAGCCCCGCATCCTGCAGGTAAATACAGCAAAGGTACGTCAATCACAGTACTTAATATAAAGGCACATATAACCCGTCACAAAACACGGCACATATTGCACATAATTTTCACATACATTATACATATAATTTTTCCATGTAACCCGTCACAAAACACGGCACACAATGCACATATTTTTCACATATAATGCACATATAATGCACATAATTTTCACATATATCATGCATATAATTTTTCCCATGCAGTCCGTCACAAAAACACGGCACACCTTTGTACACATTTTCTCAAAAGAAAAAAAAAAGAGGGGATTAAACCCTACACGACACATTTTCAAAAGAAAATCCGTCCCAACACAGCACATATTGCACATATTTTCCCCACAGAGTCCGTCACCCAAAAACACGGCACGACACATATGCATAACAAAAAAAAAAAAATCCGTCCCTACACGGCACACACTTTCACATATAACCCGTCACAAAACACGGCACATGTCACATTTTTTCGCAAAAATTATCACTACACGATAATTTTTCTCATAATGTACATACATAAATAGCATACGGTACAACACACCAAAGCAGGCATTTCACTAGATAGGCACTTTATTTTCACAAATAAGAGCTAATCTACACATTTCTGCACAAAATACACATACCCACAATTTTTACATGTCCATTTTCAACAAATCATCAAGAATTTCACAAAAAGGCATAAAATAATAACAAAAAAATTCAAAAAAATTCAAAAAAAAAAAAAAAAAAAAGCGAAAAACTAAAACCTAGTTCTAGCATTCAAAAATTCGACGAGGAAATCAAAACGGAGCAGATTTCTTACCTCCCAGACGTTCGTGGAGCGACGATTGTGCACCTCCGGATTCGGATACAAAACATCCAGGGTTCTTCGAAGATGGAACGAACGAGATCCAATTTCTTTGAAACTCCATTCGCTGCTCAACCACTTCCCCGATCAAGGCGTTGACGACGACTCCTTCGAGATCCCTCCGCCATTGCAAGCAATTCAAGCTAAGAAAAATGGAAGATTTTGGACAAAAATGGAGTTTTCTCTCTTTCTCTCTCATTGGTTCACGCCTTTGGAAGAAGAAGAAGAAATGAAGGGGGCCTCGGTTATTTAACCCGGTCAAAACACAGGAGCTGTAAAAAACCAAAGTGGTCCGTACGGACCTCTTTTGCAACAGTTGGTCCGTACGGACCTCTTTGCAAGGGGTGGCCAAATTACTTTCCTGCCCTTATAATCTTTGCCCCTGGCTGTCCTAAGGCCTTTTCCAGCAAGTCCAAGTGCAGAATGGTCCCTAACCCTTCAACCACCGGCCATCAACGTAAGACCGGTCCTCGCCCACTCCAACGGCAACTCAATCCCCGGCCGTCAGCGTAAGACCGGTCCTCGCCCACTCCAACGGCAACTCAATCCCCGGCCGTCAGCGTAAGACCGGACCTCGCCCACTTCAACGGCAAATCAACCACCGGCCATCAGCGTAAGACCGGTCCTCGCCCACTTCAACGGCAATTCAACCACCGGCCGTCAGCGTAAGACCGGTCCTCGCCCACTCCAACGGCAATTCAACCACCGGCCATCAACGTAAGACCGGTCCTCGCCCACTTCAACGGCAATTCAACCACCGGCCGTCAGCGTAAGACCGGTCCTCGCCCACTTCAACGGCAATTCAACCACCGGCCGTCAGCGTAAGACCGGTCCTCGCCCACTTCAACGGCAAATCAACCACCGGCCATCAGCGTAAGACCGGTCCTCGCCCACTTCAACGGCAATTCAACCACCGGCCGTCAGCGTAAGACCGGTCCTCGCCCACTTCAACGGCAATTGACCACCGGCCGTCAACGTAAGACCGGTCCTCGCCCAGCTCAACGGCAACTCAATCCCGGCCATCAACGTAAGACCGGTCCTCGCCCACTCCAGCGGCAATCCAACCACCGCTTTGCTCAGCGGCAATTCGGGAAGGAGCCAACACCTCCCGGCCACGAATATCAAGGCACAAGACGCCTCCAAACGCTCAGCGACAACTCGGCCCTTGGAGGTCCAGTCATCTTCCCAGCGAGAGAAAAGGGCCCCTACAGGGTCATGCATCCCCGGCAACTCAATCCCCGGCCGTCAGCGTAAGACCGATCCTCGCCCACTTCAACGCGGCGCAAGCACGGCCATCAAAGTAAGCCCGAGCTCCTCCCAACAAGTCGAAAGGGAAGTCATACGGGCTGCATATCCCCGGACGGCCGTCATCCTTGCCCACTCAACGGCAAAACAAGCACAAGAAGGAGCCAACACCTCCGAGTACAAGTCCCAAGGCACGAAGCGCCTCCAAAATGCCAAATGGGGAAGCTATCACCGGCCGTCATCCTCGCCCACTTCAACGGCAGCGCAAGCACCGGCAGTCATCGTAAGTCCAATCTTCTACTCAACATGCAAAAACACAAAGGCATCTACGCCTCTCGAAGCACAAGGCAGCCACGCCTCCACAACTGCGGCTAGAAGACGATTCAAAGTCCTCGCGCATTACATCAAACTGCGGCTAGAAGACGATTCAAAGTCCTCGCGCATTACATCAACTGCGGCTAGAAGACGATTCAAAGTCCTCGCGCATTACATCAACGCCGCCCAGATGACGATTCAAAGTCCTCCAGCGTGGCACCAACCGCCGCCAGATGACGATTCAAAGTCCTCAGCGTGGCACCAGCCGCCGCCGGATGACGATTCAAAGTCCTCCGGCGTGGCACCAACCGCCGCCGGATGACGATTCAAAGTCCTCCGGCGTGGCACCAGCCGCCGCCCGGATGACGATTCAAAGTCCTCGGGCGTGGCACCAGCCGCCGCCGGATGGCGATTCAAAGTCCTCCAGCGTGGCACCAACCGCAACCAGAAGACGATTCAAAGTCCTCCAGCGTGGCACCAACCGCAATCAGAAGACGATTCAAGTCCTCACTCTATCTCCGGCCCGGAAGGCCTTAAACCACCCGATTAGGAAAATCGTAAAATTTCCATCCCAGGACACCACCACGTCCTTACCACTGACCTCGGCGGTCACACAACACCTCAGGGCACCACCACGCCCACATGCACTCACAAATTCATGACCTGCGAACTACGACCCAGTGCTTGATTCCCGCCGGGGATACGTAGGAATCCTATCACAGGGTCCAGCCATCGACCTATACGGTCACCTAGGACACCACCACGTCCTCCCCATCGACCTATACGGTCACCCAGGACACCACCACGTCCTTACCACTGACCTCGGCGGTCACACAACACTTCAGGGCACCACCACGCCCACATGCACTCACAAATTCACGACCTCTGAACTACGACCAGGCTTGATTCCCGCCGAGGATACGTAGGAATCCTATCACGGGGGTCCGGCCATCGACCTATACTGGTCACCTAGGACACCACCACGTCCTCCCCATCGACCTATACGGTCACCCGGGACACCACCACGTCCTTACCACCGACCTCGGCGGTCACACGACACTTCGGGGCACCACCACGCCCGCATTCACAAAACACTCACCCCACACCCGAACTACGACCGGGCTTGATTCCCGCCTGGGGATACGTAGGAATCCTATCACGGGGTCCCGGCTATTGACCTAAACGGTCACACAAAAGGACACCACCACGTCCTCACATTGACCCTCACGGTCACTTCCTCTCCCAAAGACGCGATCCATATTAGGACCACTTATCTTATCGGCGGCCCACTTCTTTCATAAGTGACGTCGTCGAGGGCTTCTGTAAGTACCCCAATCTGGATCACCCCCTTTCAAACACACGGAAACACCGCGAGACTCATCAACGTAGTCTCGGAGACCTCTCTCACTCAAAACCCTCTCAAAACCCTCTCAAACCCCAACCAAACCAAGGGAGGAGCCTTCTTGGGATAAAAAGGGACAAAAGGACCTTTTGGGAATTTTCAGAAATTGGGAAAGCAATATTGATCCGTACGGACCTCTTTGCTGTCATAATTACTGAATCCCTTAAAGTCCACAATATTCCCTCAAATCCGGAAGAAATGATTACCCAAATGCATGGTTGGTCCGTACGGACCTCTTTGCATCTTGAGTTGGTCCGTACGGACCTTCTTGCATGGGGGACATCATCATTCCGAATATTCACCATCATTGCGGATTCCCTCAAATCGAAATCCAAAATTACGGATAGCCAAGAAGGTCCGTACGGACCTCTTTGCTCCGAAATTTTTACTATAAATAGAGGGCTCCCCCTCCTCATTTTCACACACCTCCCTCTTCTCTCTTCCTCCCTTAGCCTTCGGCTCCCCTCTAAGTCCTCTTGAGGCACTCCCGGCCCCTTTCGGATCCTTCCGAGGCCTTGAGCTCCCTTGTGGTGCTCCGAAGCCTCCCGAGCGCTCCCGAGACGCTCCCGCGCCTGCCCCCCAGGCACTCTCGAGGTACTCGAGGCCCCTCGTGGTACTCAGAGGCCTTGCACAGTCTTTCCACGGTGTCCCGGCTCTTTCCGAGTCAAACCGACGATCCCAAACCACGCCGAAACTACGCCCGAGTGACTCCACGCCACCACAACGCACGCCGAACCTGCGCCGAGTGATCCGACGATCCCAGCGCACGCCGAACCTGCGCCGAACGCGGCCTACAACCTCAACTCATGCCAGAAACTGCGTCCATGGACAACCGGTCCCTCCCGAAGCAATCCCGTCCGTGCAGGAGCAGCTACTCAGACCTCAAACACCATTCCCCGGCGGAAGACAGGACACGAACCAACATTGGTAAGGCTTCCTTCCTATACTATTTCAATACATTTCCATACATAGCATACAATGTAGACATCCGATACGGACATGCATTTTTAAAAAGCACACACACACACACACAACATTTAAAGGATATTAGGGGTATCCGAAAGACTCGTTTTACGAGGCTACTCGGAGTGAGCTCTAATATTCTAATATTCTCTTCCCTGAGTCATCTGCGACCTCCGAACTCAAAATCTCATCACACAAAAACAGTTTAAAATTATCTTTAAAGCGATGCCCTTTTCAATGTTTTGGGCTTAATAAAAACGGCGTGGCGACTCTACAAATGCGAAAACAAACGGCGAGACACCTCCCGGCACAGAAACGGCGCAAGCGGGAAAATGCCAGATACCGGGGCCGCGAGGCCTGCTCGGATCCGGGTAATTTCAATACCGACTCAATATCTTTCGGGGACCCTTATCAGTCGAAGTTCTGCCGGTTTTCCGCCGCGGACTTTGACCAAGATATTGACCGGCGCCTTGACTTCGGTTCTGACTGGCACAAATTATACACCGACTCCCAAAGATTTGCTGAGTCATCAAGGATTAATGAATATTCCATGCCTAATTACGGCTTAGCGACGACAAGTCAAGATCAATTGTGGACGCTTATCGGTCAAATCATGCCGACTTTTCGTCGGGCCCTCGGACATGATCTTGACTTTCGGCGTCGGCTTTGTCCGTAATTTACATCGAATGCTCGTTAAGACTCGATTACCCGCCGGACTTTTAGGATCGTTTTCTTTCGGTCGGTGGGACCCGCTTGCCCTATAGGACCCTCGCCCGGGGCTGTCCACCTGGGAGGTCGAAATACGGAGTGGAATACGAGGGGCTTATGGACGTAGTGACGGGGCCCGATCCGGGAATCGAGTAGTTTGCGAAAAAGAAGAGCAATCTTTTCCAACCGATTAGGTTAATAAAACATGTTTTAAGTAAACGTGAACAAATAAGCGCATGTTGCATGAGCCTAAAGCCCAAACACCTACCCTCCTTCCATTCCCCGACATCGAACCTTCATGTCCTTTCCCCATGACTCCGCACAAAGCTTGGTTTCGGGCACGGGTCACCGTTGATCAGGTTAGGAAGAGTCAAGCGCGTCATCGCTTCGCCATTTGTTCCGACTCGGGTTTGAGAATGTACGCATCGGCCGTAATGATGGGGATAACGTCACTCCGCCTCCGGGACCCCTCGGACGAGCAACAAAGTGGAATCGGTTAGCGAACAGATGAGGTTACGACAGGAAGCACGGCTAAACGGCCTTATGGAGGCTATTAAGAGTCATGGTCGGCCGCCGGCCTCAATCCAGATGGCACCTTCACCGTGGAAGAAGACGAGGATGCCAACCCCACTCTCGGTCGCCACGACTACACCGGGATGCCGCCACCCACCTCCTATGGTGCCACTACGAGAACCCATGCTCCTCGATTTTCGGGTCGGCCGGCTCCCCAACCACGAGACCACCGGATCCATACGCGCCAGACGGCACAAATCGGTGGGGGCAAAATCAATACGGAATGTCTTCTCATGGTTGGGGCTATCTCGGAATGCCACGGCTAATCGGGATCCCGCCTCGATTCGGAACCGATCAATCCGACCTTCACAAAGAATAAACGGCCACGGTTCGGAATGCCGCCGCAATTTGGTTACGGGCGCTACGGAGCTCCCTCCTCGAATAGTACTAGTTCAATTTGCTCCTCACACAAATCCATTCCTCACCGAGACTTCTATGGGTTGCAAGCCTCCATCCGGTGTCATCCGAATCACCGGGACCGCAGTACCCGGGTTACACACCTTCACCACAGTGACCATGCAATTCAACAATTCGGGACGGCGGCCCGCACTCAAGCCTACTTACGGGCCCCACTGAAATCCAAGTTATCCGGCTACATCGGGGCTGCCCCCACCTACTTTGCCGCTTGAAAACCAACGGCAAGCCGCAAGGTTCTACCCTTTTGCTCGAGGCTCCTACTCATGCTCCCAGGGGTAACTCGGCCCGGGACGAGGTTTTCACCTATGTCCGGATTGGCCGTTCCCTCCACCGATCCGCCTCCGGTGGTAGCTCCTCTCTCTAGCTCGGCCACTAGCTTGAATGCCATGGTTCCGCCACAAGACCCTCATCAGCGGTTCATGGAACAACACAAGGAAATGAAAGCACGGTATCGCCAGTCGCCAAGAAGTTCGCCTTCCGCCTACGGACCGGATTCCATTGTTCCTTCCGCCCCACAAATTTGTGATGCCTAATCTGGATCTCTTTGATGGGACCGCATGTCCGAAAACCCATTTGGACACATATACCGCGATGAAAGCCAAAGGATGTACCAATCGCCAGCTGGGCGACTATTTCAGCCTATCCTTGAAGTCCAAGTGCCTTAAAGTGGTTCTTCCGTTTGAAACCCGAAGCCGTGGCTACATGGGACCAGATTACCAATGCCTTCACGTAAAAAATATAAGGCCAACTTGGAATGGGAAACAAATAGGGTTGACCTACAAACAACAATGCGGCCCCGATGAGAATGTTGGGGACTTCTACAAGCGGTGGAATCTGAAACTCGGTGAAATGGCCATCCCTCCTTCCGAAGAGGAACAACTGACATCTTCCGGTCATGCTTGAAACCACATTCGAGAGCCTCCTCACTACTTCCCATACTCAACTTACGGGCCATGGTTAACTCTGCAGCCTAAGTTTGAAAAGGCCTACAATCGCAACCTGGCCGCTGCACTCCGCCTACGTATATCGGGCTCCTCCCGCAACATCGCCTCGCTTCCCGCCAAAGGCAAAGAGACGATTAACTATGCGGGACAGAATGTAATAACACGACTCCTTTTGCTCCCAGAAACCGGCCGAGCCTGCATCGCGGGTCATAAATCTCGAAAACTTTGGAATGCCCCCGAATGACATCTTTAGGGGACTGGTGAAAGAAGGCTTGCTGGCCTTTGGAGAATTTCCAACCCGTAAATCTGAATGCTCCCGTGGATACTACAAAGTATTGTGCCTTTCATCAAGCTCACGGACATCCGATCGACAACCGCTTCACTGCCGAAAAAGGCAATCCAGGGGCTAATAGAGCAAGGAAAATTGGAAGGCCCCGAGGGGCCTAACACAGCCAAAAATCCGCCGCCAAGGAACCATAATCGTGTGAATATGATTGAATGCGGAGAATCTTCGCATGCCCAGAAGATGCCGATGAAGGTCCCCAAATACCCGTGGCCAACCTCGTCGAGGATCCCGACCCGGATTCCCCCTCGGCCTTGAGGATGTTGAACAAATCAACCCATCTTGGTCTCATGTCAGAGACTCCTTGCAAGAATACGAGACCCGCTATTTCTCGGATGAAGGGGAGGCCGATACCGAAGAACTGGGCCGTTCCGTTCAAAAAATGAGAGGACCATTTACACAAGATGGTTAGAACAATCGAGAAGAATCGAACAAGAAAGCTTCCGGCGGCGCTGTACTGGGCTTATCAAGAAAGAGGCCGAAGAGCATCTCGGAGCTAGTGCACTTCTGCAAATTGGCTTTGGGAGAGCCCGAATATGATCCCGAGAACGGTGAAGAATCGGAAGAGGAGGATTCCTTTTATATCCTACCTGGTGTCAAATACGTGCCACCCTCTCACTCTTCCCCCGCAATTTCTGGGAGGAGAAGCTGAGTCACAATTACCACTTCCGGGAATGGGAACATATGACAATTTTTGCGGTTGCACGCACCCATATTCCCCCAACGGGTTTGATCGACGTTCCCTCTCAGCCGAAATCCCGGTAGTATGGGAAGAAGATTTCGACGACAGCAATGATGATGATGATGACGAGAATGAAGAGTCAACCGAGGCCCCGATCCGGAAACAACTGAACGATCATGCCGGAAATGAGCCCATGGGAGCTAGGCACAATGGTCAAGTTATCGCTAGTTTACCACGACGAAGAAACTTCAAGACGAATATGAGACCGAGGACATGAAGGCCATGAAGTTTCATGGATCTGAGCACGTGGATGTCTTAGAATTCAACATCGCCTACCATGCTTTGGGGAAAGGGTTTTCAGGTGTCCGATCCAGCCGATAGTCGAAGATCCGATCGAAAGAGGAAAATTAACTCCCATCCACCCAAATGAGAAAATAACCATGGTTAGATCAAATCCACCCCGTAACAAAGTAACACTCCTTGTCGTGGTTACCCAAGAAGAGGTCACCTTTCCCGAATGTATGTCGGCTTTCGGAGAAGTCCTAGAAACCGGCATGATACCGGATGCGCTTCCCACGCAAAACGCTATAATCATCTCCAACTCGAGTATTACGTAAGGGAATCGTAATGGCCGCACTATACCGGGATGAGATCGAAAAGCCGCCGAGTCCCGACAATAGCGACTCTTGTTGCATGATAACAATGAGCAAGGCCGGCCGTGAGAGTGAATCGGAGGACGCCCTAGCTCGTGGGCCATCCAAGGGGCAACAACACAACCCCAAACCCAAAAGCCTCGTGACTTGGGAAGCGCTTATAAGGGCCGCCAGAAGGAGCCAAGATGCTCTCGCCCTCACTGTCACTAGACTCCGTCGTAACCAATGGCCAATAGCCAAAAGGGCTCCCCATTGACCCTAGCAAAGATTGAAGAAATCCACCAAGAGACGATCGATGAGGAAGTTAATCATGTTGACCCGCTCTGGCGTATTTTCCAAGGAAATCCCAAGGCGTATAAGAAGGCCACGCATCAAGCACCGAAAGAAGAACGCCGCCCCTACGCTAAGGCAGCTGAAACTCAGGACCCCCTGAAAAAGAGGATCCCGTGCTCACCTGGGCTTGAAGCAAACACAGCCAACATTTCCCTCTCGGTCTCTACTCACCTCGTCCTATCCCCATAAGCCGAAGCCGGAAGAAAGCCCGGCTCGTACACTCGTGCCTATTGATGCTACTCCCGATGATGTGGTACACCGATTGGAAACATCCACTACGGGAACATAATCACTTTCACGGATCTCGACCTCCTCAATTTGGGGCTGATCATAATGAGCCTCTCTTCATCACAAATCCAGTGGATGAACGACGCCTCCTCGGGTCCTGGTGGACAATGGGTCCGAATGAACATTCTTCCAGAAAGATCATGAGCTTGCTTGATATCAAGACTACGTACTTGAAGCCTTCTTCTCTCACAGTCAAGCTTACGACTCAACATCCCGAGTACCCGGAGTTGCTACTTTAGACCTCTGGTTTGGACAGAAATTGATACCTGTGGAATTCCAGGGTTATTGACATCCCGATTACTTTCAATGCCCTCAGGAAGACCTTGGCCGCACCAAGTCAAAGGGGTCGCCTCAAGCCTCCACCGGTGTGTGAAGTTCGTCTCGAATGGGGATACGACGACCATTTACGGAGATTTAGTCACTTTAGAAGGCACGTATACGGGCGGAATACCTATTCTGGGAAATCAAACATGACGAGGAAGGTCACATGCTAACGGGCTTCACGGCCGAGCCTCCCAAAGCCCAAGTGTGCAACATAGATCCGACGGTCACTCGGGATAAAATCCCACCGGTCTTGAAAATGATGAGAAAAATGAGCTATCTACTCCGGCCTCGGGCGGGAAGCACCAACAAGGAACTCACAAACTCATCGAAGTGAAAGGACGAGAATACTCGCCACGGCACGGGATATGAGGCCTCCCCAATGACACTGCAAAGGAAAAAGATTTGAAGCGCCACAGAAAGGTCCCGCCGACAACCCTAAATCTCTCCCCTTCACCCTAATTTGGCCGACTACTTTGTAAAGGGTCCCACACAACCAGAAACATCACATAGCCCACTCCTACGGCGGGATGGCTAAAGCTACAGGATAGCCTCAACAAGTTCGTAGAGGAACTAAGGCTAACCCGGTCCGTAGAATGTTCCCGGACCTACCCAAGATACACAGGGCTACCACCGCCATGAAAAGTGAGTATACCTTCAGAGGCGTGCTCGACTCCGGTGGAACAGTCGAGAAGCTCACAACCACTATTCCTACGCCCAGAAGATCCGAAACCCGAATTCGAACCGACAAGTCCAAAAGCTAAGGCCACGGAATTTCCCTCGAGATGATTGGGATGGTCTCGGTTATGCAGCGAATTGTTCGAAGAAGAAGTTTCAGGTGCCGCACTGATTGATCTCGGCTCGGTCCAAGAGATGATAGCGGCTATTGAGAAAGGAAAACAAAACAAAGACAGCTTCCCGAGTCATGAGGCCACCAACAGATGCCGCTAAAGAATTGGGAAACCTCTCAGGCCCGTCCGCGACCAAGGAAGAAATGATCACCAAGCTTGGATTGGTCCCCCGTCCCTTTGTGTCAATCTAGGACAAGTCCTCCCAGTCTCTCTTTGTTAAGATCGAGTCTCTAGGGTCATCCGATGGCCTTACGCCTGAAGACTACGAGTCTGTAGCAAGCGCTGTACTCCCTTTCGTTTTCAATGAAATGACAAACCTTTCGGAGTATCCCTTGATTGCCACTTTAACTAATGATGAATTAATTAATAAAAAAAAAATTTAATAATAATTCATCAGATAAAGAAGCAGACACATTAAACAAAAAAAAATCAAACAACAAAAAAAAAATCTTTAAGCAGGTTGTCCGGAAAGAGGAAAATCGAGCCCAAGCTGCCGAAGAGATTTTGACGAGTGTGAATTTGGGAACTGTGGAAGAGCCTAAAGAGACGCAGATTGGTGATTTCTTTGAAGGAATCGGAAAGGATGCTCTGCCAAGTCCTCAACTCAAGGAAAGTAGCCCTCTTCATCAAAGAGAACATCATATGCAGATACGGGTTGCCAGCCGAAATCATCTCAGATAATGGATCCCACTTCGAAGGGGAATGTGAAAAACTGCTGGCGGAATTTCGAATAACCCGTCACAAGTCATCTCCTTACAGGCCCCAAACCAACGGAGCCGTCAAGCAAAGCAAACAAGACTCGGGAAAATATCATCCGGAAAATGGCCGTCCAAGGCGTAGATTGGCCCGAGAAGTTACACTGGCACTCTGGGGGCTGCAGACATCGGTCGGAACGGCAACCGGGGAAACACCTTTTGCCCTCACATACGGAATGGAAGCCGTACTCCCAATCGAGCTAGAGATCCCTCGCTCCGTATACCGCCGAAAGCCGTATCAACGAGGTCGAATGGCTCCGCAGTCGCCATGATGAATTGGCCCTACTAGACGAACGCCGATCAAGGCCATGGAACACATCCGGGCCTACCAAGGAAGAATGGCCAGAGCCTTCGACAAGAAAGTAAAACATCGGGAGATCCGAGAAGGTGATCTCGTTCTAAAAGAAAAACCCCCAGTCCGTATCAACCCTCTCGGCAAATGGGAGCCTGTATGGGTCGGGCCATATGTCGTCCAAAAGATCTTCTCCGGAGGAGCCATGCAACTTGCGGACCTCGACGGGAATCCCTTTGTACACCCAAAGCGAACGGTGACAAGCCGCGCGATACTACGCGTAAAAAAAAAAAAAACAAAAAAAAAAAAAAAAAAAAACAACAAAAAACAAAAAAAAGAGTGCTAAAAGAGTAATACCCAACTAGGTTAGAAACCCGAAAAGGGCGGCCTAGGTAAAAAACAGGGTTGCACCAAAAAAAAAAGAAACACAAAAAAAAACAAAGAAAAAAAGGAGTTCACCAGGTTGAACTACGAAGACCTGAGCTCCTCAAAATGAGGGGAACGTAGGCAGCCGGAAACGGTTTGGTCTAAAGCACAAATAAAAGCCATACTTTGGCATCAATACAATTGATCAAACCATGAAAGCGTCTCGAAAAACTCTAAAGCAATTCAAATATTCATTACAAGTTAAAAGCTCTTTGATGAGTCTAAGCCCGATTCATTCCTACAACTGGCAACCTGCTAAAAGAAAACTAAGATACCTAATGTGTCCACATGGCAAGAAAGGGATACTCGGAAACCTCGTAGTCACTCCAAGCCACTCGTACCGGCCTCTCCCTTTTTCTTCCCCTCTCGAGTCTTTCTTCTCGGACAGGAAAAATGTCGTGTTCCTCCTACCAAGCTCGGGTATAGGAACAGGTCTATCAAACCAGCCTCCGTCGTGGCCTTAGTAGCCCTAGCGTCATCCCTCATCTCCCGTAGCCTAGCCGGTAGCATAGGAGCCCTCCTCTCCTGTCTCTTGACGTAAGCCTCATAGTCGGTCACGCCGTCCCCGCTCCCCGTCATGAGGGTTGGCCCTCGCCTCGGCCCTCCTCCTCTCGTAAACAGCCTCGGTCCTCCGCACCCATAATGGCCTCACGCCGCCTCAAAATAGCCATCCGAGTCTCTCCTGCATGCCCTCGTACCAATCCAGGTACCAAGTGGTCAAGAACACCGGTCTCGGACGCCTGAGAATGACCCGAGGAGGAAAGGCATCATACCTCCATGCTCGGGAAAGAAATGGAAACACCGAGGGATCATCCATGGAAACAGGAGCCACCACCCTGGTGGCTACATCATCAAAGCCCTCCAAAGGAACTCCGCTCCAAGCCGAACTGTCTCGTAACTAAAGCCGGAATATAGAAGCCGGACCGAGAAAGCCCCTAAGCATGACCACAGGAGACCCATACTGAAGCACTCGGCGAGTCTCCACCCGCCAATGAGGCACCGACCATCTCGATATCTTCTGGGCCTGGCGACCCGCCATCCAACGCTCCCACGAGCCCTGATCATCAAAATCTACATCAACACCTCTCCTGGCAAAAGTCCAAGGCCTGATCATATCAGAGGTTTCCCGAAGAACCCCCAAACGCTCCATCAGCCACAGGGTCAAGAGAAACGGGCTGCCCCCGTGCATGTACCGCCTTCCGGTAGCTAATCTGTCGAGAGCATGAAAAGTCTCCCCCAGAATCAAAGGAACGACATCTCGCCTGTGCGACAGTGAACGACAACATCCAGCAAAGACCGATGGCAAATCCCAAAGGAGTAGACCATGAACAGGGTGCCAAACATACAAAGTGCAAAGGCATCCCAATAGGCATCATCCACCAAACCTAGGCCCCTAAATCTGTCGGGAAGACCGGAAATATCGAGATGATCGGGACCGCGGATCATACCTTGCGCTTCCTCCGGGGAAAGATGAAGGAGGACGCACAATCTGTCAGCAAAAGAAGCCCCTCCGGGCAAAGGGACCGCTATCTCTTCCACCTCCGGACCTCCAAGTAAGGCCCGAAATTCTTCGACAGTCGGAACAATCTCGTTGAAGGAAAGGCAAAAGACATGCCTTCTAGTATCCCAAAACGAAGAAGAAGCTCTTAAGAGGTCATAATCCGGAACCAATTCTTTGAGAGACCACAAGCATCGTATCTTGTACCTTTCTTCAAAGAATGATCTTCTCTCATGCATGATCTCCCTACACCACTCCTTGAACTTTTCAAAGAACAACATTTGCCTTTCTTTGGACAATTTTGGAGAATTTTTGGCCATTTCCATGGTTTTTCTCTTTCTCCCCGAAAATGGCTGTTTGACCGGAGATTGAAGAGGATATTTGAATTTGAAATAAAGCAAGACCAGGTCTGGACCAAAATTAAAGGACACTCAGCCGGGGATGCGCCCCCATCCGCGCGGATGGGATTGCTTTCCCAAAAAAAAAATCTGCAACAGTCCAAGCTGCTACGCCAAAAAAGGAATATTCCGTCCCGATTGCTCGAAACTTGTGCAAAAACCTCCCCAAACCAGTCCATATACCAAACACCCTTGCAAAAAAAAAAAAAAGGACCAAGGCTCATGCAACACTTTGCATTCATATTGCATTGCATTCATAAAATAAAAGCCTAAATTATTACATTCCAAAAAAAAAGAGAGTGTGCATAAAAAAAAAACAAACAAACATGAATAAAATCCTAAATTATTACATCAAAAAACAAAAGAAAAAAAAATGTGCATAAGCTGTACAAATCTAAATCTCAATCTCAAATCTCAAAAAAAAAAAAAATCAATCGGAGTCTCCAGTGCCCGATGTCTGCCCCCGGCCCCTCTTGCGACTCGGGCCCGCCTCCTCAGGAGCCCTGAAAATCAGGACCAACCGGCACGCTCTGATAGGGCAAGCCGAGATCTGCGAAAAAATCGTATCCGAAGGTGAAGGCGTCGGACTCCTGCACGTACGAAGACGACCCGCCATGCTGCCAAACGTGTCCCTGCCCGTGTGGATCCCCGAGAATGACGTGATCCGAAGAGCGCACCGCGCGGGGATCGAGGAGAGGAGACAGAGGAGTCTCTGAAGAAGTCTCTGAGCGAATTGGGGAAGCCTCCCATCTGACAGGCGCCGGCCGTGGTCGCCTCGCTCTAGCCTGAGGAGCCCCGCAAGCGACCATCCTCCTGATGAATCTCTTGGCCCCGATCACTTGCTTCGTCAGCTTCTCGACGACCACCTCCAAAAACTGCACAAAAGCAAAAGCGTCAAAAAAAAAAAAGGAAGTGATGCTAAAGATGATGAAACAAAAGAAAGAAAAGAAGGGGAAAAGGTTAAGCCATACCTTCATACCCGGACGAGGCCGGAAAGCTCGTGGAAGTCGCTCGGGCTGAGGGATCTGCACCCTCAATCGGACCCCATCCTGGATATAGGAAAAATCCGTCCGAGGGTACCGCGGGATCCCAAGCCCCTCCCTATCCAAAACCTGAGGCATCCTCAGCCTCCTCAATGTTAGAAATAGAACACGGCATATCACAAAAGAGAGAGAATGGAGAATATGAATTTCCTTGATATCATTCCATAGAAAGAATACATATATATACACTACTCAGATACACTAAAACATGGAATAAGAACAGCCACTATCTATACATGAACCTAAAATATCAATAGGAAGAGGACTGTACAAATGCTGATCAAATACTCAGCACAACACACAACACTCGGCTAATACCCCCCCTCAAGCGAGACGGCCGAAGGGGAGATGAAGCTTGACAGAAAGGTTGTGAAACCGAGGTTTTGGTAAGCCCTTGGTAAAAATATCAGCGAGTTGATCATCGGTTGACACATAGTGCAGCTGCAAGAACCCTTTAGTGACTAATTCTCGCACAAAGTGATAATCAATCTCAATATGGCGAGTACGGGCGTGAAATACTGGATTACGAGCCATATGAATAGCTGAAATGTTATCACAAAACAACGTCGGAGGAGAGAAAGGAAGACGAAGTTCTCGAAATAGATATGAAAACCATCGCAACTCAGCTGTAGTTGTAGCAATGGCACGATACTCGGCTTCACTACTTGACCGAGAAACCGTAGGTTGTTTCTTTGCTGTCCAAGAAACCAGGTTTGGACCAACATAGACACAAGAACCAGTGGTAGAGCGTCTGTCATCGGGGTCACCAGCCCAATCAGCATCAGAGTACGCAAGGAGTGAAACATCGGGAGAGCGATGAAAAGGTAGACCGAGAGTGAGGGTACCTTTGACAAAGCGAAGAATCCGTTTAGCAGCAATGAGATGAGTGGATCGAGGCTGGTGCATAAACTGACAAACCTGGTTAACAGAAAATGCTATATCTGGCCGAGTAAGAGTCAAATACTGTAGGCCGCCGACAAGACTACGGTACGTAGTGGGATCGGATAACAAGTCTCCCTCGAGAGCTGACAATCGAGAATGAGGGATAGATGGAGTAGAAGCTGGTTTACAATCGGACATGTTGAATCGATCAAGAAGGTCAAGAGCATAGCGTGTCTGACATAACCGAAGTGTTGACTTGTCACGTGTGGCCTCGAGTCCCAAGAAGTAGCTAAGATCACCCAAACGACGACTGTCAAACGTCCCACAAATAGCATCAATAATAGAGGAAACCTCAGATGAAGAAGACCCAGTGACAATGATATCATCAACGTACACAAGTATAATTGTGGTAGAGTCAGAAGAATGTCTGACAAACAATGAGGAGTCCGAGCGACTGTTGAAGAACTGATGATTAAGTAAAAACTCATGAAGACGTTGGAACCATGCCCTAGGGGATTGTTTCAAACCGTAAAGAGCTTTATGTAATCTACAAACCGCATCAGGATTAGAGGAGTCGACAAAACCAGGAGGTTGCTTCATATACACCTCTTCGTGAATGACACCGTTAAGAAACGCATTTCGGACATCCAATTGCTTGATATCCCAAGAACGAGAATGAGCAACAGATAACACCGTGCGAATAGTGGAAGGCTTAACGACAGGACTAAAAGTCTCATCATAATCTAGTCCTGCCTGTTGAGTGTAGCCTTGAGCAACCAAGCGGGCTTTGTGTCGACCAATAGAACCATCTGCATTACGTTTAACCTTAAAGATCCAACGACGCCCAATTACATTCATCTCGGGTTTCGATGAGGAACCGAGAGACCATGTATGGTTTTTATGCAAAGGCGAGAGTTCTTCTTGCATGGCCTTGCAGTCCAATGAGGGAATTTGGAGGCCTGTTTGAAGGTGCGCGGTTCATAAGACAATGGATCATTCTCGAATTGCGTCATAGCGGTTGGAAGAGTGTGTGGAGATGTGGCAACATATAGCTCGAAAGATTTTTATATCGTAGAGGTGGAGGGAAGAAGTTGCGAGTCAAAACACGGAGGTGACCGAGTAGTAACCGGAGAGACAAGGAGTCTCTGTGGGTATTGTGGAACTGGGAGGAGTATTGTGACCATTTGAGAAGTATCGGGAGCTGGGCCGATCCAATTCGAGAGTTGAAACAGGAACTGGCTGTGTGAGAACTTTGGCCGAGCGGGCGGTCCAGAAAAGGAGGACGGATTGACAGCCATTTGAGAAGTATCGGGAGCGGGCTGGTCCAATTTTGAGAGTTGAAACGGAACTGGGCTGTGAGGGAAATTGGGCCGAGCGGGCGGTCCGAGAGAAGGAGGGACGGGCTACTGGTGTGATCATGCCGAGTATCGATGATGATCCGGTCGGCATAGCTACGGGAGCGAGGTGGGCGAGTGAAGAGGTGATCTAATGGAAGAAATAGCAGGCCGGAGTAGTGATCCAAGAGTGCTTTGTCCGAGATGAACATATGGCCCAAATGTCGCATGATTGTCACACTGTCAATAGTTTATTTGTCTTTGCTATCTTGCCAAGGAAAATGAGATTCATCAAAAATAACATGTCGAGATAAATAGACTTTGCCATTAGTTAAGTCTAAGCAACGGTATCCTTTATGACAATTATCATAGCCAAGAAAAATACAGTGAGTTGATTTTGGCATTAGTTTATGGGCATTAGTAGGGACACGATGAGGAAAACACGAACACCCAAAGACTTTAAGATGACGATAGTCAGGATGACGTTTCCACAATTTATGATAAGGAGAGATGAATTTGTGTTGCCGCATGGGAAGCCTATTTATGAGATGAACAGCAGTGTTAAAAGCTTCAAGCCAAAATTTGTAGGGAACTTTGGCTTTAGCCATAAGAGATAAGCCTGTTTCAACAATATGACGGTGTTTTCGCTCGACTGTACCATTTTGTTGGGGAGTGTAAGGGCAGGTTATTTGATGTTTAATACCCTCTTTTTGGAGAAAAGAAATGAAGGTATGACTAGTAAATTCACCCCCCCCCATCAGTTTGAACTGTTTTGACCGTATGAATAGCAGAGATACGACGAGACAATTGCTTTTCAATTTGAGTTTTAAAAGAAGCAAACACAGATGTAACATCAGATTTATGAGTCATAGGAAATAACCACACAAATCTAGAGAAATCATCCACAATGGATAAATAAAAGCGGAATCCATTCAAAGAAAGAACTGGAGCAGGGCCCCAAACATCTAAATGTAGCATATCTAAAGGATTAACTGCATTAAATGTTCTAGGGGAGAAGGGTAATTTGCTAGATTTCCCTAACGGACACGAATGACAAAAATGTTGTTCATTTATTTTATGACTCAAAGGTAAACTAAACTGACGACACAAAACTTTAAAAACCGGAGTTGACGGATGGCCCAAGCGGGCATGCCAAATATCCTGACTTGAACGTTCACCAAGTAAAGCAATGGGATTATTCTGCGACTGTGAATTGAAAGAAAGCTTGTAGAGTCCGCCAAAATTACTGCCAGTAATGATAGTCTCCCTCGTGCGATTGTCCTTAACACGAAAACCACACGAGTCAAGTTCAAAGAAGCAATTATTATCCTTAGAAAATTGTCGAATGGATAGTAAAGGTCTATGAATATGTGGAACGTATAAGACATTATGAAGATTAAAGGAACGATTATTGACGAAACGGAAGAATTACCAATGCCACAAATCTTTAACTTATGACCATTACCAACCGTAATCGTATTAGTACCCGAGTATGGAGAATAGCCAGAAAGGAGGACGGATCCGACGTCATATGATGTGTAGCCCCGCTATCAAGCACATGAGAATACGAGTGTGTCATATAAGCGGCATTAGAGATCGTCGGACAGTCCCTAGCACCATGACCCACTTGAGAACACCACCGACATGTAACTGGGAGTAGGCGAATACCATTACCATTATTTCGTGGAGGACCACCACGACTGTGGTTATATGAAGCCCCACGACCCCAATTTGAGCCTTGCCCTCTGCCATAGCCACCTTGATTATTTCCATTACTACGATTTCCTTGGCGATTACCATTCACTGTTCGGCCACCCCGATTGGAACCACCACGATTGCTGCCTCTGCCACGATGAGAACCACCACCACGGCTGAACCTCGCAAAGTTAGCTTCAGGAAGAGATGCGGAGGAGGAAGTCGCTGCAATCAGCCGATCGATTGGGTTACCGGCACGGCAAATTTTGCAAGAAGCATCTCTTCTTTAAGTAACAAATCTGTCAAAATGTCAAGGGTAAGGGGATTCCTTGCGTGAATAGCCGGCCGCCGAGGTGAGGAATTCCTTATATTCTTGACCTAAGCCTCCACAAATACGTTGAATCACCACCGAATCATCCACCGGGTCACCGGCGGCCGTTAGGGCATCGGAAATTTGAGATGCACGGAGCGGATAATCAGAAATTGAAGTGTTGGTAGCTTTCTTTAGATCGTGCAATTTCTCCTTAAGAGTCTCGATTTGGAGTGCGAGAGGTTGCCCCAAATCGTTTAGCCAATTCCGCCCAAGCACATGGAGCGGTCACGCCTGAGTTAAGATATGGTTGAACGGTGGGAGTAATAGTCCCTTTAATCCAACCACAAACAAGGTCTCAGGCCGTCGACCAAGTGGTGTGATCGGGTTGGTTTTGCCGTCGGCAAGGCGAGTGGGTCGGTGGTGTGGGTTCAATCACAAAGAGAAGTTTGTGAGTTCGAAGGAGGGTTTTGAACAAGGTACTCCAATTGACATAGTTTTCTTTGGTTAAATAGGTTTGACCCATGATTGCCGTTGGGTTGTAAAAAAAGGGAAGGGAATTGTAAGAAGAGACGATCCGATTTTGGCCTAAACACCCGAACCACCGCCGGGAGTCATATCGGTATCACCGAGACATGACGAAACAGAGGGAAAAGGTGAAAGAAAGAAAGAGATTAAGGTATGTCTTCTGGATCTTAGAGATTAGGACGATACCATGTTAGAAATAGAACACGGCATATCACAAAAGAGAGAATGGAGAATATGAATTTCCTTGATATCATTCCATAGAAAGAATACATATATATACACTACTCAGATACACTAAAACATGGAATAAGAACAGCCACTATCTATACATGAACCTAAAATATCAATAGGAAGAGGACTGTACAAATGCTGATCAAATACTCAGCACAACACACAACACTCGGCTAATACTCAAGACAAATGTCGCATATGGCTCAATCGCCACGAAATCCGAGAAGTGCTGGCCGGCTCGGTAATCATCCCAGGTCACGGACCGATCGCTCGGGTGCATCATATCGGCGGGAGGCTCCACCGGTGTCCTCAAAGGCGAGTTCACGCCATGCTGGCGCGTCACCCTCTCTCCCAGATAATATGCATCGCAGTCGGACCCTCAAAATCCTCCGCCGCACTTGTCCGAGATCTCGGCGCCCTTCACTGCGCTACCTCAAAGCGATCCCGGGGGAAGAATATCATCCCCTCATCCGTCTCGGCCTCCGTCAAAGGAAGGCAATCCGCGTACACGAGTCGTACGCCCCCTGGAGCTTATCTTCTCCCGGGCATGCTTAGACCAAGACTGCATGGCCGGATACGCCCCAACGTACTCCGCCGGCTGTCGCCACACCGTGACGTGGAAAAACTCCAATGCCCATACCTGCGAAAGGTCAAAATCCAATCAATCCAGTGCAAAAGAAAAGTGCGTGCTCAAAAAAAAAAGAGAGGGAAAGCAAAAAGAGAGCTTATACCTCCGGGGGCAAACTCGAAGCGGTACAAGGAGCTCACAAACCCTTCCGGTTGTACCTATCAAGAGCAAAATAAAGCTCGCCGGCCGGCCTCTCCCAGAGACATCTCCGGCCGTCTCCATGTCCTCCAAGGACCTCAGCAAGGCAAAGACTGCCGTCCCCTCGGCATGTCCAAAGAGCGTGCTCGAGAAAGCAAAACCACAAGAAGGCCCCCGGCAACTCGATCGGCGCCTATCCTCTCCTCCCCAGCCTCATAGCTCGCTATGGTCTCCACAATCTTGCCGTAGACCACGGCAGACTCCATCCCCATCCCCTTTTTGGGAATAGGGGAAAATCCCAGAAGGGCCTGTAGATCCGCATCGCTGTAGCCATCCCGCCACTCAATGCTGCGTCCATTAAAGGACAGGCCCGTGATCGCAGCGTAATCGGAGGGCGTAACCGTAGCCTCGCCCCAGAAGAAGTGGAAGGTGTGGGTCGCATCCCACCAGTGCTGCGCCAGAGCAAACATCAAGCCCTTGCTCTTAGGGAACTTGACCAGTCCCCTCAAACACTCGACGAACTCCCAAAGCCCCGTCTCGACAACAATCTGTCTCGGACTCGGCAAAGCTCCTCGGCCCGCATCCGGAAGCCGGTCCCACAAGTCAATCACAGACTCCACCGATCCTCGAGTCTTCATTTTGTTCAGCTGCTCCGTCACAAAACGGTGTCCGCCCTGTAAAAAAAAAAAGAAGAGAGAGAGAAAATGTCAAAAAAAAAATTTTGCATTTGCATTTACAAAAAAAAAGGAAAAGCATACACATGCATTTAAAAAAAAAAAAATTCGACAGCATAACAGCATACAATGAGCATAGCCCCATTTTTCTCACAGAAAAGACAGTTTTCAGCAAATCCCAATGCATTCATCAAAAAAAAAAATGCATTCCTACGGAAGTAAAAACTCCGTCCCAATTTCAAAAAAAAAAAATGCATGCATGCATATCATCCATCTTACATGCAACGGGAGGAAAAATCCGTCCCACTTTTCAAGAAAAAAAAATAATATATCCTAAACATACATACATCTCATATTGGCAAAACGCCCATTCTTTCCAAACAAAATGCATGCATTGCATCATTCATCAACATGCAATATTCAGTTTCAAAAAAAAAATCACAATTCTTCGAATTTTCACATGTAATTTTCGAATTGAAAAAAAAAATGTGGCAAAAATGCCAATTCTTTTTCCAAGCAAAGTGCACATTTTGGGTTACTCATATACTCATTACAACATGCAAAGCATCAAAATCAAGATTCAAAGCCAAGAACATCAATCATTCGAATTTTCAAAAAAAAAAATTCAAAAATCACCCAAAATTTTCAAACAAGAAATCAACAAAGGGATCAAAGGGTTTCAAAGTATACCGTTCGGAGATGCGGATCCGAAGCCCAATGTTGCCAAGCATCGGGGTAATGCTCCTCCTCAACCGATTGCGAAAGATTGTAATGCCTCCTCATCCGGACGAGCTCCAATCGCCTCTCCGCTACCGGGCCACGTCCTTGACCTTGAAAAGCGCCTTCCCCGTGTTCCATTGCTCGAAAATCGAAGAAAATCGGAAGATTTCGAAGCTTTTTTGGACAACAATGGCGGATTTGCAGATTTTCTCTCTCTCTCTCTCGTAATTTTCTCAGAAACCGAATGGGGAAGAAGAAAAGAGCGTTGGCCCTAATTAATACCCCTGACTTTCCATTCCTCTCCGCGCGGACAGGATTGTAAGGGTCAAAATGACCCTTTTGCCCTTTAAAATTTCAGGACTCTGCAATTCAGTCCCCAACTTGACAGAGTTAATCAAAGTTAACCAAAGTCAGCCCCTTGTCAAGAAGATCTCCCCGAGAAAGATAACGAGATCCCGTATCTTTCATCAAAATCTTCCAACGGCAGTCAAACGTAAGACCGAGTGCCCCGAGAAAGATAACGAGATCCCGTATCTTTCATCAAAATCTCCCCCGGCAGTCAAACGTAAGACCGAGTGCCCCGAGAAAGATAACGGATCCCGTATCTTTCATCAAAATCATCCAACGGCAGTCAAACGTAAGACCGAGTGCCCCGAGAAAGATAACGAGATCCCGTATCTTTCATCAAAATTACCCCCGGCAGTCAAACGTAAGACCGAGTGCCCCGAGAAAGATAACGGAATCTCGTATCTTTCATCAAAATCTTCCCCGGCAGTAAAACGTAAGACCGAGTGCCCCGAGAAAGATAACGAGATCCCGTATCTTTCATCAAAATCCTCCCGGCGGTCAAACGTAAGACCGAGTGCCACGAGAAAGATAACGAGATCCCGTATCTTTCATCAAAAATTACCCCCGGCAGTCAAACGTAAGACCGAGTGCCCCGAGAAAGATAACGAGATCCCGTATCTTTCATCAAAATCATTCCCCGGCAGTCAAGCGTAAGACCGATCTCCTCGAGAAAGATAACGAGATCCCGTATCTTTCATCAAAATCTTCCGGCGGTCAAACGTAAGACCGAGTGCCCTGAGAAAGATAACGAGATCCCGTATCTTTCATCAAAATTACCCCTAAGAAGAAACGTAAGACCGATCTCCTCGAGAAAGATAACGAGATCCCGTATCTTTCATCAAAATCTTCCCCGGCAGTCAAACGTAAGACCGAGTGCCCCGAGAAAGATAACGAGATCCCGTATCTTTCATCAAAATTGCCCCCGGCAGTAAAACGTAAGACCGATCTCCTCGAGAAAGATAACGAGATCCCGTATCTTTCATCAAAATCTTCCCCGGCAGTAAAACGTAAGACCGATCTCCTCGAGAAAGATAACGAGATCCCGTATCTTTCATCAAAATCTTCCCCGGCAGTAAAACGTAAGACCGATCTCCTCGAGAAAGATAACGAGATCCCGTATCTTTCATCAAAATCTTCCCCGGCAGTAAAACGTAAGACCGATCTCCTCGAGAAAGATAACGAGATCCCGTATCTTTCATCAAAATCTTCCCCGGCAGTCAAACGTAAGACCGAGTGCCCTGAGAAAGATAACGAGATCCCGTATCTTTCATCAAAATTACCCCTAGTCAAACGTAAGACCGATTTCCCAGGACGAATACGTCTCGATTTTCCCCAAAGAAAGGCTAACGAAATCCCCGGCAAAGTTAACGGAATCCCAAAAGCCAACGGAATCTCGAGTAGTACTCGAACTACGAAAGGGCTTGATTCCCACTAGGGATACGTAGGTAGCCTATCATTAGGTCCAGCCCCTCGACCAAAACGGTCACCCTCTCCTTCGGCAGCAGACGAAGTCCACCGAAAGGCCATTTCAAATTAAGGTCCGAGGCGCCTAAAAGGCCATCATCATCAAGGTCCGAGGCGCCTAAAAAGCCATCTTCAAGGTTCGAGACACCTAAAACGCCATCTCCAAGGTTCGAGGCACCTAAAACGCCATCTTCAAGGTTCGAGGCACCTAAGACGCTATCACTAGAAAGCGATAAATCGCAGTCATCCCCAGCAGAGACCGAAAATGGTCATTCCTATTCCCAGCAGAGCGGATACCCATCAGACCGAAAATGGTCATCTCTTATCCCCAGCAGAGTTTCTCTCCAGTAACCGACTGTAGAACTCGCTCATCAGGTTCGAGGCACCTAAAACGCCATCATCTCCAGGGTCAAAGACCCGAACTACGACTGGCTTGATTCCCATTCGAGATACGTAGGTAGCCTGTCGCTAGGTTCAGCCACCCGATCACTCGACCATCCTGCCAAATATGGAGCCTTACTCTTATCGACGACCCCGCTTCCTTCGAAAGCGCCGTCGCCGAGGGGCTACTGTAAGTGCTCCAATTTGAGCTTGTTAGAATTTTCGTTAGAAAATTAACGAAAGTTATAACATTTCTAACAATTCCTAACAATCCTAACTTTTCTAACAAAGTGAGGGTAAAATGGGCATTGTTATTTAAGGTTAAACCTTAAAAAGAATCTCAAAAAGCAAAACAAAAGAAGAAAACCAAAAATGGCAATGGCCGGGAAACACAAAAAGCGGTACATTAATTTGAATTTTGAAAAGAAATATTCTTCTTGTCCAAAGCTGAAGCTGCATTTAATGAACAGTGCACGCTGACTGGATCCATCCGCGCGGACATGTTTGCATTTTCAGGAGGGCTATAAATTGAGCCCTCCGAGTCACAAAAATAAGAAGGAAGAACACATTTTGCACCGAACCTCTGGCGAAATATAGAGAGAAAACAGAGAGAATTCACTAGAATTGTCACCTTTTTCTCTCCAATCTTTCCCAACTCATACTCATCCACTCACTCTCATATTAAAGCCCTAAACACTCATACACTCAAGCCAAACACTCAAGAACACAAGGAAGATTGGTAAACTCTCCTCTTCCTAACCCTAAATCTCATCCATGCATGCATCTTCAAACTACAAAATGTAGTTCTTTCATCTTCTTGCTTTAGATCTAAGAAGATCACCATGGAAGACCATCTCCATGGATGATCTTCTACAAAGATCAACATTATTTTTAAGCTTTCTTACTTTCTTGCAAAGAAAACTCATTTTCAAAACCCTAAAAACCATTTTCAAGCATAAAATCTTGATTTCAAAGGATAAAATTCCCCTTCCCAAGCAAATGAAATGCTTAGTCCTAATGTACCCCAAGGATGGTTTGGTATAGTTGATTCACCACTAAAATGTCTAGTGATCACTAACCAAAACCTAGGGAAATGGGGACAAGCATGGATGCAAAACCCCCTTTAAAATCATATTTTCTTTCTTGAGAAGTTGCTGTCCAGTAGCAATTTTCTCAGACCTCAGTCCATGGTCTTAATTTTTGGACACATATGAACTTGGAATTTGGTGTTTACTACAAAATACTTTTTGTAGCCAACATCCAGAGATTTCCAGACATATTTTTAACTTATTTTTTGGGTGAGTAAAACTCCTCTTTTCAAATTTTCTTTCAGAGGCTAGTTCATCAGCTTCTGGGAATCCAGATCTCATATCTGAGGTTTCCAGAAGGTTTTTACCACTCAAATCTTCTCCAAAATGGAAAATTCCTTCGCACAAACTTTATTTAAGGTGTCTAGAACAACTTTCATTCTCTGAGTTTATCCAGATTATGAAGTTTTAAGACCCTTGAATCCCTTTCAAAATCAAAGGTCCACTGCCTTTTTCATTCTGGCAGAAATGGCTCTCAACTTCAAAAGGTCTTTTGAGTACCAAATCTCAACCCAAAAATCTTCCAAAAAATCATGGGATCAGTTTAAAGTCTTAAAAAGATATCCCAATTTTTACTTTTTTGAGTTTCAACTTATTTTGGCCAAAACACACACACACACACATTGAAAACCCACACACAAATGATTTTCAGCTTGGAAGACTCGTTTTACGAGGCGCGTCGGGTGCACACTAACGTCCTTCCCGACGCGTAACATGACCTCCGAACCTAAATCTCTGATCTCGGGCTTTTTTCAAAGTTTTGGCCCTTCAAAATTAAAATGGCGTGGCGACTCCGTTTTCGTTGATTTTTTCAAACACAAAAATGGGAAAATTTTCGAATGGCACATTCATCACACATACGTAAAAAGGTAATATTATCTTATGTATTTGAGATTACGTTGTTTCAATATAGTTTCTTTCAAACTCATAACACTATATCTTATCATCACGCCGTATGGTATTAGCCGGAGACCATCCCATCAAGTCGCTTGTTCGTGGTTTCAGGTAATAGTAGCTGTATTACAACCTATTGCTGGACTAAAGCTGATACAGAACGTTTCCTACATCATCACTTTGGTTCCATTGTCGGAAACGATGAAACTCTAAACCTTGAAACCTTGCATACTTATAAATATGATATCTGACAGACACACTTCTACTGCCTCAAGTGATCCGGTCAATGAGAATGCACGTGGAAATAATCCAGGCACAGATGATGGAGCTGGGAACCACACTGCTAACCTTCCTCCCCCTCCACCTGGACACCCCATTAAGAGACCCACTCGCTCTAACAGCGTGGCTAACGGAGTAGGGATACATATAGGAGAAAAGAGAAGAGGCCCATGGTCACCCAAGGAGGTGATCAACAAGCCAAGTGGATCCAAACGGGTCGAACAAGTGCAGGCATGGCTGGTCTCTCAGCTCCTCACCCTAGTAGGAAAGGAGATGATGTTAGAGCGAGAAAGGGTACTACAGAGCTTGCTCGAGGTACAAAATGAATTACTTGAGCTACCAGAGTATCCTAAAAAGGACGACCACATATCACAGATGGTAGCTCCCTCCCTCCTCCCATCGACGTAACAATGAGGCCCTTAGGCCTTCAGGAGGAGAATGGAGGAATGATAGGCCTTCCCATACGCACAACTCAGTTGACCATACCGGAGATTTACGGGATAGGTTCAATAGCCAACAAGAGCAGGAAGCTGACTCAGCACAAAGGAGGCAGTCTGAAGGTGACAGAACTCGAGGTAGGTCCCCCCCAAGAGGAGGTCGATCACCTTCAAGGAGAGATAGGAGAGAAAGGACTCCTCCTAGAGATGAAAGGGAAAGAGCACCTTCAAGGAGGGAGCACAGTAGGGAGGAACGACAGAAGTCCAATTCTGTCTCCCACCAAAGAGGTAACCTGAAGATTAAGGAGCTTTTAAACCTGAAAAGGAGGTTAGATGATATGTAAGCTGACCGACATGCATCTGGTGGCAAGGGAGAAAAAAATGATAGTACTCTTTGACCCCCTTGGACCATAGTATACTTGATAAAGGCCCACCTGCAGAATTCATGCTACCCGTGATAGAAAAGTACTACAGTACGACCAACACTCTGAACCACATGCAACATTTTGAGGCCACCATGTGTTTGGTCCCTTCAGAGAATGATGTGCTATGCAAGGCACCAACCAGTACCTTCACAGGTGCATCACTGACTTGGTTTTGTGGGTTACATCACCTCATGGAGATATATGAGGAGAAAGTTTTTGAAAATGGCTGGGGCTCGTAAGAAGACAGCCACCGACCTGAACAACATTTCTCAAGGGAAAACAGAAAACACCATGAGCTACTTTACTCGCTTCAGGAGTTAGTCGACCAGATAAAGGAGGACCTAACTGATAGAAAGGTCATCAATTGTTTCAGAAATGGGGTATCCTCACCTGACTTGGGCTACGAGCTACAAGTCAGACGAGCGACCACGAGTAAAGACCTATTTGAAAGGGCCTGTGATGTGGCAGTTGCTGAAGAACGCAAGGAAAAGAAAAAGGAGAGGACCCCCAAAAGTACCGAGGCATGAGAGTCGACCAAAGGAGTGGTAGCTAGAACCAACAACAACAAGAGAAAGAACAAAACTGGGGCGACTGAGAGAGTCCCCGAAAGCCCTACTCCCCACACAGTTAGTCGTACAGAGATAATGAACACATTTGATTTGGTTCCTTCTGTTCCTATGAATCCTCAGAATAAGTTCTGGCGAGATAATGGTATGTATTGTGAGCACCACAAGGATACGAGCCATAGCACGGAGGATTGCATGGTTTGAAGAGAATCATCCAAAAGTGGGTGAACGAAGGTAGACTTGATAGATTCGTGAAGGGAGATTATCCCCTAACGGGGGATTGACCTATTAGAGGGGTACCCGAGCCAAGGCAACCTAGGCTGACATTGGGAGTGATCACTGAAGAAGCGAGCAACACTTAAAATTTTCAGCTAAGCAAAGCCCGTACGTCCCGCCAAGGGGTTGTGTGCAAGAGGAGGTCATCAACTTCTACCCCACGAGCTATCCACTAGCACGGCAGCAAGAAAGCAAACCTTAGTCATTCCAGGGCTTATCGACAATTGCACCTCCAGCAGGATATTGGTCGACACCAGGGCATGCAAGGATATCCTATACTATAAAACATTCTTAGAAATGGGCCTCACAGATGTCAGATTGTCACCATACTCAGGTCGAATGGAAGGCTTCACCAACCACAGGGTCGATGCCAAGGGACAGATCGAGCTCAAGGTAGATGTCGGACAACACCCTCTGAGTACCATGGCCAAGGTAACTTTTGTGGTCATTGATGTACTTAGTGATTACCTTGCTATTTTGGGAATTCCTGTACAGGTCGCATTAGGAATGATCACCTCAATCCCCCATCAGAAGGTCAAGTTCCCCACCCCCTTGGAGTTGGATGTGTACTAGGAACATCCAGGGAGTATCTTGATCATGTCTTAAGGTACAAGAAGAAGAGAGAACTCGAAGTGGAAACTCCAGAGACCAGTTGGAAATTTTCTAAATCTGTCACTACTACCTCAAGGCTGGCTCCTATTCGATGTGTGGAGGAGGATATGGAACCAGTGCAACATGTGGCGACCTATCCCTCACCTGACATAGTCATGGCGGAGGCGACACATCCCTCAGGCAGCAATGGAAATGAAGCTGGTATAGTTTTGATTGACCAGGTCGCTATCGGTGGCCTATGTCTCTCAGTCAACCAAAACTCAGAGGCCACCAATAAGGAAATATCTGTTGAGCTAGATGGCATGATTGAAGAGAGGCTCCACACCTCGGGGCAGAAGAAAGGAAGAGAGGTAGGGAAATCATCATTGAGACCCTACAGTTCAGGGATGGCTAGGAGCTAAAACCAATGGATGAGCTGGAAGAACCAGAGATCAACCCAGTCTACCCCGAGCAAAAAATCATGTTAGGTGGACAATTATCACCCGAGGAAAAGGCTAAGATAGTCGCCTTGTTGAGAAAAAGTTTGGATGTCTTTGCATGGAGAGTTGAAGACATGAAAGGGATTAAGGAAAAAGTCGCGGTACACAGGTTCGAGGCCAACCCCACAATGAAATTCAAGAGCCAAAAACTAAGAATCTTTGCCCATGATAAGGAAATCGTAATTAAGAAGGAGGTTGACAAGCTACTTAGTGCGGGGATCATCAAGGAAGCATCCTACACCACCTGCTAGCAAACGTGGTAATGGTCAAGAAAGCTAATGGAATGTGGAGAATGTGCGTCGACTTCACTGATCTAAATGTGGCTTGCCCAAAGGATAGCTATCCATTGCCTCGTATAGACAAGTTGGTAGACTCCATTGCTAGTCATGCCACCCTCAGCTTCTTGGACGCTTATTCAGGTTACCATCAGATCAGAATGCATGAGGATGACATCGAAAAGACAACTTTCCAAGAAGCGGGAGGGGTATATTGTTATACAAAGATGCCATTCGGGCTGAAAAATGCTGGGGCGACCTACCAACGAATGGTGAACAAAGTCTTTGCTAGTCAAATTGGCCGAAACATGGAGGCTTACATCGACAACATGGTTATTAAAACCCAGTCAGGACGTCATGCAGTCGACCTAAAGGAAACGTTCACCAATTTACGAGCAAACAACATGAAATTGAACCCCAACAAGTGTGTATTTGGAGTGGTTGCAAGGAATTTTTTAGCCTTCATGGTGTCATAGAGAGGCATAGAAGCTAACCCATAAAATATCAAGGCTTTAATCGAAATGCAGGAACCAACTTGCATCAAAGAAGTCCAACGCCTAAATGGTCGAGTTGCTGCTTTAGGTCGTTTCATAGCCAAGTCAGCTGAGAGATCTCACCAATTTTTCAAAACTCAGAGGGACGAAAGCCTTCGAGTGGACTATCGAATGGTCATCATTGTTCCAACAACTCAAGGAGTATCTCGCTTCTCCCCGGCTTAGTAGCCCGGTCCAAGGAGAAAGGGAATAATTACAAGAACATGGAATTTACTACACTGTCGTTTATAATTAATGGAACATACTTTGAATTGGCAACATAATATAATGTACTTTTGCGTCTCATTACAAATAAGGTAACTCAATTGGATGACATTAATTTCCATTAATGAAATGAACCGACTTAGTTAATAATATAACAATTGTTAAATAATTAAATTCATCTTTATTCTTATTTCATCTTTATCTTGCATTTTTCCTATTTTAAACCATGGATGAACACATTATTGTTAGTTCAGAAATGCAAATCCAAAAAATCCAAATTCAAATTTAGAAATCAAAAACCAAAACCAAAATCCGAAGTCAGAACCAAAATCAAATCCCAAAATCAAAACCAACCAAATCCAACACACACACATACACACACACACACACACACACATACACTTTCGGTCTCCTCCCTACATCTCAGGCCATCCCTCAGTCCACCCCTCCGACGCTCCCTCCTCCAGCCTACTTACCTCGTCCCGTCAAATCTTTCTAGATCAGAAAGGAATGGGATGATTTCGGGGAGACGTAGGAAGAGAAAGTGGGACAGGGAGGGGTGATTTCGAGGAGACGGAGGAAGAGGAACTCATCATTTTAGATCCGAGGAAGAGAGAGAGAGAGAGAGCATGAGGGAGCCATCAGAATCCTCCATAGATACTTCAGATCCGAGGAAGAAGGATTGTGGGAGAGAGAGAGGGGGATGGTAAGGGTAAAACTTACCTATGAGGAAGAAGGGAAAAGAAGATAGCGAGGGGGGCAACAAGAAGGGACAACCTCGATGGGTAGGAGAAGGGCAACGTGTAATGGTGGTGGTTGTCGGTTGGGGTGTTGGTTTCCCATTCAAATCCCTCAGCCTACTTACCTCTGTCCCATGTCATATTGAATTGATTTCCCATTCGATATGACATTTAATTTTTGTTTCTTGTTTAGTATTTGAATTTGGGTTTCTTGTTTGGTCTTTGAATTGAGGATTTTGTTTATGATTTATGGTGAAAATTGGTGGTGATTTATGGCGGTGGGGCAGAATGATGGGTGGTGAACTAAAGAGTGTGGAGGATAAGGAAGAAGACTACTAAATCCATTAAATAGAATCACAACTGTTAAAAGTAATTAACGGGCGTTAGTCTTTTTCTTATATCGTTGAAATTTTTGGTATCTTTTTAACGTCGTTAGGGTACGTTATATTATATAAAATGAGATGTAAAAGTACGTTACATTAAGATGTCAAACCATAGTATGTTCTATTAATTGTAAAAAATCGTATAGTGGGTTACCCCAATTTGTCGTTTACCCAAGGGGAAAGTTTGTACGTGTATCTGTCCGTAGAGGATCGAGCAGTCGCTGCAGTATTGGTTCGAGAAGAGAATGGCGTACAAAATCCAGTCTACTATGTCAGCAAGGCCCTGTCCGACGTGAAAGGGAGGAATTTTAATGCAGAGAAGGTAGCCTATGCCTTGGTGATAGCAACAAGAAAGTTACGGGCTTACTTCTTCGCCCATCTTATAGTCGTGCCGACTAGTGCACCTTTGAAGAAGATACTACACAAGCCAGAAAGCTCAGGTCGACTACTCAATTGGGTGATAGAGTCGACAAAGTTTGACATTGAGTATCGACCTCGAAAGACACTGTAGGCACAATAGACTTTTTGGTTGAACTAACATTCACCGAAGAGGATGACTTAAAGGCACTTCGACATAAGGTTTCTAAAGGGAAGGAGCCATCAGGTCAGCAGTTAATTAGTTTGCCCATTGACTGCTGGAAGGTCTATTTAGACGGATCCGCAACTAAAAACGTTAGTGGGTGCAGGAATATTCTTGGTCGAACTTGAGAGTAATAAGGTGTTTGAAGAGGTTCAAGTTCCAAGCCTCCAACAACCAAGCTGAGTATGAGGCCTTAATTGCATCTATTAAATATGCCAAATGTTTTGGGGTGACCAAGATAGTAGCCTAGTGTGACTCGCATTTGATCCTTATTAAAGTCAAAGGTGAATACGAGGTACTTAATCCAATCTTGGTCAGGTACTGTGAGCTAGTTAAGAGGATGATCCAATACTTGGAGTTTTGGGAGATTCAGAGGGTAGGTCTTGAATACAACAAGCTAGCCGACCTACTTTCAATACTGGCCACATCATAGGAACAACATGACCAACTCATCTCGTACGTAGATCAACCTGCTTACAAAAGAGTTCAGGTTCTATGCACGGTAGGTAATGCAGAGTGATGGATTGGCGAGATCAAAGCCTATATCGAGATAGGGAGCTGCCTGATGATGAACATAGAGCTAGAATGATCAAGAAGAAGTCCCCTGGATTCACAATCCATGGAGAAGCTTTATTCAGGAGGTCCTTCATCAAACCACTTCTAAGGTGTGTGCATCCTCATGAAGTCCTAAACATTTTGTTCGAAGTACATAGCGGGATAAGTGTTAATGATATAGCGACCTGGCAAAGTTGCTAACCACCAAGCAAACTCATGTGATTGCTGCTTGGCCATTCAACATATGGGGGGTAGATTTAATCAGACCCTTCCCACCAGCTCGTGGAAATTCTAAGTATGTGATCGTGGCTATTGACTACTTCACCAAATGGATTGAAGCAAAACCTCTAGCCAAGATAACAGAGGAAAACGCCATCAACTTAATTCATGATTACATTTGGTGTCGTTTTGGGGTGCCACATTCAAGCGTATCTGACAACGGACTACTATTCTCAACAGCCTTTGAGACAGAAATGAACAAGTTGGGAGTCCAACACTGGAAATCTTTAGTCGCCTATCCATAGGGTAACGGGAAAGTAGAGGCAGCTAACAAGCTAGTTTTAACGGCTCTAAGGAAAAACTGGATGGACGAGCAGGCAGATGGTTGGACGAACTCCCCCTTGCTCTATGGGTAGTCCGCACAACCACCCGAGGACCTACTAGGGAAACCCCATTTGCTCTAACCTTTGGGTCGGAGACCATGACACCGTCCGAGCTACAGATCCCTACAACATGGGTTGCACTATTTGATCAGAATCAGAATGACTCCAACAGGTTGATCGACTTGGACCTACTCGAGGAAAGACGGATGACAGCCCAACTCAGAATGGTCAACTATAAATAGAAAACCAAGGGGTATCACGACAAGAAGGTCAAGAAAAGGTCGTTCAATGTTAGGTACTACGTATTGAGAAAAATTGAAGTGACAATACGTAAATTCGAGCAAAACAATTTGTCTCCAAATTGGGAAGTTCCTTACATTATTACGAGGGTAGTTAAAGAGGGGACCTACATGATTGGCAACCCTAGAGGCAACGAGCTGAAACACCCTTGTCACGCTAGTCATTTGATTAGATATTATTTCTGAAGTTTATTCTCTATTTAATGAGCTACATCTATAATAAAAAGAGTTTACCCCCAAGAAGTGCTATTCACATTACTGCCTTATGATTGCAATGTATTCAATTCAGATCCGACTTTATTCGATCTCGAACTCTAAAATAGATTCTACTAAAACCTTAGTCAGTCTCATTTTAAACAAATTCGACTAAAATCGTAGTCAACCTCATTCTTAATCAGGTTCGACTAAATCCTTAGTCAACCTCGTTCTTAAACAGGTTCGACTAAAGCCTTAGTCAACCTTGTTCTTAAACAGGTTCGATAAGCAGGTTCGACTAAAGCCTTAGTCAACCTCTTTTTTAAACAGGATCAAATAAAGCCTTTGTCAATCTCGTTATTATAAACAGGTTCGAATAAAGCCTTAGTCAACCTCTTTCTTAAACAGATTCGACTGAAGCCTTAGTAAACCTCGTTCTTAAACATGTTCGACTAACGCCTTAAACAATCTCGTTATCAGAGATGATCCGACCAGCACTTTTGTTGATCTCTCTCACATGCTAGTTCGACAATAAAGTAAAGATACTTGGTTTATATAGAGATGAATCAAATCAACAAAGCATATAAAAAGTTAGTCTCCCAAAAGTGGGCCCAGACTAACAACATTCAAAGAGTTACTAAATAAAAGTGCCTCCCAAACTGGGATAAGACATGATAGTTAAACAATAAAAAAAAAACTATTTTGGTACTTGTTCATTATAAAAATGAGAAAATCAATCTTGTTGGTCCTCATCCTGTTGCTCTTTCCCCTGCTCTAGCTGCTAGTGTTGTTGATCCGCCTCCTCAAATACTTGGTCCTGGGTGACCTCTCCCTCTTCTTGAACTTCATCTACATCATTGAGCTCTTGAAAAATGTCATTGAAGTTCCTTGGCTCAATAGCAGGGGTGACCCAGGGTTCAAGCTCGTCCTCGGTATCTTGCTTGGCTATGACGGCCAAGTCGTTATCATTATAAGGCACCAGGGAGTGGCCGCTTCTAGCCTGCTCGTTGTAGCGGTCCTCATTAGCCCAGTGAGCTAGTTTTTCAACACTTAGGTCGACAGAGGGATCCATTACTACTCGGCGTGCCATGTGTTAGCGCCTAATATCATAGAAATCTCTAGCTCGAGATTCTATAATGTTGCAACACTCATCACTTGCTTTGAACTGCTAAAAAAAATCCTTCTCCCTAGCTTGGACCTCCTCCTCCCATCTGATCTAGGCAGCCCGATGGTTGTCGCTCATCTTGATCATTCTACTATTGCGATCCTGGCCCATCTCAAATAGCTAACCTAACTGTCCCTCCAACTTGGCTTTCTCCTGCCTTACAAGGACAACCTCCTCCTCCAGGGTAGCCTTAGTTGGAACCCAAGAATCCACCTGGGTTTGAAGGGGAGTGAGCTTCTCCTTTGAAATGGGCAGCCTGAAAAGCCTGACACTTAGAGTAGCATCTATTAATTTATGCCTCAGCTCAACAGCCTCCCTAGCCTTCCTAGAGTAGTTGGCGATGGAGATCTATTCTTTTTTCCAGTGTAGCCCTCTAGCTACACTTGGCCAGCTCAGTCAAGGCTAGAGACTGCAAGACAAAAAGAAGACGGTAAAGATAATGACGATCAAGTTAAATGGAAAAGTATGAAGAGTTCATGTAATATCTCGGAGGCTAGGAGTTCATACATGTCTCTATACTCCTTTGGTGTAAGCCCTTCTTCATCAAAGTGAGCTAGCATGTCCCTATCAGCTTCCCTCGTCACTATAACTTGTCCCAGTCCCATCTCAGGGTACTGGCGACTCAAACTGTTAATCCCAGTGAGGGGGGATATCACTTAGCTTCTCCACTATGGACTACACTTCATCTGTGCTTCTGGTAGGGGGAGCTTGTGGGGGAGGATAGCTGGAGGCAGATCCCACTGCCCGAAGGTACCAGCCTGATCATATGCATGCTCAGCATGAGACCTTTTTCTAAGTCGACTAAGTGGCTGGTCGTCTTCAGCCTCCTCAAGATCCTCAGCGTCAAGATCCTCGTCTACTATTTTGTGGGGATCCATCCCCGTAGATTCCTGTCGTGGATTAGAGCCCACCCCGTGCTCCGTTTGCCTGCTAGCCTCCCTGTCTGACCCAAAGGTCCCAACGTGCACCTACTGCTCTATGGGCTCAACCTGCCCAGACCCATCAATGGAGACCATCCCCACTCCTTCTTTTAGGATCAGGTTGTTCCTATCCATAGCTTCCTTCTCCCTGCTGGCAAGAGAATTGGCCTTAATATGCTCCTTCCTGCTCTTCCTACGATCACCCAGGTCCACAATGCTATCCATTTGAGCTTCTTGTTCCGAGGTGAGAACTGCACGACCAAAAAGAAGAATGTCAACATACAGATAAATGAGTAAAAAGTTAAAGCAAAAAGGAAAATGGGACAAAAACTTAACCACCATAGTGGAGCAGACTTCTGCAATAGCTTGACTTCTTCTTACAGTAGTGACATTGAGACTCAAACCTCTCGCTCTCATGTATCACCCAATCTGGGTATCTGAGGCTTCTAATTATGGGTACTAGAGGGGCCACTTCTCCATCTCCTCCCATCGTCATCCCTGCTTAGATGAAATAGTCCTTGTCAGACCCCAAGGTGGCCCAACTCACAGTTCTCCTCCGAGCTACCAATGCCAACTTACGAGCGAGCTCATCACTCTACTCTGGGACCCAGTAATCTTCCTCCTTCATAGATTCAAAATCATCCTCAGGCAAGGGGGACTCCAATCCCATCCTACTTTCAACCAAGATCAAAATGATGTTCCACCCTGAAACTATATCAGGCAAATTGACAAATAGCTTGGAAGCCTTAGCCTTAGCTGGGGTGGTGATCCCCCAAGTCTTATCATTCATGACGCCCTTAAAGAATTTCCTAAAGACAAACATGCACGACTTAAACCCTATTAACCTGCAAATCATAGCAAAAGACACCAACACTCTGACCATATTGGCTCCGAGCTGCATGGGGATCACGGCCAAGCACTCGAGGAACTCACAGACGAAGGGGTCCAGAGGAAGTCTTAAACCTGCTTCAAATTGGCCATAATAGAAAGACACTTTGGTCATGCTCAGGGCCCAATGCGACCAAGATTGAGCTTTCCTCTGCCTCTCCATAAAATAGGTAAGTTGGAAGTCAACTTGAGGTACCTCAAAGTGGTCATGGAGGATTCGAATGCGGGACTCAGCATTCTTCTTGCCAATAGCAGGCCTGGGGGATACATATCCCCTTTCATTCCGACTTGGAACTTCCTTCGAGAAAAACCTATCCACGATGTTGCCAGAGGTGGAGTTCGGCGAGGCAGAGCCCGCAGATTGTTGATCGTTAGCCGCCATTTCTACTGAATACACAGAAATAAGGGAATCAGACCTAGTAGAAGAAGAATTCGAACTATCTAAGGACAACCTAGATTCCCCTGGCAAAGCTAACCTCTCACGAGGAAAAAGGTGGTTTATTGGGCTTAATATAAAAGATGATAAGATGGTCAATTTGCTTATTAAAAGAGACGGAAACGGATAATTCGTAGATCGTCCGCCTCCAAATCTCCCATACTCTCACCCGCTGTAAGTCTTATTTCTCTATAGAATAAGCTCCACCTATCTAAGATGGTGATACACTCAGTTAGAGTCAATTCTTTCCAAGGTCCCTCCAACCTCTTATAAATCCTAAGGTTCACACAGTTATAACCATACCTAACCCCTAGCTCAAAGTCGAAGGTCCTAGCCATGGAAGAAAATAGGAAACTTCAAAATTAAACCTAAAACAGTGGATTTAAAGGGTACCTTTGTGATTTGGAAGAAGCTAGAGCACAACTGTAGCGTCGAAAGGGAGTCTGTTAATCACTGGAGACGGTTTCCTTACCTTTGATTCTGGGCTCTTAAAGATTTGAAGATGGAAAAGTTTGAAAAGGAGTAGACTTCTCCTTTTATATCTCCTTTTTCTTACCTGAATTGGAAAGGTTTGGGGACAAAACCGTTCAACTGTTAGAACAGAAGGATAACGCCGTTTCCCAATGCATTTGTCCAATCGCCAGAAACCATCCCATAATTGTGAATATTACGGCGCATTAAAGACAGCTCATCCAACCGCAAACAGTCAATCGTCGAGAGCGACCTACATCCAACGAACCGACCTTCGACCCAAAGCAAGTCATCACAACTCGACAGGTCGACCCAGAAAGTTGGGGACCACTGAACTATATAAAAGTGATGGGTCAGGCCCAACGGGCTGACCTAAGGTCCATATCAACCCAAAGGTCTGTCAAACGAAGTGGGCCCACCAAGCAGCCCCAATTCTACCAGCCCACCAGTAAAGATCAGTCGACCAAGCTCATTGTCCGACCTTACTTGGCACCGACCTAGCTTCGTATGACATAAAATCCCCTACTTGTGCAATCTTTAACTAAACCAAGGCACGAATTCAGGTCGACCTCGATTATTCAGGAGACCTTGACCAAACAACACGTGTTTCTACCAACGTCGTCATTTGTAACTGTCTTCTACATTATCGGAGACAGTTATGCCAGCAATATCTCCTTATCCAAGTGATTCATAACTATCCCATATCACCACTATATATGTCAGACTAAATACTACGTAAAAAGGTAATGTAATTTTAGCTATTTGAGATTACGTTGTTTCAATACAGTTTCTTTCAAATTTATAACACTATATCTAATAATCACGCCGTAGGATATTAGGCGAATACTATCCCGACAAGTCGTTTGTTCGTTGTTTCAAATTATATTAACTGGATTACAAACTATTGATTGAGTAAGTCTGATCCGGAACGTTTTATGCACCATCAGTTGGGTTGTGATGATCTCTCGTACAATGCCATATAAAGGCGGGGTAGGACTCTTTAAATTTCCTTGTGCACATAGGCTCAATTTGGGCTCTCCTTGACCTAACTTGAAATAACCATTTTTTTTCAGAAATAATGAGGTTCGAGCTTCATTAACTTGGTCCGTATTTAATTTTGTTAAGTGAAGGGTACTCAAGAATACTGAAGGACATGGGGACTAGTACTACAAAAAATGGCTTTCTTTGAAACTTCTATAAGTGCCATAAATTTGTTACATTTCGAAGAAAATGTCGCTAATTTTCAAAACTTTTTAAAAAGTGATGCTAATTTCCGACACTTTCTAATAAGTATCATTAATTCCCGACACTTTTAATTATCCGTCGCTAAATTTTGACACTTTTTAGTAAGTACCCTAATTTCCGACACTTTTTAATAAGTGCTGCATAATTGCATAATTTCTGGCACTTTTAATAACTATCGCAATTACGACACTTTTTATTAAGTGACTCTAATTTGTGGCAATTTTTTGTAAAGTGCCTCTGATAACTGGTGATTTATTATAAATTTTTTGTTTAATTTTGAAATTTAATCATATTTTTCATGTAATTTGTTGTAATTTTTTATATATTAGATATATATGACTACCACCATAGAAAAAAGCAATAATCACAAAAAAAAGCTTACACGACATTTCTATAAGTGTCATAGCTTTGCGGCACTTTTGATGAAACCACCGATGATTTTTGGCACTTTTTAAAAAGTATCGCTAATTTTCGGTACTTTCTAATAAGTGTCGCTAATTTTTGGCACTTTTAGTTAGGCACCACAATATTTTTGAATTTTTTTAATAAATGCCGCTAAATTCTGGCACTTTTATAAATGTTGTCAATTTTCGTCACTCTTAAATTAAATACCACTAGTTTACGACAGTTTTTAATAAGTTACGCTTAATTTTCGCCAGTCTTATCGCACTTTTTTGACACTTTTTATTAAGTGCCGGTAATTTACGGCTTTTTTTTTTGTAAAGTTCAGCTAATAATAAGAAATATATTTTGAAGTCTTTATTTTATTTTGAGAATTAATTATATTTTTCATGTAACTATTTATAATTTTTTAATTATATTAGATTTATATGTAACATCATACAAAAATAAAATAATATAAGCTTTTATGTTGTAATAAATATTGGGGTTTTTACCAATAAATCCCCGAGATAGGGTAAATTTATTAATAAAAACGTTACATTTTGAATTTTACCTTCAGATCCCTTAATTGAAATCAAAACATCGTATAGTCCCTAACCATCTTTATAATAATTTTAAATTTCTAAATGACAATACTAACCCTACACTTTCTCTCTCTATGCGCATTCTGGTTTCTCTCTCTCTATGCGCTTATGAGTTGGCAACGTTTCTGCAGTCTTCTCCCTCGGTATTGGTTTCAAAATTCCCATCCTCTGGAGCATAACTCTGATTGCCGGACACCGCCGTTGATCCTTCTGGAGCAAGGAATAGTTTTTCAAATACGAGGTGACGAAGAACTTGATACCCTCATCAAAAGAACCCTAACTGGCGGTGGGGTCATCTCACACATCCTCAAATCCCTCATCAATAAATCATCCAAGGAATAGTTTTTCAAAGTTGACTTTTGATAATGTCTTGTTTATTTAGTTTCTCAACCGGAAATGCGTCCCCTCGAATTTGACAGGAGATGGGACTTAGATGACTTTTGTGTATATAAATGGTAATCTATTCATTGGTAAGTTATAATGAAAAAAAAATTGTTCCTAGAGACTGAATCGGAAAATGAGGGCTCTCTAATTGAAGGTCACGTATATGGGTAAGCTTAGATCCCTCCTTCAAACCCTCTTGAATTTGTTAATCTCCTCAATCTGAATTCATTGAATTTTCATCAACATTTCGCATCAAATTGCTCAATATTGAAAAATGAAATATATTATTAATTTATCAGTTGTTTAAAGGGTATACGAGAGAACATCTATCTTTACCTTAATAACAAAAAAATTGGTTACAGTTGTTTAAAGAGTACTCCCTCCTCCCGGACCTAGGTGCACACTTTGACTTTTGCACATAAATTAAGGAGAGATTATTATATTGAAAGTGTTGTGTGAAAGTAATATAGGAAAGAGAATGAGTGGAGGAAATAGTAAATTATAATGATATTGTGAGTATAAAAATAATGTAGGAGAGAATGAGTGGAGAAAATAGTAAAGATTCATTTCCATTTTAGAAAATGTGCACGTAGGTTTGGGACGTCCAAAATGGCAAAATGTGCACGTAGGTGTGGGACGGAGGGAGTATATAGCAACAATTTTTCTTTTCATAAGTGAAAAATGAAATTTTATTCTAAAGTGTGAACAATTGAGAAATGAATTTACCGGTTTTACAAATGAAAAATGAAAAAATAAAGGAATTGTAAACAACTGAGATTTAAATTTATATGTTTTACGAATGATTTATTAAAAATATAAATAAAAATATTAAAGTAAGACATGAAATTATCGACTTTAAAAGTATTAATATGGAAAAAATTAAAAATTTAGGGCAATTGTGAACAACCGAAAATAATTAACAGTTTTAAATGTGGAAAATATTAAAAAAAAATAAAAAAAATTAGCGCAACTGCAAACAATCGAGTAATGAACTTAATTGTCGTTTTGATTTGGGTGAGGTATATGAGAAATTAATTTAACATTTGTTTAAGGGTATTTATGCATTTGAGAAATTGATTATCAGTTGTGAACAACTGTGAGATGTATTTCACTTTTTATTCTCAGTTATGAATAAATTATAAATGAATGTCTCGGTTTTTATAGTAAGGGTGAAAAAAATGATAAATGAATGTCTTAGATATTGAGTATCAATTGTGAAAATTGAGAAATAAATTTATCAATTTTATAATCAATTATGAACAAATGAGAAAAGAAAGTCACAGTTTCAAAATTTAAACATCTAAAAAATTGAGTATCAATTGTAAAAAAATTGAGAGATAAATTTATCATTTTGCATACTCAATTATTAACAAATGTGAAATGAATGTATTAGTTTTATAATTATGTGTGAACAAATGATAAATGCTTATCTCAGATTTTTACAAGTGAAAAATGAATTTTTATTTCTTAAATTTGAATCGTATGATGAGTGAACTCTTTTGAAACTTTAACATTATCCCTTATTAAATCCATATAACGGAGGTAAGGTCTTGATTTCATCCAACTAGTATGATATTTGTTACAGCTGTCTAACAATATACTCCAAGAGCATTGTATTTTATTATATTGAATTTGCCCAAAACCTCATCTAACTAGTTTCTATAAGTGGATCAATTAATTGATACTATATTAGATTCCTAATATACCAGGATCCAAATACTGGAATACATACCTTCCTTTTACAAGAGTCTTTTCTAAGTAAGACCATGGCAGTAACATTGAACTGAGACATTCTAGTTAGGTAAATTTATAGTTCCTCCTTTTCAAGAGTTGGATATAGAAAATGATAAGGGGATATAAATTTATTGTATTGACGAGAATTTATTTGGGTATAGTTGTAGAAAGATCACGTTGTCCGACTATTATCGACCATAAATTATCTGGGTATATATTGTTTTAGAGAATTTTAAAGTTATTTTGGTACACAAATTTATTGCAAACAATTTATTCCCTCCGTCCCATTACAAACCACAAATATTCCTTTTTTTTTCCCGTCCTATTACAAACCACAAATTCACTATTTCCTCCACTCATTCTCTCTCCTATCATTATTTTAATACTCACAACACCATTATAATTTACTATTCCCTCCACTCATTCTCTCTCATATTTTACTTTTACACTCACAACATTTATATCATTATTTTTTTCCTTAATCTCCGCGCAAACAGTAATTTTCCTCTTTCTAGCGGGACGGAGGGAGTATATAATATCATTTCAAGCATTCCTGAGATTATGTGTGCCATTATTTAGTTTCACTATGGCACTCACAGAGTTGGTCTTTGTAACTTTATTCACGAGCCTCTTGAACAAAGGTGTGTGGAGATATTACTATGGAATTTCAGGAAGCTTGGATGCAATTTTATTTGCTTGGGAGAGCTTTGAGAGTTCGTGTTTCGTTGCTTGTTTTAGAGTAATATGTGATATTTGTACTAGGAATTGAGCATGGATCTTAAATATCTGACTTTATAGTTTGTTGTATGTTTTCATGCTTGAATTTAGGCTCTGTTCGTTTTGAGGAAAAAGACTTTTATAAAATGATTTTCGTGATTCCGATATTTTGTAACAACAAAAATAAAAAGTCAATTTATTTTGTTTTACGATCAACTGAAAATGACTTACGGACTCCTCACTCCGTATGTCATTTTACGTCTCTCTCGTCTCTCTTTGCCATTTCCAACCTTAACCCAGTCAAGCGCTCTTATCCAATCTTTCGAAGTCCTCCCATCAATTTCTGATCATCAGGTGCAATCAAACTCGGTTCCTTTTTTATTCTTTTAAGTTGGGTCGTCTGAACAGGCCGGTCCTGTGTAATTTGGTGTCAAGGGAAATTATAAGGTCCGGTCCCTTTAATTGTTCCACAAGCAACACTGTGGTGGCGTATTTGAAATCTACTTCCATCTTCATCGTTTCGCATCTCGTCGTGCTTTCTATTGGATATCCATTTCCGTATTTTTTTAGGTTTTAACATTCTTAGACAATTGGATCCTAATTTAAATAGTAAAGTATTAACGAGACTTGGATAATTTTATTATTAAAAAAATTGATATACAAACTTGAGCAATTGAATTTGATAATTAGATTAAGTTGAGATAATTGCAAAGAATATAAAAAACTATTGCACTAAATTCGGGGCATTTATCAAAAAGTTTACCAAGTGAAAATTACAAAAATACGAACATTTTTTGAAACTAAAGTCTATCTATCGCATATAGACTTAACCAAAAAGTCCTTGATATAATGATTGGATCAACATGACCCTATGGCCTCTGCACGATGGGCGCGATTCTCTCATTTGAACGCTAATTTGAGGAATGATCCGCTACATCCGCATTCTCTTTCCTCTTTCTCTCTTCCTTTTTCCCCAAAAAATTAAAATGCAATATCTCAAAATTTAGAAATCAAAAATAATAATTTGAAGCCATCATTTTTATCGTATCGTCAAGACGAATTAAAAAATACACTCGTGATATAATTTAAAATTTGGAAATAATAATCACTTTTCACTTATAAAAATCTAAGAAAATCAATTTTCATTTTTCACATCTGATTATAAAATTGATAAATTCATTTATAATTTGTTCATATATGAGTATAAAAACTGATAAATTCATTTTCTCAAATTTTCAGCAGTTGAGAAATCAATATACCAGTTATTTAAAGCTAAATATTTAGCTAAATTGATTTCAAGTTTGTGTGATTTCATAGCTGTGTGTGATGTCCTATGTCCTTTCAACAGTTGAAAAATCAATTTATCAGTTGTTTAAAGCTAAATAGTTAGTTAATAAATAAATTGTCACATCCCTTTAAACAAACGAAACCCCTATTTATAACTTATTTCTCACTCGTGAAAAATTAAAAAATTCATTTATCAGTTGTTTAAAGTTAAATAAATGTGTTACCTCATCTTGATTAACAATTGATAACTGAATTTCTCGATTTTTAAAAGTTAAATATGAATATTTTCACATGTATACTTTTAAATTGTTTACAATGAATAAATTAATTAATTGAAAAATTAATTTTTCTCTTGAAATTGAGAAGTATGTTTGCTTTATGTTATTATAATATAAATGTGCAAAAAGTTAACAAAAAAGTAATGAATAAATTTATTTTGTATTTAAAAATGTTTATAATGGACTTTTTTATAATATGCATTTATATACATGAACTTTTAAAAAAAATATAAAATTATCTTTTTTTTTTATAGATTCCATTAGAATAAGGGACTTTTTGATTAAAACCCCTAATTTTTTTAGTGATAACTGCAACCGATTTAATGGAATATTTCACCATAACTAGTGATAAATGCATATAATTCAAAGAAATATTAAAATAATTTTATTATAACAATTGTAAATAATTTATTAAAGCTAAAAACTTATAAAAAACGCGTTTTTTGTGGGCTTAACAAAAAACGTGTTTTTAACCGAACATAAACCCTTCTCTCTCTCTCTCTCTCTAAACGCGAACAAACATCTCTCTCTAAACGCAAACAAACAGAGGAGCTTCTCACTAGACGCAAAGTCTCTCCTTTCCTCCCACTTCCCGGCCGCCTTCCCCGGCAACAATCAAATTATGCTTTGAATGGAAAATGATAAGGCGGAGATTTCCAAGTCTGCTAGTCACTATAGAAATCGAACAAGCACTAAGAACATCCTAGTGTTTAGTGTGTGAGGGAGAGTGATCAATTGAAATTCAATTGAACTGGAGACGAACCTCGATCTGAGAAAAGAGGCCTTGGTAGCCGCGGGAGTTGAGGAAATTGTCGACGGGCATCGTTGACACCAGCTTGATTGTTGTTAGCGCCGGAAGTGCCTATGGCGGAGCGACCGCCGGCTGAGTTGGAGAAGCAATTTCCCATCGCCGCAACGCAAACCAGTAATGATCGGAGGAAGGGAAGAAGCCGGAGATTGGATAAATGAATGAATAAAAAAAGACAAGGAAGCAGAATCTGGCCCACTTGAGGATTGTTTGATTTTGAATGCCCAGTTTAATTGATTTGAATGCCGTCTATGTTTTTTCGAGTGTCAGTACATGTTAATTTGAGTACCAGTTTGAGAATTTGATGCATTGGTGGACTGGGTAATTAGATGCCAGTGTATGTGTTTTGGAGTGCCAGTCCATGTATTTTGAAGTGCCAGTTAGTGTATAATAGAGTGCCAGTAAGTGTGTAACTGAGTGTCAATGTATTTTTTGAATGCCAGTTCTTGTAATTTTGAATGCCAGTCCATGTTTTTTTGAATGCCAGTTCATGTTTTTTTGAATATCAGCAAAAATAATTATCAGTGTTTTTGAGTGCCAGCATATGCATTTTTGAGTGCCAGTAAATGTGTTTTCAAATGTCAGTCCATGTATTTTTGAATGCCAGTGCTTGTATTTTTGAGAGTCAGCAAAAATATTAGTGTAACAAAGTGCCAGTGTTAGTGTAACAGAGTGTCAGTGTGAAGAGTGCCAGTTCATGTATTTAAAAGTGCCCGTGTAAAAAGTGCCAGTTTCATGTTTATAAAATGCCAGTATGAAATCACTGGTCATTTGTAATATTAACACTGGCATTTATCATGGTTGCCAGTAATTACAAAAATGCCACCGTTTATTTTGAACATGGTTGCCAGTAATTACAAAATTGCCACCGTTTATTTTGAACAGTGCTTTGGAAAACACGTTTTTCCTTATCTTAAGAAAAAATTAGTTTTTTTATAAGACCAACTCTTTATTAAACTATATTGCTAAAAGAAAATCAATAATGCTACTAATTAAGCCAAAAAGAATAAGAGAAGAATCTTGTTCCTAATTATGCCAAAAAAAAAAAAAAAAAAAAAAAGAGATCTTTTTCTCAAATTATGCTAATTAAGTTTAAACGAATGGGAAAAGGCCCAAATAATAGAAGTTTAAAGAATTGGATGAGAGCTAGGAGAGTAGAAGAAAGAGAAAAGAATTTGTCTACAAAGGGCCTTAGTGACCTTTACTGATTTTGATTCTTGATTTGTAGGGTTTGATTTAATTTGACTTCTTTAGAATTTCAGTTTTAAGTATCAAATGTTTTGTTTCATTAGTTCAAGAGCAAATGACAATTTAGGGCCTGAAGTATAGGGGGTAGTGTCGGTTAGGGGCCCCATATCTAATTTTCGGCAAATCAGGGCTCAATATCTAAATTTTTCGTCAATTAAGGGTTTTTTGACGGATTTTGTTAGAAAAATCAGTTAAGTGACGAATTTTGGACTAAATTGAAAAGTAAATTAGTTATTAAGGACTGAAATGTAAATTTTTAAAAATTGATGACCGTTACAAAATATTTTTTTTAAAATAATATTTTTAAAAATATAATATATTTTGAAAAGATGTAATTTTTTTTATAATTTTTTAAATATGTTAAAATAAATGTTATAAATATAAAAAATTGTATTTTTAAAGAAAATGGTATTTTATTTTAAAAAAATTAATTAATTTTAACGTAAATCTTGTAAAATAAATATAAATATAAAAAAAATTGTATTTTTAAAGCAAAAAAATATTTTTAAAAAAAAATTAATTAATTTTTAACGTAAATCTTGTAATATTTTTTTAAAAAATAAATAAAAGTAAGTGACATGTCACTTAAATCTTTTTGATTTAGAAAATTTTATTTAAAAAATAGCCAATTTTTATTTAATAAAGATAATTTTATTTAAAAAAGATAATATGATTTAAAATTGCTCAATTTAATTATCCCACACAATGTACTGTTACATTCAATTTTTAAAAACAATTTTTTTTTAAATGAAACAATATATTTGCTAAAAAAGTCTCTTTACGTCCTTTTTTTTTATTCCCTCACAATTTTTGCCCATACTCCCCAAACAACTATCTCTAATTTTTTCAAAATATAATTATCGTTTTGGCTTTAGAATGAACTAGTGAGAAACCCGTCGGTCCCCGACGGGGGATAAAACACCGAAGTAAAAGTTAAATGTAAGTATAATTGAAAAACATTAATGAGATAATTTTATGTAATATATTACAACTTATCGAAAACTTCTTTGTACACAATATTTGTAGTCGTGTCATCTGACTGTTCATGACTATTACATATAAGCACTTTAAGTCATTTCCTTGTAGTTACTCTAGAAAGAGCAACATACAATTGTCCATGACTAAATACTGGTCTTGAAAGAAAAAGGCCAACATGAGCGAGGGACTGACCCTGACTTTTATTTATCGTCATTGCAAAAGAAACGGTCACTGGAAATTGTCTCCGTTGAAACCTAATCGGAAATTTTGTTGTATCAGAAGGTGACATAATCATCCTCGGTATCAACACCTTCTTACCAACATTCTTTCCGGACAACATTACCTTCTCGACAACGTGCTTACCTATATATATATTAAAATAACAGTATGTTTTATGTCAAATAATTAATTGTATAAATGTATAATTATATACTAACAAAATTGATTTACTTACCTATATGGAGTATATATTAAAAACAAACAAATATTTTTTATAAGATAAACTCAGGAATACAGAAAATTAGTAATTTATACCATTGATCAGAATACTAACGAAACAATAACAATAACAAAATCATACCATTGCTAATGTTAGATAAAAAAAAAGTATAATTTTCTTATTCACATATCTAACTGAAAATAGGCTTAGTTGGATGAGTTAGGTGAGCTACACTTTAAAGTTAAAAAATTAGATCTATCATGCCACTTTCTAATTGAAATTTTTTGGACATTCATTTTAGGACGGAGGTAGTATTATACATAACAGAACAATGTTCACAAATCAGCAAAAGGAAAAGTAAAAATTAGCAATATGCCTCGTCGATACTCGACGGGGCATAGTGAAATTAATTAAATTAACGTAATAGTTAGCATTAATTGAACGTTTAATTTATATTTTTATAGTAAAATTTAAAAAATTATTTGTACTTCAATCCATTTTAATTTTTAACTAATTTATTGTATAAAATCAACCCCTATAAATTTTAAAAGTTACTAATTGAATTTCAAATAGATGATTGTGATAGGTGGATGATGGAAAGATTGACCAATGATATTGTGCCACTTGGAGTTTTCTAGGAGCTTGAAAAACTTTTGCTATTATATATAGTAGATTTTTATAGTAACTTCTAATGATGTAATTATTGCAGATTTTCAGAAAATGATCAATATGTGAAATAACATTTCTGTCCTCGTTTTTTGTTTAAAAAATTTATAGAAATTTTCTTGATTTTATATATAGATATGAAAATGTATACATCAAAAAAATAAATGATTAATGATATAATAAATAAATAAATAAAAACGAAAAAAAGAAAGAAAGAAAGGGCAAAAATAGCTTAGTTTACACAAAAAAATCAATGAAAGGAATAAAACATTAAAAAAAAGAGTATCCAGGAAAAAAAATCATAAAAGAAAATTGAAAAGTTTAACAATTTTTATATTTATACATTACAGTACTCCATACTATTTTTTTTTTCATAGCATTTATTATTCTCGGGTTCATCTATTTATTATATACGTGTTAAAATGTGGAGAGGAGTAGGATTATAATTTCTATGTTATTTCACTCTCATCTTTTACAATTGTCCTAAACACCTATTTATACTACTTTTAGAGTCCTAATTCTAATAGGAGATACAATCCTATATATACATAATAATCCTTCTTTGACTAGGATTCTATTTTAGCTATATATTCTACTTTCCTACTTAATTAAGGAGTCTTCCTAAAATACAAAGCTAACATTAGGAAACAAGTATTTTCTTGCAAACTCGGTCCGCTCCATCGGTCTAGATCCGTTTCACTCGGTCCGATCCATCTCGCTCCACCATATTCTCCAACTCCCCCCCTCAAGTTGGAGGATCTACAACGTAGATACCCAACTTGCCAAATAAAAATTAAAACGTTTTTAAAAAAAATTCTTTCACTTCGACATGCAACATCTGCGTCAAGTTCTTCCTTTTTCGTATTGCAGTTCAAGCAACCTCGGGTTCGTCTTTTTTTTTTTTTCAACAACAACAAAAATTTGTTCCAATATCTGAAGAGTCATCCACATCAGGTCTTCTTTCTTCAATTATGTGCACAATTTGTGCTCGCACATATCTTTTTTTTCTTCAATCTCCGTTTTTAGAGTGAACGACACTCGATAATCGTTTTTATAGTGAACGACACTCGATCATCGTTTTTATAGTGAACGACACTCAATCATCGTTTTTATAGTGAACGACACTCGATTATCGTTTTTATAGTGGACGACACTCGATCATCGTTTTTATAGTGAACGACACTCGATTATCGTTTTTATAGTGGACGACACTCATTCATCGTTTTTATAGTGAACGAAACTCGGTCCGCTCCATCGGTCTAGATCCGTTTCACTCGGTCCGATCCATCTCGCTCCACCATATTCTCCAACTATACGTAATAGTGTTTTATTTTGAGAAATTATATAAAGAATGCTAAAAATTATGATAAAATAACATACTAATTATTTAAATAAAAATACATTCATAAACTTTTGACAAAAACAATAGTATACAATTTTAATCATTCATATCTAATATATTTTCAATAATGAGAACGAAATAAAATACTAATATTGGTGTTCTAATTTTTATTTTTAAAAACAATATCTTGAAAAACAAGTATTTCACTCTCAAGTCCTTTCACATCCCACTATAAAATTATCTTTATTAAATAAAAATTGGCAATTTTTTAAATAAAATTTTCTAAATCAAAAAGATTTAAGTGCATGTCACTTACTTTTATTTATTTTTTAAAAAAATATTATAAGATTTACGTTAAAATTAATTAATTTAAAAAAAACTTTTTTGCTTTAAAAATACAATTTTTTTATATTTATATTTATTTTACAAGATTTACGTTAAAAATTAATTAATTTTTTAAAAATAAAATACTATTATCTTTAAAATACAATTTTTTTATATTAATAATATTTATTTTAACATATTTTAAAAATTATAAAAAAATATTGCTTTTCGAAATATATTATATTTTTTAAAAATATTATTTAAAAAAAATATTTTGTAACGGTCATCAATTTTTAAAAATTTACATTTCAGTCCTTAATAACTAATTTGCTTTTCAATTTAATCCAAAATTCGTCATTTAACTGACTTTTCTAACAAAATTCGTCAAAAAACCCTTAATTGACGAAAAGTTTAGATATTGAGCCCTGATTTGACGAAAATTAGATATGGGGCCCCTAACCGACACTACCCTCTATACTTCAGGCCCTAAATTGTCATTAAACCTTAGTTCAATTCCAATTGGCAACCCTGGAGGCATAGCCAAATCGTTGACGCCAACAGATTAGTGAATCAATGCGGTGTTTGATTTTATCATCTTTGTTGCTGCAATTAGCGTCTCCGGATTTTCGCTCTATCAACCTTAATGAAGTTATAACTGTGTTTAAAGTTGTTTAATGATGACAAAAACGTTTGTATCAGCACAAATTAAGCGGCATGTTATATTTTACATGTTTTAATAGCCTGAAAAAGATGAACAAACATGTAAACTAAGCCGCGGCTTCACCGGCGAAGATCTCCGACGTGAGAGTAAGTATTTATATTGTATAAAGAGCAAATCAATTGATAAAAATTTAGAGTCAAAATATGATTTACCAAAATTGTGTGAATTATGGATTGTATTTATAGGGGATAGAAAGTTATGTGAGAGGAGTATTATAATCCTAGATGAATTATAATATTCCACAATCCTTGTTGTAGTATAATTATATAAGCTTTCTTTTTACGTCTGCCTAGCAGGCATGCTACTAGGCATATGACAATGGTCGACATGTATGAATGACGAGTAACAGGTGAGCAAGGGTATTGAGGTCCATTCCCCTTGTCTGCATGTTTGATCGGGTAAGCTCTTGTCGTCATTTACTGAGGCCTTGGTCGGCCTTTGTAGGTGACTTGTCGGCATATATCAGTATTGTAGACTTAGTCATATTGATCACTATTTTATTTATAGGTCGAAATAGTGGGAAATGACGAGTAGGCATTATGAGAATAGTTAGGGAAGCCCATTGCCTATTTCGTATTTGAAACTTGTGTGAATTACTGATGTAGATCGTGTTGAGGTAGAACAACTTGGGGACCAAGAGGGCATGACATTTGAAAATTCTGGTATTTAAAAGAAAAACAAGTCTGAAGTAGAGGTGCTCGGTCGAGCTGTTGCATTGACTCGGCCGAGGGGGAAGAAGGCAGAAACTTGGGTTTTGACAGTAGCTATGCTCGGTCGAGTCAAGCCGTTGCTCGATCGAGCCAAGGCTGTTGCTTGGCCGTGCTAATTCAGCGAATCGGCCGAGGGGTTCCTGGAAGGATGTGTCTGTTGGGTTCGTGTCTGTTGCTCGGTCGTGCTAATTCAGCGACTCGGCCGAGGGGTTCCTGGGAGGGACATGTCTGTTGAGGTCACACCTGTTCGTCGAAGGGGCATTTCTGATTCATATTTGTATCTTTTCGTCAATACATTTGTAAATAGGTTCTTCCCTATTGTAAGTAGTATAAATACGTTAGTCTTTCATTTTTTTATACATCAAGTTTTATATAATCAAATTATTGCTTTGCAATTACTGTCCCTTTTCGGTTGTTAATCAAAGTCCAGTTTAACTTTGGTTTTTGAGATTTCTCTTGGGAAGTCTCGTTTGAGATTCGTTTAGACGATTCTTGTTATTGTATTCCGCTGCGTACACATCAATTGGTATCAGAAATCGGTCGATCCTTGGGGATCTCCGACGAGAAAATGACTAACAATGGAGGAAACAACGGTGACATCACAGCGATTCTAGAACGCATGGCACAGCAAGAACAAGCGGCCAGAGAGCTTAGCGATCGTCAACATGCAGAACTACTGGCAGCATTGGTTCAGATGTGGGTAGGTGGTAACGTCAACCCACAGAATCGGGCAAATCATCGGGGAAATAATGTCCACCAGGATGAACAGGTTGTTGAAGAAGATTCTGATAATCACGAAGAAGAAGAGAACATGGAAGCACCTCGATACGATCAACGTCCTAAAATTAGGGCGGATATTCCATCCTTTTCTGGAAATTTAAAGATGAATGAATTCATGGATTGGCTTGCAGAGGTGGAGAAATTCTTCGACTTGATGCAGGTTGAAGATGATAGGAAGGTGCCTTACGTAGCATATAAACTACGTGACGGAGCATCAGCATGGTGGGAACAATTATGTAAGAAGCGACATCGTAAAAATAAAGCTCCTATTCGTTCTTGGGCTAGGATGAAGAGGGAATTACGATCTCACTTTTTGTCAGATGATTATGAAAAAGTGACATATCAAGCCTTTTTGGACCTAAAATAGGGCGCTCGTACAATTGAAGATTATGCCCACGATTTTCATGCCCAATCAGCACGAGCAGATTTGGATGAAACAGAGGCGCAAGAGGTAGCAAGATTCATTAGTGGTCTTCGGGTCGGCATTAAGAATCAGGTGGAATTGTTTACAAATCGGTCTGTGAGTGAAGTTATTACTCGTGTCAAGAAGGTCGAAAAGCAACAGTCCTCTACTTACCATCCTCAGAACAGAAATATTTCTACAGCACCTTCTTCGAGTGCCAAGAATCAAGTGACCGGGTCTAGTACGGTGACGGGTTCAGAGAAAACACAAGGTGTGGAAACAGGTAGACATGAAGGGAAGCAGTTGGCTCCCACTGATGTTCAGAATCCCCCGGTTCGACGTAACACCAACACAACTAATCGTGGTCAACAAAATCAGGTTTTTAGTGATAAGTGTTTTCGGTGTTTGCAACAAGGGCACATGGCTAGTCAATGCCCTATGAGACGAGGAGTCAACATGGTCGACCGAGATAACGAAGTAGATGATGAAGACGGTGTGATTGATCTTAATGAGGAGATGGAAGAGCCAAATAACCACGAGTCTTTGGTGGTTCGACGGCTTTTATTGACAACCCCTTGTGATGATGATGATCCGGAACGACACAATATCTTTCGAACAAAGGGGAAGGTTAGTAATGTTGATGCAACAGTTATTGTGGATAGTGGTAGTAGTGAGAATTTGGTGGCCCGTACTTTCGTGGATTCTTTGAAGTTGAAGATTCACAAGCACCCATCCCCTTACATAGTTGGTTGGATCAACTCTGGCGGCAATATAAAGGTACATGAATAATACATTATTCATGTCATGTATTATTGGGAAGACCGTGGCAGTATGAAATTTTATGCGATATAGTCGATATGAATGCATGCCATGCATTCATATCAACTATTTCTTTCTCTATAGGAAGTTACAAGGATGAAATTTTATGCGATATAGTCGATATGAATGCATGCCATGTATTATTGGGAAGACCGTGGCAGTATGACGTAAATGTGGTATATAATGGGAGAGAAAATTCTTTGCTTTTCACAAAGGATGGGTTTCGTTTTCAATTACGTTCATCACTTGATATGAGTGCTCGTGGTAATAAGAAATCTAAACTTATTATTTCTTTGTGTACGGCTCACGAGTTTGTTGAAGATTTAGCCGATGCACCAGTTATATATGCTATCATACAGAAAGAAATTTTGGGACAAGTTAATTAGTTTGGTTCCAAGATTATTACAGTTAGTTATAGATGAGTTTCGTGATATTATGCCTGATGATCTCCCTCCGGGGTTGCCACCCTTGCGAGATATTCAGCATAACATTGATTTTGTACCTGGTTCTTTGTTGCCTAATCTCCCTCATTATCGTATGAGTCTTCCTGAGCATGAGATCCTCAAAGAACAGGTGGAAGAGCTGTTGAAAAAGGGGTATATACAGGAGAGTCTAAGTCCATGTACAGTCCCAGCTTTACTTGTGCCTAAGAAAGATGGTACGTGGCGCATGTGCATTGATAGTAGAGCGATCAACAAAATTACAGTCAAGTATAGATTCCCTATTCCTCAGTTGGATGATATGTTGGATATGCTTCGGGGTTCCAAAGTATTTTCCAAGATTGATTTAGAGAGCGGGTACCATCAAGTTCAGATTCGACAAGGCGATGAATGGAAAACAACTATCAAAACTAAGGAAGGGTTATATGAGTGGTTAGTAATGCCATTCGGTTTGTCCAATGCACCAAGTACATTTATGCGTCTAATGCACCAAGTTCTCAAGCAGTTTAATGGGAAATTTCTTGTGGTGTATTTTGATGATATTTTGATTTATAGCAAAACTGAGGAGGAGCATATCGGGCATGTGCAAAGTGTTTTGAGAGCATTACAGGCAAACGAGTTATATGTTAATTTAAAGATGTGTAGTTTTATGTTGGATAAATTGTTGTATTTGGGATACATTGTTTCAGCGGATGGCATTCAGGTGGATGAGGAAAAGGTCCGTGCTATTCGTGAATGACCAACTCCCAAGATAGTTAGTGAAGTACGAAGTTTTCATGGGCTTGCTACTTTTTACCGGCGTTTCATACGAAATTTTAGCACTATTATGGCCCCGATAACTGATTGTATGAAGAAAGGAAGATTTTCTTGGGGTGATGAGGCCGCAACCAATTTTGTGTTGATTAAAGACAAATTGACTAATGCTCCGCTCCTTGTGTTACCTGATTTTTTTTCATACCATTCGAATTGGAAATGGATGCTTCGGTGGTTGGCATTGGGGTTGTTTTGATGAAAAGGAAGAGAACGATTGCTTTTATGAGTCAAAAATTGGAGGAGGCAAAGTGAAAGTGGACTACGTATGAACTTGAGTTCTATGGGGTTGTACAGGCTATTAAACATTGGGAACAATATTTGCTGCATCGTGAGTTCGTTCTCCATACGGGTCATGAAGCCTTGAAATACTTGAATGGTAAGACAACACTTAATCACATGCATGCACGTTGGGTATCCTATTTACAGCAGTTTTCATTTGTCATTCAACACAAAGGTGGACAACTTAATAAAGTGGTGGATGCTTTGAGTCACCGGGCTAGTTTGTTAGTAACTATGCGTACTTCGATAGTGGGATTTGATTGTTTGAAGAGTTTGTATGAGACAGATGTTGATTTTGCGGAGATATGGGCTAAGTGTAGAGATGGAGGTCTGGTTGGCTTATATTTATTGCAGGATGAGTTTTTATTTTATCGTGACAAGTTGTGCATCCATCACGGTTCCATTCGCGAAAGCCTTATTGCGGAGTTACATAAGGATGGTCACCTTGGTCGGGACAAAATAGTTGAACTTGATGCTCGAAAGTATTTTTGGCCGCAACTTCGCAGAGATACACACACTTTTGTTCGAAAATGTATGATTTGTCAACGCAACAAAGGACAGTCACAGAATACGGGATTATATTCTCCTTTACCTGTTCCGGTTGGTCCGTGGGAAGACATTTCTATGGATTTCGTTTTGGGGCTTCCTAGGACGCAGAGAGGAAATGATTCAGTTTTTGTGGTGGTTAACCGTTTTTCTAAGATGGCTCACTTCATTCCTTGTCAAAAAAACATCGGATGATGCACATATAGCAGGTTTGTTCTTCAGGGAGGTGGTTCGCCTACATGGGGTGCCTAAGTCAATCACGTCGGATCGGGATACTAAATTTCTAAGTCATTTTTGGTGTACTCTTTGGCATAACTTTCAAACTTCGTTACAATATAGTAGTTCATTTCACCCTCAAACGGATGGTCAAACAGAGGTGGTGAATCGGACGCTGGGTTCAATGATTCGTTGTCTATGTGGTGATTTTCCTAAAAAGTGGGATTTAGCGTTAGCTACAACTGAGTTTGCTTTCAACAACATGATAAATCGTACTCCGAAAAAGACACCTTTTGAGATAGTTTATCAAAAGCCTTCTACGTATACTCTTGATTTGATTCCTTTACCAAAGGTTTCGGGATATAGTGATGATGTTGAGCATATGGCAGAAATGATCGAGGCGGTTCAAACAGAGGTAAGAAGAAATATTACGAAATCTAATGCAAAATACAAGGAACATGCAGAAAAGTGTCGTCGTTTGAAAGTCTTCGCTGTAGGTGACATGGTGATGGTCCATTTGTGCAAAGAGAGATTCCCTCAAGGAACATATAGCAAGCCACATCAAAAGAAACTTGGCCCTTGCAAGATTGTTTGGAAAATCAATGACAACGCTTATGTGGTGGAATTATCAACTGGGTGGAAATAATTATTTCAAATTAACTCCGGATAACTTACACGTGGATGACACGTGTCAATTTAACTGAAAATTCTAACTTTTTCGTTAAAAAACCATTAACTACTAATTTTTAGTAAGTTTGAACCCTTAATTATCAAAAATAAAACATTGTAGTGCAAACACGACCAAATTTTGAACCCTTATTTATAATTTTCCCTATTTAAATACATGAAAACTATTTATCTCAAATATTGAACAACAGATAAGATAAAATTTCAATTAGCCTAAACTATCTTATCATCTCTCTACCACTTTTCATCTCTCTTCCTCTACTATCTCATCCAACAGGGTTTTTTTTTTAAAATTGATGCCTTGAGGCTAGAGATTAAAGACCGAAAGAACCAAGATTCGATAAAAGAAAGCTTCAAGCTTTTCTTAATAATTCATAAATAATCAAAGTCTGATCTTCGGATTACAACTTTAGGGCTATTTTGTAGCACCCATAAAAATTGAAAAACAAGAAATAAAGTCCTAAAATAATGCCTAACCTATAAGGTAACCTATTAGGAGTCTAAAACTAATAAATCAAGTCTAAATCTACTCTAAAACCTCCTATAATTATCCTACAAAAATTAATTCCGAAAATAGTAATAAAATCATAAAAGCTATATAATTCATAAAAACCCTAACACTTAAAACCCTAAAACTAGCAAACCCTGAAGGTCCGTTTCCAGCTCCTCTAGAATGCACGACCGCTCCCCTATCAACGCACGGCCGCTCCTCCATTCATGTGTCGATCTGCATCATTCATCCCTTCTTAGAAAAAATTTGTCCTCGAATTTGACATGTTGCTTTAGGAAATACATCCAGAAATTTATCCTTAAATCGTTGACGAACTTTATATTTAGTACCACTTGTCAAAATATCCATCCAGTCAGTCTACTCATTAGTGAGGAACTTATCAATAATCAGTCTTTTGAAGAACCAAGAAGCCGAAAACTTTGAACAATCAACATCAAAGGGTTCAAACGGATCATCGTACCGGTACCGCTGACTAAAATTGACATCTTCAATCTTCCACATCACTTGATTTTGAGAAAAATCAAAATCAACTATTTCAACACGAACATGATCAGATGGCATCACTTGACAATAGTCACAATGACACACATCAAACCTAGGCAATTTTGACCAATCAACAAGATCTTCTTGACTTGAAGATTCGAACAAAAACCCCTCTTTATACTCCACATTATCAATCCAAAAATCAATGAAATCATCAGGATTTGCCTTACCTTCGAACTCCGAAATTTCAATCCTCACATCGACATCCCTAAAAGGGTCAGATGCATAGATGTCATGATGTCCATGATTTTGGGTGAAGGAATTGACTCACTCTTGATACTCCCCCTCGTCGGAAAAACCAACCGGATCTGAAACCACATCCGTTGGAGTTCTCACTCGATTCCTGCGATTCTGAACCTGGAGTTGAAGTATCTGAACCTGTCTTCTCAGATCATCTATCTCAACATCACGCAGATCACGTTCGCGATGATGATCGTCTTCTTGGAGATCCGCTCCACGGCCCCTACCACGACCACCACGCCCTCTTTCGGCCATCGATTCGTCTAGACAACTGATACTAAATGATGCCTTGAGGCTAGAGATTAAACACCGAACAAGAAAGAATCAAGATTCGATAAAAGAAAGCTTCAAGCTTTTCTTAATAATTCATAAATAATTAAAGTCTGATCTTCGGATTACAACTTTAGGGCTATTTTATAGCACCCATAAAACTTGGAAAACAATAAAGTCCTAAAATAATGCCTAACCTATAAGGTAACCTATTAGGAGTCTACAACTAATAAATCAAGTCTAAATCTAATTTAAAACCTCCTATAATTATCCTACTAAAATTAATTTCGAAAATACTAATAAAATCATAAAAGTTATATAATTCATAAAAACCCTAACACTTAAGCCAAAATCTAGGGAGAAACGCGTTTCTCCATAAGTTATGGAGAAACGGGTCCCGACTTGTCGCGTGACAATGAACTGGATATCCAGAATCTTATGAAAGTGATATCCAGAAACCTTCAAATGAATATCCAGAAACCTTCAAAATGTTTCTGGATATTCATTTGATGGTTTCTCGGATATACATTTGAAGGTTTTCTCGGATATCCGTAAACCTTCAATAGCAATTTCGGATATGCCCCAACACATTTCTCGATATGCACCTAACAGCTTTCTAGATATGCACCTACGCTTCGGATATACATTTCACATACTTCTGGATATGCACCTAACAGTTTCTGGATATCAAACCCAAAGCTTCTGGATATCCAGAAGCTTTGGTCTGGGCCTTGGATTTTTTTTTTCTGGATATCAAATGCAAAGCTTCTGGCTATTAAAAACACGTTTCTTCATAGTTATGGAGAAACGCGTTTCTCATCTGACCTACTCAACACTTAAAACCCTAAAACTAGCAAACTCTGAAGACCCGTTTCCAGCTCCTCTGCAATCAGGGGCGTATCTATATAGGCGCAAGGGTGCACTACTAGAAACAGGCCTTTTACCGACGGAAATTTCCGTCGGTAAATCCACTTATCCGTCGGTAAATGGTTATTACCGACGGAATGAGTCCGTCGGTTTCCGTCGGAAATAATTGGTTGGTAATACCGACGGACCAAATTCGCCGGTATTTTCGGCGGATTTTCCGCCGGAAAATATAAAATTCCGCCGGAAATCGTCCGTCGGAAATGAGTGATGCCGGCCGGTTAACCGGAGAGATTGCCGGAGTTTACCGATGGAAATATCCGTCGGTAAATATCAAAAAAAATAAATAAATAAAACCCATTACCGACGGTTATAACCGTCGGTAAAAATAAAATTTACCGTCGGATATGTCCGTCGGAAATCTAAATCGAATCCGACGGATATATCCGTCGGTAATGGGATTTATTATTTAATTTTTTTATTATTTTCCGACGGATATTTCCGTCGGAAATTAGAATTATTTATTTTTTTTAATTATACTACCGACGGAAATATCCGTCGGTAATCTGGCCAGATTTTAAAAAAAAAATTCTATTTTATTATTAATCCACCTGTAAACCTGTCAAACCTGTTTAAACAAATCCCAAAATAAAATAAACGCAAACAACATACAAACATCAAACATACAAACATCAAAAAAACTCAAACTGTATCAAGCAACCTAAAGGGAAAGGGGAAAAGGGGAAAGGGGAAGGGGAAAAGAGGAAAGGGAAAGGGGAAAAGGGAAAAGGGAAAAGGGGAAAGGGAAAGGGAAATTGTTTCGCTTGGGGAAAAGGGAAGGGAAATGGAAAGGGAAACAAAATATATTTGTTTACATTACATGCCAGCCAAATAAAATAAATGTCAATCAACCACGACCCCGACCACGACCCCGACCTCGACCACGAGCGCCGGCCATTGTCGCTACCGCTACCATCGCCACTACCACCGCCACTTCCCCTAAGGTATCGACCGATCGACTCATCGAAGCGTTACCGCTATTACGTGGCCGTGGCCGCGGCCGTGGCCGTGGCCGCAAATTCATGGTAGCCAAGTATTGTTGCACGCGCCGGTCAAGCCGTTGAGCCAATATACTAGCCACCCGGGCCTCCACTGGGTCTGCATCTGGGTCCGCACTCGGCCTCCACCCTCTCGATCTCGCTCCACTCGCTTCTCAACCTCTCTGTTCACCCGTTCATCAAACGCTTCTTGATCCACATGATGACTGCCTCCGGAGGAAGAAGATGAAAAGTATGAAGTAGTAGGGCTGCAGAATGGCATGTTAAAATACCCCGCACCATGTCCTCCGAATCCGTGCAAGCGATCTCCCTTCGGCTGCTTGCCGTCGAGGACAATGGCCGCCCAAAGCTTTTCACGAAAGGCGGGCCGCTCGGTGCTCTCAGGAGCCAAACTTCCTTCTTCAATAGCCTCCTCACGAGCCCGCCTATCATACTCTTCCTGAAAAAAAAAAATACATTATACACTATGGTAGAAAATAATATTTCTTTAACTAAATAATTTATTATTTACTAATAGAAAATATATAATTTACTAATAGAAAATACTATTAACACTTACAAAAAGGGTCTGGTAATAAGGATTGACCCATTGTAGCCCCGAGCCATCGCCAGCCCTCCGTAGGCATGTGTAGCCGTAAATACAAAGAAGAAGATCAGCCTCATCATTTCCGTGTTTCTTAATCTTAACATATAAAAAAATTAAAACTTTAAGATATTGCTTATCAAATAATAACAATATATGAATCAAATAAAGTAATAACAATATATGAATCAAATAAAGTATTGCTTAATTTACAAACGGATAATAAATGAAGTAAGTTTACCATTCTGGACCAAGTCTCGCTGAAGTTAATTGATCCTCCGTGTGCACAATCCCCGCCCCTCTTGTGTGTTCCTATTCTTCTTTGCAATTTCTGAACTTTTTTGAAATTTCTCACTACTCCAATAGGCTTCCCACTGCTCCCACGCAGTAGCGGAGAAATTAGCTGGAGGCAAACCATCAATTAGCCACTTTGCTCTCATGTCGTACACTTTCCCCAAATGCACCGCAGCAACCAATTTCTTAAAAGCCGTCTCGATTTGCAAGTCGGTAAACCTAGGGCATGAATATACGTGCTACAAAAATAGTAAAAGTAGTTAAATAAACAAGGGAATAGTCTACAAACTTTACAAAGGAAAGAGAATTAAGTAATTTTACCCGAAACTGGCTATACCAGATAGCGTACACCTCTTTTGATATCGACTTGGGGTGGGATAAAATCCCTCAAAATTATACCCGCCGAATAAATCCCCAAACCATCTAGCGGGATCTCGACAACCACCATGTATAAACCTATAAGATATTAATTGAAAAACAATATATCAATATATATACAAATAAAAAGACAATAATAAAATGTAAACATTACAATTAAATAATACTTACTGGCCACTGGAAGAGATAGATATTTTCATTTTTCCATCCTCATTAATAATTGCGTCCAAGTTAACCCGTCCGGATGGTTCACTCACTGGATCACTAGAGCTTACATTACCTTGACTGCTCAAATCCTCATCACTACGTCCCGAACTGCACGTAGAGCCCCTCCCTCCAGCCCTTGGAGAAACAAGACGATGGACAAAACCCGCAACCTTGCCTCTCTTTGAACGATTGCCACCTCGACCCGACATATCTAAACTAGTATATTATATATACAAATAAAAACAATATATCAATATATATACAAATAAAAAGACACTTCATTTAGGATGTGAATAATTTTAAATATTAATATTTAATTCTTTGTTGTTAAGTATATCATTCTCTAGGGTGAAAGGACAATTCATGTCCATTAGGTTTAGAATTGGGGTCGGCTTCTATCCCAAATTTGAAATACACGTATGAATTGCAAATATCACTTTGTCTACTTGCTTTATAATCGAAAATCAAGCAATTTTAATAGACAAAAATGATGTTTACAAATCATATAATCGTGCATAATTTTTATTTTTATTCATTACCATAACATGCATAATTTTGATCAATAAACAAGATGAGAGTCGTTATCATCCACAACAATCAAAACCCTATCTCAGCTTAGACCAAGAAAGACAGAGCAAATAAGTTCTTGTCAGTTTGAGCAAAGAATTTTCTGTTTAATATAGGTTTTTTCAGTTTCACTGTCCTCCTCTCTAAGGATCTCAAACATCACAGTCATGTTCTTGTCAGTGCCTGTTTTACTCTTCACTGGTGGTATACGGTCACAAGTAAAAACAAGGTACAAGATATTAACACCCGTGAAGAGAAAACAGAAGCTTCCTCCAATTTTTCAATCTCCACCTTCCATTTACCCAAGATCCTGATTACGAAATCTTCCTCATGAGGTTGAAAGCTGGCGGTGTTGCCCTCAATTCTTTGAGAGCAACACCGCCAGCTTTCAACCTCATGAGGAAGATTTCTCAATCAGGATCTTGGGTAAATGGAAGGTGGAGATTGAAAAAATTGGAGGAAAGTTCTGTTTTCTCTTCACTGGTGTTAATACTGTTACCTTGTTTTTACTTGTGACCGTATACCACCAGTAAGAGAAAACATACGTACAAGAACATGGCCGTGATGTTTCGCATTCTTAGAGAGAAGAGGACAGTCAAACTGGAAAACTCTTATTAAACAGAAAATCCTTTGCTCAAACTGACAAGAACTTATTTGCTCCATCTTTCTTGATCAAAGATGGACGGATTTTGATAGATGTGTGTGAGAAAGGCTCTCATCTTATTTATATATATACATATATGTATATTTATTATTATTATTATTATTATTATTATTTATTATTATTATTATTATTTTATTATAATTTATTTTATTTTTTTATTTATTTTATTTTTTTATTTTTTATTTTATTTTTGATTTTTTTTTATTTTTTATTATTATATTTATTATTATTATTATTATTATTATTTATTATTATTATTATTATTATTATTATTATTTATTATTATTATTATTATATTATTTATTTTATTATTTTATTTATTTTGTTTTTTTTATTTTTTATTATTATTTTTTATTAATATTATTTTATTTTTTATTATTATTATCATTAATTTTTATTATTATTATTATTATTATTTATTATTATTATTATTATTATTATTATTATTATTATTTATTATTATTATTATTTTATTATTATTTATTTTCTTTTTTATTTATTTTTTTTTTTTTAATATTTATTTTATTTATTTTTTATTTCATTTTTTTAGACATTCACCCCCTCACCGTCCCAATATGAATATCCAAGCCTACCAAACTCTTAAATAAACCAACAATCTAGACCATATTCAAACCTTTTGACACCTAAAAATGCAAATGAAACAACTAGCACATAGAAAAAGACTACATAATTAAACCCACATAGACAGCTTAATTATTCAATCCAAGCCTACCAAACTCTTACATAAACCAACAATCTACACACTGGCCGCACACACTCACACTCACACGCGTAACACACACACTCACAAAGACACACCAAACACACCGCGTAACACCCACACACACAACACACACGGCACAACAAGACCACACACACACGCACAACATACTCACACACACAAAGACACATCAGAACACTTTCTACACACAAACACACACACCGCACAACAAGAACTCCATTCTATAAGAGATCAAAGAAAACCTTGCAAACATAACAAAATCCAAGCTACATGAGGTCACACATTATGATAGTACTTCAAATGTCATGACCAACAAAAAGATACGATTCAAGATGCTTACAGATTTAAATATAGCAGCTTACATTAGAAAACTAGAACTTAACATTCGCATTTTTCATCAAAGAAGAAACATCTTCCACATTTCCCTCTAATGTAAGTTTCCAATCTCGCTTTCAATTGTAACTTTTACTTCATCCCTATCGGAAGAAGACGATCCTTCTTTGAAATTGACATCTTCGTAAAGTGCAAAAGCTTGTGAAACTCGGAGGTGCAAATAGAGGCCTTTTTTAATAGCCGCACTGGCCGCATCAAGAGAATGAAATCCCTTGTACACGAATTGGAGAAACCATTTACTTGTGCTTTACATGCATCCCAGCTTGTGTAGATGCCCTGGATGCGTCCGACCTGCATACAACATAATAACAATATGCCATATGTTTCTATAAAAAAGAATGTGATTTGCTAATCAACTCTACATTATATAAGAGAATATTATTTGAATTTTTTTATTTTTTTTTAAAAAAAGAGCATCGAAACCCTAATCGAACAAAACGCAAGGCACCTAAAATTCACAAAATATACCAATACCAAAATCACAAGAACTCGCCCATGAACAAAACTCAAAGAGACCTAAATCCAAAATCACAACACATGAGCTATGAAAACGTAAAATCAAATGAAAAATCAACAAATAAAAAAGGCATACTTTCGTAATCAATACTTGAGAGAGAGAAAGAGAGCTTACCTGGCGTAGGAGACAACGACGCGAAGGCTGGGTCGGGCGGCAACGCAGAGCTGTGGCGATGCGAGAGAGAGAGAGAGAGAGAGAGAGAGAGAGAGAGAGAGAGAGAGAAAGCGAGAGAGAGAAATCGAGTGAGAGAGAGAAAGGGATTGAGAGAGAGAAAGAGAGCTTACCGGCCGGCGACGGAGACGGCAACGGCGAACGGCTTCCACGGCGGAGACGGCGTTTGTTCGCGAATTACCGATGAGAGAGAGAGAGAGTGAGAGGGAGAAATCGAGTGAGAGAGGAATTAAGCGATTGAGAAGAAACTTACCGTAGACGGCGACGGCAACGGCGGAGGCGATAGGTTTCCGTTCGCGAACTGGAGAGAGACAGGAGAGGGCGACGTAAAATGAAGAAATGGGATCCGTTACATTATATATAGGCGTGTTTACCGACGGATATGTCCGTCGGTAATACCGACGGTTAGCTGTCCGTCGGCAATACTCAATGAATTACCGACGGACTTTTTAAATTACCGACTGACTACACGAAATTTTTAAAAAAAAATAATTCCGGTAAAATGAAATTAATTTCCGCTCGTCAAATCGGTTTTTTTCCTCGTATACTGCAACGGACAAGGTCCGTCGGTAAATGTCCGTCGGTAAACACACTGTTTCTAGTAGTGGTGGGCATATGCACACCCTCGCTTTTTCAAAAAAAAATTTGCCGAGTAGTTTTAAAAAAAAAATAAAAAAATTAGGGGTGCAAAGTGTATTAATTGAAAGGTAAGGGATGCAAAGTGTAACAGCAGAAAATTTATGATTTTAGATCTTCATTTTTCTCGTAGTCTTAAAATTTGACCCCCCTCCTTAAAAAAAGGGAATTTGACCCGGAAGTTCCTTTTGGAACAAATCACTTCCCCTCAAGTTTCTCATTAAATCGAAATGACCTGAAAGTTCTTATGTAGTAATATATAATATTGCATGCAATATTATTATATTCACTCATACGTGAATATAATACTGCATCTATAATACAACATGGTGAAGAAACTTCTCGGACATTATGATACTTTTTTAAAACTTCCCGGTCACTCTCCCTTATAAAAATGTCTCTTTCATTAATGAATGCTTTAAGCTGTTATAAGAGTGATATTTGGAAATACTTTTATTAACGAAACTCTAAATTATTACAAGAGTGGCAAAATTTTGACCCCCCTCATTCAAATTCTTGGATCCGCCACTGTCCGCAATGCACGGCCGCTCCCCTATCAACGCACGGCCGCTCCTCCATTCCTATGTCGATCTGCATCAGAAATGCATCCAACATATTTAGATAACTTGCTTGGTACAAATTAACGAAACATTTTACTCACAATTGTAACAGTACTACGGAGTCCCTGTGCTAGAAAGAAGAAAAACCATCAAAAATAATATTTCCTTCATCCATAAATATGAATAAATATGAATGTAGATTTGATTAAAAGTAAATTTGAAAAAAAAAAAATCAACATTCATTTTAAGGACAGAGGGAGTAGGGAGTAGGTTGTTTGATTTCAATATTATTGCTTCTAGATTTGACTTGAAATAAATTTAATATTATATTTAACAATTAAATTGACCTCACTTTTATGTATCAATATATAATCTCATATTTGATTGATTACATAAATTGAGTGTAAATGATCAATAAACTTTTATAAGTAATCAAATATAATTCTAATATATTTTCTTAATTTTTTTAAATTCAGATTTGAAAAGAAATCAATTTATGAAAAAAGAAAAATTTATAACTATCACATCATGTTATATAGAAAAAGAAAAAAGGAAAAAATACCAGTTATTTATGTGAAACGAATATCCATTTCTTAACTTTTAAATTATCACAATCCAAACATAATGGGAATATATAATTCCTGTTATTCCTAGATTTCAGTTACCTATTAAATGACTATTCCCATACATACTCCCTCCGTCCCAGAACTTGGTTCACAAACACTGTTTGCACTGGTTTTAAGGAGGGAGTATTATATTGAAAGTGTTGTGAGTGTGAAAATAAAATAGGAGAGAGAATGAGTGGAGAGAATAGTAAATTATAATGGTGTTGTGAGTATTAAAATAATGTAGGAGAGAGAATGAGTGGAGGGAATAGTAAAGATTCCTTTTCATTTTAGGTAAGTTTTAAATGTGTGAAGTAAGTTTTGGGACGCCCAAAAGGGAAAGTGTGAAGATTGTTCCGGAACGGAGGGAGTACATTTTAGTATGCCAAACGAGGCACAAGTGTAAAGTACGATTATAAGAAAATAGGAAATAACTGTCACTGCTAGAAACTGGTCATTTATCGACGGAAATTTTTGTCGACAATTGCCCATTTTCGTCGGTAAATGGCCATTACCGACGAATTTCGTCCGTCGATTTCCGTCGATAAAAATTGGTTGGTAATACCGACGGACCAATTCCGTCGATATTTCCGACGGATTGTCCGTCGGTAAACCCAAAATTCCGCCGGAAACCGTCCGTCGACAATGAGGTACGCCGGCCGGTTTGTCGGAGCCATTGCCGGAGGGTATCGACGGAAATTTCCGTCGGTAAATATTAAAAAAAATAAAAATAAAACTCATTACCGACGGTTATATCCGTCGAAAACCTTAAATTTTACCGGCGAAAATGTCTGTCGAAAATCTAAACCCAATACCGACAGACATTTCCGTCGGTAATGAGTTTTTTTTTTTTAATTTTTAATATTTACCGACGGATATTTCCGTCGGTAATGAGTTTTATTTTTATTTTTATTATTTACCGACGGATATTTTCGTCGGTAATTGCTTTTATTATTATTTTTTTATTATTTACCGACGGAAATTTCCGTCGGTAACCTGTCCAGATTTTTTTTAAAAAATTATGTTTTATTATTAAACCGCCTGTAAACCTGTTTTAAACAAATCTCAACATACAAATACAAAGAAACACAAACAACCTGTTTCGCTTGAAACAACCTGTTTCGCTTGAAACAACTATCCAAATCAAGCGAAACATGAAAGGGGTAAGGGGTAATGGAAAAGGGAAAGGGGAAAGGGGGAAAGGGGAAAAGGGGAAGGGGAAAAGGGGAAAGGGAAACTGTTTTATTTGAACATCAAATAAAGGGAAATTGTATCCAACAACCAGAAGAGAAACGGGAAAGGGGAAAGGGAAAGGAGAAAAGGGGAAAGGGAAACTGTTTCGCTTGGGAAAAAGGGAAGGGAAAGGGAAAGGGAAAGGGAAGGGGAAAGGGAAACAAAATATGTTTGTTTGATTACATGTCAAATAAAATGAATGTTTAACTACCACGACCACGACCACGAGCGCTGCCGCTACCGCTACCGCCACCGCCACCGCCACCGCCACTTCGCCTAAGGTATTGACCGACTGATGAGTCAGAAGCATTACCGCTATTAGGTTGCTGTGGTTGCAAATTCATGGTAGCCATGTATTGTTGCATGCGCTGCTTAAACTGTTCCTCCAATATGCTCTGCACCTGGTCCGCACTGGCTCGCACTGGCCCGCACTCTCGCCCTGCACCTGCTCTCGCATCCGTCTCTGCATCTGCTCCACTTTGCCTGAACCTCTCTCGAACCCGATCATTGAACGCCTTGATCCACATGCCGACCGCCCGAGGAAGAAGAAGAAAAAGTACCGCGTAGTGTGGCAGCGGAATGGCATGTTAAAATACCCCGCACCATGTCCTCCGAATCCAGGCAAGCGGTCTCCCTTTGGTTGCTTGTCTCGGAGGACAATGGCCGCCCAAAGCTTTTCACGAAAGGCGGGCCGCTCGGTGCTCTCAGGCTCCATACTTCCTTCTTCAATAGCCTCGTCACGAGCACGCCTATCATACTCTTCCTGAGAAAAAAAAACATTATACACTATGGTAGAAAATAATATTTCTTTAACTAAATAATTTATAATTTACTAATAGAAAATATTATTAACACTTACATAAAGGGTCTGGTAATAAGGGTTAACCCATTGTAGCCCTGAACCATCAGGAGTCTCCGCAGTATGTGTAGCCATAAACACAACAGCTGCATCAGCCTCATCATCTCCGTGTTTCTTTCGCTTAACATATAAAAAATTAAAACTTCAAAATTTTATCAAATAATGACAATATATGAATCAAATAGAGTATTGCTTAATTTACAAATGGATAATAAATTAAGTAAGTTTACCATTCGGGACCAAGTCTCGCTGAAGTTAATCGATCCTCCAGTGTGCACACTCCCCCGCCCCTCTTGTGAGTTCCTATTCTTCTTTGCAATTTCTGATTTTTTTTGAAATTTTTCACTATTCTAATAGGCTTTCCACTGCTCCCACGCACTATTCGAGAAATTAGCTGGAGGCAAACCATCCATTAGCCAATTTTTTTTCATGTCATATACTTTACCAGCGTACCGCTTAGCAACTAATTGCTTGAAAGCCTTCTCTATTTGAACGTCGGAGCATCCGAGGCATGAATATACTCCCTCCGTCCCCTAAGTCTTAAGAAAACTTTCTATTTTGGGCGTCCTATAAGTCTTAAGAATTCTCAAAATGAAAACCTTAAATCACTATTCTCTCCACTCATTCTCTCTCCTACATTATTTTAATACTCACAACACATTATAATTTACTATTCCCTTCACTCATTCTCTCTCCTATTTAATTTTTCACACTCACAACACTTCTTCCACTCATTCTCTCTCCTAATACTATAATAATATTCCTTAATTCCCGTGCCAAATAGAATCTTCTTAAGCCCATTGGGACGGAGGGAGTATGTGCTACAAAAATAGTAAAAGTAGTTAAATAAACAGGGAGTAAAATAGTTGTTGCTAATTAATTATTAAGCGTAAATTAGAACATAAAGATGAATAGGGGACTAGTCTACAAACTTTACAAAGGAAAGAGAATTGAGTAATTTTATCCGAAACAGGCTATACCAGATATCGTACACATCTTTTGATATTGATTTTGGGGTGGGATAAAATTCCTCAAAAGTATACCCACTAAATAAATCCCCAAACCATCGAGCAGGGTCTTGACAACCACCATGTATAAACCTATTAAGATATTAATTAAAAAACAATATATCAATATATATACAAATAAAAAGACAATAATAAAATGTAAACATTATATATATGACATTTGCAATTAAATAATACTTACTGGCCACTGAGAGAGATAGAAATTTCCATTTTTCCTTCCTCATTAATATTTGTGTCCAAAATAACCCGCTCGGATGGTTCACTAACAGGAACACTAGAGCTATCAATATCTGGACTGATCACATCATCATCACTACATCCAGAACCAGAAGTAGTGCCCCTCCCTCCCGTCCTTGGTGAAACAAGACGATGCACAAAACTCGCAACCTTCCCTCTCTTTGAACGATTACCACCTCGACCCGACATATCTAAACTAGAATATTATATATGTAGACAGAAAATGAATCAAGTAGAACAAAATTTAAATAGTAGGAAGCATTCAAAATAATGACTACATGTCCAAGCAAATTATGGAGTAAGATGTTTGCAGCCAATATACACTATGTGAAAAGAGAGACCCACTACCACCATCACTACTACCACCACCACCATGCACCACCACTACATACTACCACCACCACTTGTAAGTGCTCCAATTTGAGCTTGTTAGAATTTTCGTTAGAAAATTAACGAAAGTTATAACATTTCTAACAATTCCTAACTATCCTAACATTTCTAACAAAGTGAGGGTAAAATGGGCATTGTTATTTAAGGTTAAACCTTAAAAAGAATCTTAAAAAGAAAAACAAAAGGAATAAAACCACAAATAGCAATGGCCGGAGACACAAACCGGGCCGTTAATTTGAAATTTCAAAAAGATTATTCCTCTTGTCCAAAGCTGAAGCTGCATTTAATGAACAGTGCACGCTGAGGGGATCCATCCGCGCGGATATGTTTGTAATTTCCAGAGGGCTATAAATTGAGCCCTCCAGTCACAAAAAAAAAGAAGGAAGAACACATTTTGCACCGAACCTCTGGCGAAATATAGAGAGAAAACAGTGAGAATTCACTTGAATTGTCACCATTTTCTCTCCAATCTTTCCCAACTCATACTCATCCACTCACTCTCACATTAAAGCCCTAAACACTCATACACTCAAGTCAAACACTCAAGAACACAAGGAAGATTGGTAAACCCTCCTCTTCCTAACCCTAAATCTCATCCATGCATGCATCTTCAAACTACAAAATGTAGTTCTTTCATCTTCTTGCTCTAGATCTAAGAAGATCACCATGGAAGACCATCTCCATGGATGATCTTCTACCAAGATCAACATTATTCTCAAAGTTTTTTCTTGTTTACTTGCAAAAACACACTTTCAAAACCCTAAAACCATTTTCAAGCACTAAATCTTGATTTCAAAGGATAAAAATCCCCTTCCCAAGCAAATGAAATGCTTAGTCCTAATGTACCCCAAGGATGGTTTGGTATAGTTGATTCACCACTAAAATGTCTAGTGATCACTAACCAAAACCTAGGGAAATGGGGACAAGCATGGATGCAAAACCCCCCTTAAAATCATATTCTCCTTCTTGAGAACATCTTGCTGTCCAGTAGCAATTTTCTCAGACCTCAGTCCATGGTCTTAATTTTTGGACACAGATGAACTTGGAATTTGGTGTTGACTACAAAATACTTTTTGTATCCAACATCCAGAGCTTTCCAGACATATTTTTATTTTATTTTTTGGGTGAGTAAAACTCCTCTTTTCAAATTTTCTTTCAGAGGCTAGTTCATCAGCTTCTGGGAATCCAGATCTCATATCTGAGGTTTCCAGAAGGTTTTGACCCTCAAATTACTTCTCCAAAATGGAAAATTCCTTTGTACAAACTTTATTTAAGGTGTCTAGAACAACTTTCATTCTCTGAGTTTATCCAGATTATGAAGTTTTGAAGACCCTTGAAGTCCCTTTCAAAATCAAAGGTCCACTGCCTTTTTCATTCTGGCAGAAATGGCTCTTCAACTTCAAAAGGTCTTTTGAGTACCAAATCTCAATCCAAAAATCTTCCAAAAATCATGGGATCAGTTTTCAAAGTCTTAAAAAGATATCCCAATTTTTACTTTTCTGAGTTTCAACTTATTTTGGCCAAAACACACACACACACACACACACAAATGATTTTCAAATGCTTGGAAGACTCGTTTTGCGAGGCGCGTCGGGTGCACATTAACGTCCTTCCCGACGCGTAACATGACCTCCGAACCTAAATCTCTGATCTCGGGCTTTTTCAAAGTTTTGGCCCTCAAAATTAAAATGGCGTGGCGACTCCGTTTGATTTTTCTTTCAAACAAAAAATGGGAAAATTTTCGGATACATCACAAGGGCGACTCCACTGGGGACTAAGCTTTTTTAAAAAAAAAAATGATATTTGGTATATTGGTGGAAACCACTAAATTTCCCGTTATCGCCTCCTAACACGAGTCGGGGATAAATTGTGGTCTAACAATCCCACGTACCGGTATCATTATTTTCAAAAAAAAGGAAAAGCTTTTGAGGGTCAAGCTTCCGTCCCAACATTTGAAAATCATTTGCTTGTGTGTGTGTTGATTTTTGCACAGTTTTCATGTTTGTTTTTGGCCGCCTCGGAAAAGTCAAAATTTTGATGTCGGAAATAATGTCCCTAATCTGCCGGAATTTTTGTGCTTATGTGCTCATTAAATTTCAAAAAAATTTCAAAAAAAAAGGATTTTCAAAAAAAAGAAAATTTTCAAAAAAATCATGCATCATGCATTTTTAAGACACATAAAAAAATTTCTATTTTCTCGTAAAAAAAATATAGATCGCTTGCACACTACGCGCACGTGACCGTACACTGCACACTACGTCCTTAACCCAGGGAAATCCTTGTCGCGGTCCGTTTGGTCTTATTACGCCTCTCGGATGAGCACAGGACTACCCAAACATCCCATGGAGCCTCGTGTCGACCATGCACTTGTCCGTGACACACTTTGTCCGAGACCCGGTTGGTTTTTAGTCTCGTCTGTGTCATGCCCTGTCCGTGTATAGACCTTTCCTTTCAAGCCTTTGTCGGCATACCGACTCAATATCTTTTGGGGACCCTAATCGCCGAAGTTCTGCCGGTTTTCCGCCGCGGACTTTGACCAAGATATTGACCGGCGCCTTGACTTCGGCTCTGACTGGCACAAATTATACACTGACTCCCAGCATTGACACTGAGTCATCAAGGATTAATGAATATTCCATGCCTAATTACGGCTTAAATGACGACAAGTCAAGATCAATTGTGGACGCTTATCAGTCCAAATCATGCCGACTTTTCGTCGAGCCCTCGGACATGATCTTGACTTTTGACGTCAGCTTTGTCCGTAATTTACATCGAATGCTCGTTAAGACTCGATTACCCGCCGTACTTTTAGGATCGTTTTCCTTTCGGTCGGTGGGACCCGCTTGCCCTATAGGACCTCGCCCGGGCCGTCCACCCCGGGAGGTCGAAATACGTGGAATACGAGGGGCTTATAGACGTAGTGACGGGCCCACCGATCCAGAATCGAGTAGTTTCGCGAAAAGAAGAGCAATCTTTTCCAACCGATTAGGTTAATCAAACATGTTTTAAGTAAACATGAACAAATAATCGCGTGTTGCATGAGCCAAAAGCCCAAACACCTACCCTCCTTCCATTCCCTGCACATCCGAACCCTCGTGTCTTTCCCCCCGCAGCCTCCGCACAAAGGTTGGTTTCGGGCACCGGTCACCGTTTAATCTGGGAAGAGTCAAGCGCATCATCGCCTTCACCGTCTTTTCCGACTCCGAATTTTAGAATGTTCGCATCAACCGGTAACGATGGGGACAACGTCACTCCGCCTCCCGGACTCCTCGCACGTAACAACAAAGTGGAATCGCCTAGCCGAATGGATGAGAGTGCGCAGAAGCACAGGAACAGCCTTATGGAGGCTATCAAAAGCCATGGATTGGCCGCGCCTCAACCCGGATGGCACCTTCACTGTGGAAGAAGAGGAAGACCACAATCCCGCTCTTGGTCAACCCGACTACTCCAGATGCCACCACCGGCCTCCCACGGTACTACCACTGCAGCCCATGCTCCTCGATCCCAGTCGCCCGGCTCCCCAACCGTGGACCACCGGATCCATGCACTCGACGGGACGAGCCGCTCGCAATGCCTCGGTGGGGACAAAGTCGCACGGAATGCCTTCCCATGGTTGGGGATACCCCTAATGCCACAAAGAAATTGGGATCCCGCCTCGCTTGGGACCAATCAATCCGGACTTTCGCAAGAACGGCTTTGGAATGCCACCACAGCTTTGGTTCGGGCAACAGTGAGCCCCTCCTCGAATGATGCTAGCTCGCTTGCTCCTCATACGCCTTCCGCAAACCCATTTCTCACTCGTGGTTCAACGGGTTACCAAGCCCCCATCTCCGTTTCATCGAATCACCAGACCACAAGATCCTCTCTGCTATGCATCCTTGCCACAACCAGCCATGCAATTCAACAACCAGGACAAGCAGCCCGCACTTAAGCCTACTTATGGGCCTCACTCCGAAATCCAAGCCATCTGGCTACCTCAGATCCGCCTCCATCTTCTCTCGCCGATTGGAAGCCAACAAAGAAGTCGCCGGGTTCTATCCCTTTGCCCAAGCTCCTACCTACACTCCCTGTGGTAATTTGGGCCAAGGACAGGTTTTCACCTATGCCCCGGAGTATGGTATTCCTTCCACCAATGCACCACCAACAGCCTAGTCCTCTTCCGGCTCAAATATCGGCTCAGAATACCCGCTCCACCTTTGGATCCCCAATTGGCTTGGTTTATGGAGCAACACAAGGAAATGAAAGCACAGATTGCCGAATTGACCGCCAAAAAGAACACCGCTCTTCGGCCTACGCATCCCGACTCGATTGTCCCCCGCCTCACAAGTTTGTGATGCCCACTGAATTGTTTGACGGGAGTGCATGCCCTAAAACTCACTTGGACACCTATACTTTGGCAATGAAGGCTAAGGGATGCACAAACCAAGAATTGGCCGATTACTTTAGTCTCTCTTGAAGTCGTGGGCTTTGAAATGGTTTTTCCGATTGCGGCTTTACCGGCTAGGGCTACTTGGGAACAAATTACCAAGATTTTCACGTATAAGTATAAAGCCAACTTGGAGTGGGAGACAAACAGAGTTGACCTCGCAAACAACGATGCAAATACGCCACTAATGAGAATATTGGGGATTTCTATAAGAGATGGAACTTAAAGCTCAAATGAAATGGCCATTCCTCCCTCCGACGAGGAGCGCTTAGACATCTTTCGCCATGCTTGAAGCCGCATTTGAGAGCTTCCTCACCACTTCCCTACGCCGACTTGGCGTGCAATGGTTAATTCCGGGGCTAAGTTTGAAAAGGCTTACAATCAGCAGCTCGACCGCTGCACTCCGCCTACGGATATCGGGCTCCTCCCTCCAAAACTACTCTCACTTTCGCTAAAGGCAAAGAGGCGATCGGCTACGCGGACAGATCTGTAACAATGCCACTTCCTTTGTTCCCAAGAAGCCCGATGCATCCGCATCCCGGCTCCAAGACTTGAGAAACTTTGGGATGCCTTTGAGTGATATCTTCAGAGGTTTGGTGAGAGAAGGTTTGCTCCGGCCTTTGGAAAATTATCGCCCTAGAAACCCCAACGCTCCTTTCGATACCTCCAAGCATTGTGCCTTTCATCGCACTCACGGGCACTGACGGATGATTGCGTCCCCGAAAAAGGCCATCCAAGGGTTGATTGAGCAAGGGAGGTTAGAGATGCCTGAAGGACCTAATACTATCAATAACCCGCTCCCTAACAACATGAGTGTCAACATGATCGAGTTTGGTGGTTCAAGCCTTGTGGGCACAATGGAGTTTGACTCGCCCCTTTGCAAGGTCAATGAACCACCATCGCAGCAATGAAGATGGTTGGATTGAGCAAAAAGTTGCCAAGGAAATCCTGATGGAAAGGTCCGCAATAGCTCCCGTCTCCAAATAGCCGAAGAATAGATGCATGGTTCAACAAAGAAAGAGCGGCTAGACTGGGGCTACCTATCTTTAAAATAGTCTTTTGAGTCAACCTTCGTAGGTTCTAGTACTTTTCTTTCACCTAAGTCCTTCCTGGACATTTGTCGTTGTAGTCCATTTTGGACATAGTGGTTAAGTGTCTAATTTTTAATATAAGTCTTTTTTCTTTTCTTGCTAGACTCGAGACATCACTTGCGCACCCACGTTACACTTAATTGAAATGGTTTTATCCAAAATGATCACTTGTGCCGCTTTCAACCACTAATTCTTCGAAAATGATTAATATTTAAACTAATCGGAGTGAGAAAATCAATTGATATCCTTCCCAAATTGGGGCTTACCAACTCCCCATCTTGCATCTCATATGCTCACATCCCTTTCATCATCATCATCTCGTTGCTCGATGAATTTGCATGGATCTTTTCTCATATAAAGCTTAAGCAAGCAATGAAGACTTAATCTCGTTTAGGTCATCCAAGAGGGATTGCGGTTGAAACCTTTCACCCATAGGAAAACCATTACCTCACCCTTACTAAACACTACCCTCTCATTTCAAGATCGGCGTGTTTTGAAACCCGGTTTAGCCATCATTTTTGCTCCATACTGAGAGAAAGTCCAAGCGAGCCCGAGAAGTTAGCTTCGAGAATCGGCGATGCGCAAATTATCTCAAGCCATGAAGGAAGGACAAAGATAATCCTCAACTCCTCAGAAGCTTTCCAAGTCAAAAAAAAAAAAAAAACAAAAAAAAACAAAAAAACAAAAAAAAAAAAAACAAAAAAAAAACAAAAAAATCACAAAAAAAAAAGAAGGATTTTAAAATCCTCACAATCTCGGATATAATTCCAAGCTCCTCAGGAAGCCTTCCAAAAAAAAAAAGAAGAAGAACTCAAAAGTCCCCGACATCTCAAGAAGCTCTCCAATGATCAAAAAGGAGCCCGAATTCTCGCAAGATCGCAAAAAGTTGTCGCAGCTCTGACTTCCTCTTATCATTACCTTAAACCAATCCCAAGCCATCCTCTCAATTTTAGAGGATACTCCCATCACCATTACCCTTGCCCTTGGCCAAGTCAAAATCTGACCTCTCATTCTTGGAGGCAATCAATCTTCCTCGCCATAGATTTCCCAAACACATCCCCGCGAGCCAACCTCTCATCTTTAGAGGTTCGCAAGTAGTAAAGGCCTAGCCGACCTCTCATCTCAAGAGGTCATAATCTCCCAAATCACCCGATAGCCGATCGAAGCCCGGAAACCCAACTACAGCCCCTACCTGGATAGCGCTTTCATTCTAATATCCTCGATGTCGGTGATCAAATTAATGCTTCATTGCTTGCTTAAATTGGAATCTAATCCATTTTGGTTCAAAATTACCAATCAAAGATTGTGCAAATTCAACCCTTCCCTTCATGTGAGCATATTTCATTTCTCCTCACAAACACTTGCCGTGGATGTCCCACTGGGGCTTCGCATCCGTGTCTTTCATGGACACTCTAAGGGGATATGTTATTTAATCCTCCAAATCCTCAAAATCCCCAAAGGTCCTCAGTACCCTCGAATTTCAACATTCATTCTCTTTTCATTCGGGATAGGCCCGAACTACGGCGACCCGAGCTCTTCATAATGGAGGGAACGTAGGCAACCGTAAATGGTCCTGGCCGAAATCACAAACAAATCTCAAAAAAAAAAAAAAAAAGAAAAAAATCCGGTCTCATCGTGGATCGTCCCTATACACTTTCCGAGCTTGATCCTCGATATCGCTGGTTTTCTCCTTGTGATTAATCAAAATATTTGTTCATATCGTATTTAGGAGTTGAATAACCCGAACATTAACAAAGGGTTTTAAGCGGCCTTGTGATCATCATGAATAAGACAATTTTTTCAAGTGTCTCGACAAGTCTTCTCTCTCTACATCATAGGAAAATAGAGCCAAACACTCGTCTTTCACGTGAGGGGCTCCCATACACTTTTCCACACCTTGTAACGCTTATACTCTCTCAAAAGAGTCAAACCTAAAGCGAGTGTGTATACACAAAATCGAGATTCATTCCTACTTTTCGAAAGATGTGCCCCTGCACGTAAACATTCCTGAGTCTTGTCCATTGGTGGTTGACTAAGATCTGAAAAGATGGGTGCCTCCTTGGTCACATGATGACTCGTGCTCGCAATAGGACTGCTCTTGTGTTTCTTCACGCCGGGGCTTGCTAAGCGGTCCTCCCGTGTTCTCTGTATCGGCTCTTTAAGATGGGACTTCTATAGTCATCCTTGGGTCCACATTGCGTTCTTCACTACGAGATAGATTCGCCAAGTCACTTCTTCAAAATCCGGACTTTGCCTACTCAGGATCCGGGGGCTTTGTCAAGACGGTCTTTTGGACCCGAATTTTATCAAGAAAGAATTTCGCCTTTAACTTGGTACACGGCGGCCTCCGTAGCATCGGAATTCAAGATCGGGGTTTTTCCGGCATTAGCAATTCCATCAAATCATTCTCCGGATAAGGTTTCGGCCGAGGTCACAGCTCACCCAAATGAAAGAAGCTTCACTCATATCAACGTGCCCTAGAGCCTGTCAGCATCAGCTTCAAATGACCAAGATTGAGAGAGAAAATTCCAATCAAGACCCGGGATCCGAATCCAATCTCATCAAAATTGAGATCCATGTGATACTGCTGACAAAACCTCACCAACAACCGCTGTTTAAATCGCGATCAAGGGTTCTCATCCCCACATGCTCAAAATCTGTTCCAAACGGTCTCCAGACACATACATAACCATGCATCCCCACAAAAATCTCCCAAGGGCTCATGTAGCATGCACAAAATTTGAATCAATAGGAAAAATCCTAAGTGAATTGAAGATCATAAATCATAATTTCCTGTCAAAAGCTTAGGCCAGGTGCATCTTCGAAAGCAAGTAAATGCATCATCTCGCAAACATATGCAGTGATACTCTCACAATCATTTTTGGCTCTATGCATGCATCTGTCATCATGAATGTCATATATGCATCTTCCTCTTCACTAACGAATGCAGGAATTCAAACGTGAAATCAAATCCCCCTTTTTCGGCAAGGATGATATTCACCAAAGTCGACCTCCAATGTCCACAAACGGATGAAGACGGCCTCCGGCATCTACGGTTTGGCAAAGACAAGCTCCGGCGTCGCAACTTGCTAAAGACGACCCCCAATGTCCACAAATGGATGAAAAACAACCCCCAATGAAGACCACCTCCGGTGTCTACAATTCGGTCGAGAGACGCCAAGTTCTCGAATACAAGTCGGTCGGGGACGCCAAGTTCTCAAAATGCAAATCGGTCGTGACGCCAAGTTCTCAAATGCAAATCAAATGCCGGTTGGTCGAGACGCCAAGTTCTCAAATACAATTCGGTCGGGAGACGCCAAGTTCTCAAATACGGTTCGGTCGGGGACGCCAAGTTCTCAAATGCAAATCAAATGCCGGTCGGTCGGTCGAGACGCCAAGTTCTCCAATACAAATCGGTCGGAGACGCCAAGTTCTCCAAGGCAAGAAGGTCGAGACGCCAAGCTCTCCAATACAATGCGGTCAGAAACACCAAGTTCTCAAAAGCAAGAAGTCCCAATGTGAATACAAGGTCAACCACCTCTCTGAGGTTGACGATCACCGGCAAGATGCGCACTCAACCAAACTCCTCCTTCAAAGTCAAAATGCTTCCAAAGACGGCAAATCGTCGGCGAAACCGTCCCACGAACAGCAACTTAACAACTCTTCATCAACATCAGCCGTAGCCTCGAGGTCCTTCCGGCACTACAGGGTAAGCACGGCCACAGTATGAAAGCATATCTTAGTCAACTACTTTTCTAAAAGAACATTATCATCGGATCATAGGCGACTTCCCAAAAAACAGGTCAAACCATAGGGCGACTTCCCAAAATAGTCGAGATCATAGGGCGACTTCCCAAAATAGTCAGATCATAGGGCGACTTCCCAAAAATAGTCAAACCACAGGGCGACTTCCCAAAAATAGTCAGATCATAGGGCGACTTCCCAAAAATAGTCAGATCATAGGGTGACTTCCCAAAAATAGTCAAACCATAGGGCGACTTCCCTAAAATAGTCAATCCCTCGGGTGACTCCCAAATACAGTCAATCTCTAGGACGACTTCCCTAAAATAGTCAATCCTCGGGTGACCCCCAGATACGCAATCCTTGGTCCATCCATCCATCGACTTTCTTCCCGATGGTTCTCGTAAGCCCGAGTCTTCCCCAAAGAAGAACACCTTCAAATAGCCTCTCCAGTGCGAACCTCAACTTAGGTTCATACTCCTGAACTAAGTTTCCATTTAGGTTCATACTCCTGAACCGAACCTCAACTTAGGTTCATACTCCTGAACTAAGTTCCCATTTAGGTTCATACTCCTGAACCAAATCTCAACTTAGGTTCATACTCCTGAACTAAGTCTCCATTTAGGTTCATACTCCTGAACCGAACCTCAACTTAGGTTCATACTCCTGAACTAAGTCCCCATTTAGGTTCATACTCCTGAACCAAATCTCAACTTAGGTTCATACCCCTGAACTAAGTCTCCATTAGGTTCATACTCTGAACCGAACCTCGGCTTAGGTTCATACTCTGAACTAAGTTCCCATTTAGGTTCATACTCCTGAACAAAATCTCAACTTAGGTTCATACTCTGAACTAAGTCTCCATTAGGTTCATACTCCTGAACCGAACCTCAACTTAGGTTCATACTCCTGAACTAAGTTCCCATTTAGGTTCATACCCTCTCAAAAGAAATTCCCTATAGCTAAACGTAAGACCGAAGTGCCCTCGAGCAAAGATAACGAGATCCCAGGTATCTTTCATCAAAATCATTCCCTATAGCGCTTAAACGTAAGACCGAGTGCCCTCTGAGAAAGATAACGGATCCCGTATCTTTCATCAAAATCATTCCGGCGGTAAAACGTAAGACCGATTTCCCCAACGAATACGTCTGATTTTCCCCAGCGAAGCCAACGAAATCTCGAGTAAATTTCGAACTACGGCCGGCTTGATTCCCACTCGGGATACGTAGGTAGCCTATCATTAGGTCCAGCCACTCGACCAAAATGGTCATCCTTTCCTTCGGCCGCCGCCGTACGCCCGATCCTTTCAAGCAAAGTCCACCGAGAGGACCATCTATCCCCACCATCAAGGTTCGAGACACCTAAAACGCCATCTCTAAGGTTCGAGGCACCTAAAACGCCATCTTCAAGGTTCGAGGCACCTAAAACGCCATCATCTTCAAGGTCAGGCGCCTAAACGCCATCATCTCCAGGTTGATACCTTAAAAACCATCATTCCCAGGGTCAAAGACCCGAACTACGGCCGGCTTGATTCCCATTCGGGATACGTAGGTAGCCTATTGAATAGGTTCAGCCACTCGATCACTTGATCATCCTATCAAATATGGAGCCTTACTCTTATCGACGACCCCGCTTCCTTCGAAAGCACTGTCGCCGAGGGCTACCGTAAGTGCTCCAATTTGAGTTGGTAGCTTTTTCGTTAGAAAGTTAACGAAAGTTTTAACATTTCTAACATTTCTAACAATCTCTAACCTTTCTAACCAAGCAAGGGTAGGTTAGGGTTTGCTATTTAAAGTTAAACCAAAAAAGGAATCCAAAAAAGCAAAAGAATTAAGAAAATTCCGAAACAAAGAAGTTGAAAAACAATTTCTGCTGATATTTTGAAAAATATTCTTCTGTTCAAAGCCTGGAGCGGCATTTAATGCACCAGGCACGTTTCTGAGGGACCTCCGCGCGGACATCTTTGAGTTTTCAGAGGGCCTATAAATTAAACCCTCCTCTCTCAGTTTACAGGGACAACTTACTCACAGCAACGAAGTTCTGGTGAAATATAGAGAGAAAACAGTGGGAATCCTTAGATTGCCACCATTTTCTCTTGAATCTTTCCCAATCAAATACCAAACACACCAAACCTTGATACTCCTCAAGCCAAACACCAAATCTTGATACTCCTCAAGTCAAATTCCAAGCCTAGGAAGATAGGGTGTCACCATTGGTAAAGCCCTCCTTCTCAAAACCCTAAAATTCTCTTTTGATCTCTTGATCATCTTGTTCTTCTTACTTTGACTTATTTTATGTCTAGTTTAACTTGAGTTTTGACCTAAGATGGTCATCTTGAAGTTCATCTTCATGAATGACCATCTCAAGTGGTCCACATTTTAGATCTTTAGTCAATTCTTTCTCCTTGGTTTCATCTTTACAAAACCCCCTTTCCCTTTGCAAAGGACATGTTTCAACCCCATAAATTCCCCAAGGATGACTTGAATATGATAACCACTTAACAAAAGGTAGTGGTATCAAGTCTAGGGATGAAAATGGGGTGAACATAGATGCAAATCCCCCAAAAATCACATTTTCCCTCAAGAACATCTTGCTGTCCAGTAGCATTGTTCTGAGACCTCAGTCCATTTTCCTATTTTTTGGACCCAGTAAAACTTGGAATTAGATGTTGACTACAAAACACTTTTTGTAGCCAACATCCAGAGCTTTCCAGACATATTTTTATTGTATTTTTTGATTGAGTAAAACTCCTTTTTTCAATTTTTCTTTTAGAGGCCAGTTCATCAGCTTCTGGAAATCCAGATTTCACATCTGAGATTTCCAGAAGGTTTTGACCCCTCAAATTACTTCCAAAATGGAAAGTTACTTTGCATAAACCCTATTTAGGGTGTTTTGAGCAACTTTCATTCTCGGACTTTCCCCAGATTCTGAAGTTTTGAAGCCTTTAAGTCCATTTCAAAGTCAAGGGTCAACTGCCTTCTTTCATTCTGGCAGAATGGCTCTTCAAATCCAAAAATCTTTTGAGTGCCGAGACTCGACCCAAAAATCATACCAAAAATCTTGGGGATTTTTCAAAGTCTTATAAAAAGTTCCCCATTTTTGTTTTTCTCAGTTTCAACTCATTTTGGTCAAAACACACACACACACACACCCACACACACACACACAACAAAAGGATTTCAAATGTTTGGAAGACTCGTTTTGCGAGGCACGCCGGGTGCACACTAACGTCCTTCCCGACGCGTAACATGACCTCCGAACCTAAATTTCTGATCTCGGGCTTTTTTCAAAGTTTTGGCCCTTAAAATAAAAATGGCGTGGCGACTCCGTTTGATTTTCAAAAAAAAAATCGGGTACATCACACCACCCCGGATATAGCAGGAACAAATTGTGAATCATGATGGCTGGTTGGAGATGCTTGGTTGAAGGGCAAGGTGACTCTGGGAACCTTCATGAGGATCTCCTTGAGTTGCTGTACTTCTCTTGCAAGGACAGTATCTGCAACAGGGTTAGGGGCAACTATAGGATTGAAAGGAGTATTGAACAAGTTAAAACTCTCTGTTTGCCCCACAGGGGGTGGAGTTGCAAAAGTGAAATATGATGATAGCGGCATCGGGTTGGATTTGATGGTTGTGCTTTCAGTCTGAACAGTATTGAACGTGGACGTGTTGGCTTGTCCACCACGTGCGCTCATTTCAGCGTCCGAGAAAAGAGTTCTAGGCTGCAAGGGTGGTGTCTCCGGCATGTTGACAATTGGAATGCTGAGCCCTGAAGCTGAGAAATCTTGTCGTAGTCTGTCAATGTGGTTAAAAATCATCTGATTGGTATGTCGTTGCCCGTCGATTTGATTTTTTAATTGCTGCATCATAGATGTCATAGCAGTTATCACTCCTATGGAGATTCCTGGCAACGTCATGGCTGAAGATCCACCGTGACCGAGCCCTTGGGTTTGAGGCGTGGCTGTGCCAGAGCCCATGGGTAGATGCATGTTGGACGTCACGGGAATACTGGACGTGCTGGTCCTTGCCCCAGTCGTGATGATGGGGATTGACATGGCCGAAGTCGGATTGCTCATCTTGATTGGAATCTAAAAAACAAAAGTTTCCACAGACGGAGCCAAATTATTTTGGACAAATTTTGACAAGTAAATTTGTCTTCTCAAGGAGGTTTGGGCACAAATGGAATATAGTTCTCAAAGCAAGATGAACACAAGGATGTAACGAGGAAATCCTTAGAGCAATCGTCCAAGAGAAAAACCTCGGGAGGCCTTTGAAAAGTCTGCCTAAATCAAAGAAATTTTATTAAGTTCTTTAGTGTTTCTGAGTACAAGTGCAGAGTAGAAGTGAGCAAAAATTGTGTAACCTGTGTACAGGTGCATTCTGGGTACAATATATAGGTGTGAAATGTAACTGAAAAACAACATCTTGAATGTCATGCTGAAATCTCGCCTAGAATCTCGTCATTTGTTGATGGAAATCAGCCGTTATCCCTTGGTTTGTGGATGAGATCGTTGGATTGTTGCTTGACCAAGTCCATGCAGGCATTTAGATGATTTAAATTTATTTATCTCCGTGTTTCTGAAAAATAGGAAAATACAACAAATATTTTCAAGGCGTTAGTTCAAGACGTAAGTTAAGATATTACCTCAAGATGAATGTCTAAGATGTAGAACATGCTAAGTGATTTTTTAGGGTGAAACACATGTATTTAGAAATTGTTACAAAAGATCTTTTTTCGCTTCGATGCTAAGAATTGATTTATGGAATAGTAAAAGCAAAACAAAATTTCTTTTTTCATTAATTCAAACCATATTTTCTCTAATGGATCCCTCCGTCCTAAAATAAGACTTCTTATTCCTTTGGACTGTCCCATAAAAAGTCATCTTACAAACCTTTACATTTTAGGCATAAAAATATTACTTCTTTATCCTTTTGGTTCATCTCTCATCCACAATGGGCCAACCTTTTAGTGATAGAAAGCTTACATTTTTAACCTTGGTGAATACTCCTTTTTTTTTTTTTTATGGTGGGTCCAACCTTTTAAAAATAAAGTCAACATTTAACCTAAAAATGTCTCTGGTTAATAATACTATGCCTTCATCCCAAAATAAATATTTATTTTTTCTCTTAATCAAAATTAAAAAAGAACATTAATTTTAATTTTGGAATGGAAGAAGTGTGATATTTCTCAACCTATCATTAGTCATGTTAACATGTAATGTTTGGTCCTTTGGGTGAATATGTCTCTTGGTTTATATGAAGGTTTGTAAGGCCTTTGCTTAACATAAATATGTGCTAACAAAAAGTTCAAATGAGCATTTATTTTTATAGTTACTTAAGGTATAGAGGTCAGGCCTTATAGGCGATAATAAAATTATAGGTTTACAATTTATTTATCTATAATTTGTTAGTCGTTATCCAATTATAAAATATTCCCCCCGTCCTTAAAAGATTGTCCTGTTGTACATTTTGCAATTATTAAGGAAGAGCTTCACCTTCTTGTACCTTAGTAGATTTGCACTAACATTCATGCCTAAGTTTAGAAATGGAACATACTTTTTGGAACAAGTCAAAATGGCAAATGGGACAATCTTTCAGGGATGGAGGGAGTATGATTCTTCAAATTATATTTGGGGGCAATTATCAAATAGTCTCTCATCCTAATAGAAACTACCACCAAGGACACACATTTCATGAATTTATCACCAGGTCGGTCGGTTATAAGCTCACCCGCGTCATTGTTAATGTCACCTGCACTTTATATCAAAAAAAAAAAAAAAAAAAAAATTCGAGATCATTGTATTATTCGTATCGTCAAAATGAATCAAACTAGCAACATCAACATATATTTTGGAGCAAATTTGATATATTTGTTAAGTTCACAGTTGTTCTAATTAAGTTCACAGTTGTTACAAGTTCACAGTTGTTTTTGATAAGTTCACAGTTATTTTTTTTACATTTGTTTCAATAACAATTAAGAGATGTTCACAGTTGTTTTAGCTAAATTCATAATTTTTGCATGAAAATGACTATAATTTACTTAATTTATAGATTTTTTATTTAAGTTCACAGTTGTTTTAGTTAAGTTCACAGTTGTTTTTAGTCTTTTATAGCCTTTATTTTGCAATTTTATGAGATTATTTGACTTATTTGTTAAGTTCAATGTTGTTTATTGTTAAGTTCACAGTTGTTTTAGTCCTTTATGACCTCTATTTTTGCAATTTTATGAGATTATTTGACATATTTGTTATGTTCACATTTGTTTTTACTTAAGTTCACTGTTTTTTGTTAAGTTCACAGTTGTTTTAGTCCTTTATACCACTACAAAATAAATTATTTTTAGGGACAACCTAATTTGGGACCGATGTGTTTGGTAGACCCTATTAACCACTAATTAAGTTTGCCGACTGAATGGGCTTGATGGGTCGGCGAATTGGGTCTTAAAAAACCCAAAATTAATCAGTTGAATAAGAATTAGATAAAAAATAAACAAAACACTCCCTATTCTAACGCCCACTTCTTCCTCCAATTCCTTTCCCCTCCCTCCCTCCCTCTCTCTCTCTCTCTCTCTCTCTCTCTCTTTTGATTAGGTTAAGATGAGCACCGCAAACCCTAACAATTCCAAGCAGCCGTTCAATTTCATCTACCTCGTTGCTGTTTGATTTCATGTAATTCGTGTGATTCCACACTCATATGCAAATATGTATGCTATCTCATTCATGTTATCATTGATCTATTCTTTATCCCGCTCTATGTATAGCTAGGTTTTGTAATTGGGCATAAGCACCATCAATTTTGACCAACAATCTAATGTAATTCGAGCAGTAATCTGTCATATGGATCCATATTTTTGGCCCTATACCCTAACTATTTCAGGCAAAGATTCTGTTTGTGTGTCTTTTCGTCTTGTTCTCTAGTGGCCCTAAACCCCACTGGTAATCTATAATCATCTTCGTTTTTTTTTTCCTAGAAGTTCCACGAGTTTATATTCAACTTGTCTCTCATTCTGGTTCGTACCGGCATGATTCAATTTCTTTGCCTTCATTTGTCAAAGCAGTGATTCAGTTCGGCGTGTTAATTTCATATTCTCTTATTAAAGAGGTTTCAATATTTCTTTTTATTTCATGAATGATTTTTCCTGTAGTCTTCAATTTATTTCGTGTTTTTTTTAGTTGTCTGCTATCTTTTACACTATGTGCTGTAAATATATACTGAATTTATTTAGTATTTTTAATGAGTTGTCTGATATCTTTTACACTGCTGAAAATTATACTGAATTCACGCAAGAAATGAACCGTCATCTACGAGACTACTTGAGGCTGCGCCTGTGCTCTCTCATTTCATATGTTGATAGCATGTCGTCTCTTTAATCCCATGTCTTCTTCGGGAGCTATTCTTTTTTTCCTCCATCCGTCTCTCTCTTTGTCTCTCTAATCCGGCTTCGCAGAGCTGGCCTATCTTCTCCCGATCCAAAAGTTCCCTAAGGTATCTTCTGATCTCATTGTCCTGATTTCTTTTACAAAAGATAACCATTGATATTCTTTGAAACCCTTTTCTAACTTTGTCAGTTCTATTGGCTAATCTGTGGAACTTTGTTTCAGGTTTAATCTTCGTCTTCAGTCTTGTTCTGATTTGTTTTAATCTGTCTTTCAGTCTTGTTCCAAACTTCTGGCAAGTAGTGCAGGTAACTTGGTCCTTCATAACTCTAGCAACTTCGATTTCATCCTAACTACGTAAGTATTCAAAGTTCATTCAATTATATATAACTATTCTTAGCCCTTGTACATACTGCATATGACCCTATTCCACTTTCTTGGCAGTGCTTGACAATCAGTTGCTTCTGTGACAAAGACAAATAGATGGGTGCCAATGGAAGCTTTCAATCAAAAGTAAGTACAAGTTTCCATTTGCTTAAACTTCTACTCATTGATGGCAGGTTGAACACTGATGATGTTCCTCATTCACTTAAAGTGGAGGAAATTATGCTAATTGTTTAAGCATTTTTTTAGTCCTGTAAATGTTAATTTACGAACCATTAGCAAGCTTGCATACTTTGATCTGGCTCCTTTATTGACACACAAAAGACTTGTTATTAGAAAATTAGAAACATTTTTATTGCTATTGTAAAGTGAGTGAAGCATCAGTAACACTTCATTGTTTCTGTTCTTAATGTCAGCTGAGTAAATACTGAATAAGATATATAAGTTATCATAAGTTTTTAGTTAAAATTCAATCAAAATTATTTTTAAAAAAGGGGTACTATCATTATAGAACGGAAGGAGTAGTTCATAATATTAATCACTGTGCTTTATTGATGCATGAATTGGTGGTGTGACTCTCCTTTTATTGGCATAAGAGGTTGGTAAGGTATACTTGAGGATGAACTTGCTACCTAAATAATTTTTGTAAATATTGACATTATTTTATTACCTGTCATTTCCTCTTCTAATCGTTGATTTTTCTCTTTTACAAGGTGTTGAGTACTTGGATCAAGGATAAAATTCAAAATATGCTCGAGCGACATTGAAGAGCATGACGAGAGTTACATGGAAGTGAAGTAGTTAGATGCATAATATAAAAGACTTAGTATTTTTGTTATTTGAACAACTTTGCAATCTACTTTGTCAACAATTTACTTTTGTTAAATGATGTACAAATTATTAATTTTGATTAATATAGATTGATTATTATTGTCAAGTTGTTAAGTTTGAATGATCTTGTCATATAAATTATTTTCTTTGTACTTAAGTTTGATTTCAAACTTGAGAAGGAATAGCTGATTATATCCTACCACTAATAACCTTGGTGCTAAAATTCACTTGGGACGGTGGTGATTACATACCTATAAAATTTCCCACCAAAATCTATTTTGGCTCCAAAAGGCTCCAGCCAAAAAAATTTAATATTTTCGATTCTTATTAAGGTCAGCAAGAACGGACCCTAATATACTTTAAGGATGGTGACGAGGGTTCCTAAGTTTTTTGAGTCTCATGTTATTTAGGGCGGACGTTTCCCGTCCCTGTTGCCGACCTTAATAGCTTTAGAGACGGGAAATTGACTTTTAGGGTCGGGAAATAGCCGTCCCTAATGATATTATTTCTTGTAGTGTACCCTCTATTTTTGCAATTTTATGAGATTATTTGACATATTTGTTATATTCACAGTTGTTTTTACTTAAGTTCACTGTTGTTTTTTGTTAAGTTCACAGTTGTTTTAGTCCTTTATGGCCTCTATTTTTGCAATTTTATGAGATTATTTGACATATTTGTTATGTTCACAGTTATTTTTACTTAAGTTCACTGTTGTTTTTTGTTAAGTTCACAGTTATTTTAGTCCTTTATGGCCTCTATTTTTGCAATTTTATGAGATTATTTGACATATTTGTTATGTTCACAACTGTTTTTACTTAAGTACACTATTGTTTTTGTTAAGTTCATAGTTGTTTTAGTCATTTATGGCCTCTATTTTTGCAATTTTATGAGATTATTTGACATATTTGTTATGTTCACAGTTGTTTTTACTTAAGTTCACTGTTGTTTTCATTAAGTTCACTGTTGGTTTAGTCCTTTATGACCCCTATTTTTGCAATTTTATGAGATTATTGACATATTTGTTATGTTCACAGTTATTTATTTATGTTGGAAATGACATAGTTTCAAGTGGCTATTTGTTCAAACTCTTTTGGAGCAAATTTGATATATTTGTTAAGTTCACAGTTGTTCTAATTAAGTTCACAGTTGTTACAAGTTCACAGTTATTTTTTTTACATTTGTTCCAATAACAATTAAGAAAAGTTCACAGTTGTTTTAGCTAAATTCATAATTTCTGCATGAAAATGACTATCATTTACTTAATTTACATATATTTTTAGTTAAGTTCACAGTTGTTTTAATTAAGTTCACAGTTTTTTTTAGTCTTTTATAGCCTTTATTTTTTAATTTTATGAGATTATTTGACATATTTGTTAAGTTCAATGTTGTTTTTTGTTAAGTTCACAGTTTCGGTTGCTAGCCTGCTACTGGTTTGAGGATTCGCACTGCCAGGAATGGTTTTGCTGACGGCGGAAGTCATAGGTTGGGTAGACATGGTAGAAATGTAAGGATTTTAAACCGATTAAAAAACCAGTGGCCCCTCGGTGGGCGACAAACTGTTTTGGTAAAAAACAGTTAACAATGAAGAAAGTTAAGATAAAGTTGAGGAGGGTGCAATGGATATAATCGATGTAAAATGAAACTAGGATGGCTCGATCATGTAACGAGGAAAACCCTTGAGATAACTATCTCGCCGGCACAAAATCTCGGGAGGTGATTATGAGCACCTACCTTCCCAAACAATTGTATTAATATTTCAGAGTTACAAAAGATGAAGCTATGGCGGATTACAAAGTATTTGTGAACTGTGTGTGAGTAATGCGTGTGTGTCCGTGTGATGTGTTTCAGCCATAAGCTTTTAAATAGAAAAAATAACAAAAGATAACTTAAATCCTAACAAACTTTCCTAGAATTTCGGCCATGTTATCTTTATCTTGACTTGGTCTCTTCAACCGTTGAAAGAAGTCCATGAAACATGTTTTTCCCATGTTCTTTTATTCCTGTAATTAAATATAACAGAAATAAATAAATAATAAATAAATTATGTAAGTAATTTTTACCTTGTCCACTGGTGTGAAGATGACGACATGCTGGCAATAATTCAAGATGTAGCAATCCTGAATTTACCTACAACAATGGGTACCTCTTCTTTCTCGTCCGTTTGGTGCCCTTGGCTCATCGAATAATTAGGGATTTGGAGAAATTATTAGGGTTTGAAAATCACCGCTCTCTCTGTCTCTCTCTCCCTCTCTGTTCGCTACTTCCGATGTGGTGAGAAGTGACACGTCAAAGCCCCTAGGGCGAGAGAAAAGAGATATTTATACAAGGGTAGTTTCGTAATTATAAAAACTCAATAAAATTAGGCAAGGGATCTGGTGGAGTATTGATTTCAAAAGTGGATTTGTTGGTTAAATTCGAAATTTCAGTAGCCTAATTGATAAATTGACTTAGGATGAAGGACCCAACGGTAATTTTCCCTTATATTTGATTTGATATTATCCGTAATTTCAATCCTTACCTCACTAATACACTGATCCTTCACCAAAGCCTCCTTAAGAATCACTTTTTTTATTCGATTAAATTTAAAATTTGGTATTCATATAATTTCATTAACTGCTTAAATTATTCAACTCCCAAATGAGATTGAATTCTTATTTCAAATTTCAAAATAACTATTAATATTACAATTATGTCCTTAATTGAGTCTTACTTGCTTTAGATTATGGAAAGACGCCATGTGGACTGGACTTGCACTTTATAATTCTGCGTGGTTGCATGAGAATTGAGCATTGTACTCTGCTTTTAACGGTCAGCGAATCTATGTCACATTTTCTCTTCCACTTATGTTTGGAGAGTGAAGTTTAGATTGCCTTGATCTCTTCCCCAATCTGGGTGATGACGAGCCCAGGTGGCATAGCCACGCCCTGGTTGTTACAACAATCCGTTAAT